>VXBN01006013.1:348042-451598 GCA_013397395.1 Sinosuthora webbiana
CCAACCCCTCCCCGTGGGTTTGGCTTTGTTTTCTTAATCGAAAGACAAACATTTGCGGTATTTGAAGGATTACGGATAGCTTAAATGGAATTTAGTTATCAGAAATAGGATTTGATGTGGTTCTTGCAGCCAGGTTGTAACTTTCTGGTGCCTGAAAAAGCTCTTTGTTTAGGCAATAGCGCTGCGGGAGCTTGGCAAAAAGCAAAGGAGCGCGGCCAGGAGTTGGATCAGGTGCGGTCCTACAGGTGGGGTCATGGAACCGGCTTGTACGAGATCCTGTGGGATATGGGTTGTGCTGCCGGTGTGGTCAGCAGCAGGAACATAAAAGAACCCTTGTGTTTTGGTTAAGCACTCTCCAGGTGTTGGGCCAAATAGTAGATCTGCTGGGATTATTTTCCCTTCTTTCTAATCTTACAAAAAGACTAAATAATGTCATGGGCTGGAATGTGATACTCCAGACGAACCATATGAGTGAAATGCAGCAGTGTGTGGTGTAGGGAATTGAGGTATGGAGGATCTTTGGCTGGCTGTCCTCGGGCTGCCTGCAGTTAGTCCCACCAATGCAGCACTTTCATCTCTTGGGCTTGTTTGGAAGTTATCCTTGGAACAATCCATACTGTTGCTAATATTCATCACATCCAAATAAATTATAAACAGGCTAACTGCTTGTTTTTAACTCATCCATCCATGTTTAGATGGAATACTGTAATGAGACAACAGGAAGGGAGCTGGAGGTGCTGGCTGACAGCAGCTGAACATGAGCCAACTGTGCCAATGTGGGCAAGAGGCCAATGGCATCCTGACCTGGATCAGGAATAGTGTGGCCAGCTGGACCAGAGCAGTGATTGTCCCCCTATACCTGCCAATGGTGAGGCCTCACCATAAACCTGGCACTCAGTTTTGGGCCCCTCAGGACAAGAAACACATTGAGGGGCTGGATTGTACCCAGAGTAGGAAACAGCTTGGGAAGGGTCTGGAGCACAAGTGTGATGAGGACCAGCTGAGTGAGCTGGGGGTGTTTAAATCTGGAGAAAAAGAGGCTCGGGGGGACCTTCTCACTCTCCACAATTCCCTGGCAGGAGGGTGCAGCCAGGTGGGTGTCAGGCTCTGCTCCCAGGGAACCAGGGACAGGACAAGAGGAAATGGCCACAAGCTATGCCCAGGGAAGTTCAGGTTGGCCATCAAGAATTTCTTAATGGAAAGTGTTGTCAAGCATTGGAATGGGCTGCCCAGGGAGGTGATGGAGTCCCCATCCCTGGAGGTGTTCAAGAAATGACTGGATGTGGCACTCAGTGCTCTGGTCTAGTTGACAAAGTGGTGATGGGTCAAAGGTTTGACTCAGTCTTGGAGGTCTTTTTCAACCTAAATGATTCTGTGACTCTGAGACTAGTCCTAACGTAGGCATCTTGATTCAAAAGACAAGTATCTGCCAAGGAAGGTGGGAACCTCCTTGGAATGGAGAATATGACCCCCTTCCCTCCAAATTATTGTAACTTTGAAATTAAGGGGCTTTCAGGCAAAAAGACATGGGGAAAGGTATAACAGGTTTTTTTTACTAGTACGTGTATGTGTAACAAGGCAAAGGAACAACAACACCCGTGCAAGGAGGGCCTGGCAGCAAAACATTCCACAACCCTAAGGAAAAATGCCAGGGGATTTCAGCCCCACAAGGTTGGATCAGGACAGGTGGGGCCACAGCCAGGCCTGGATCCAAAAGCTGATCCCTGCTGGAAGCATCATTTTAGAGACTTTGTTCAGGTTCAGGTATTTTAAACACTGACATTTAAACCCTAAACACTGGTGCCATTTCCTGGAAAAACCCCATTCCCAAGAAGCCAAAATTCCCACTTGGGAACGGTGTACCAGCACCCCATGGATACCAGCTGCAGCTTCTGATACCTCTCCAAGTGTCTTCCAACCTCACGGCTTTGGGAATGAGGTTTAGGAGCAGTGTTATCCCACTGCCAGCAGCCCTAAACAGGCCCAGTCCTTCAGAGCCCCGCTGGCTGTGTCCAGCCCCGCGCTGCAGAGATGGAGCATCCCCCTGGGACGGGGATTCCAATTCTTTTTAAAAGCAACCTCTTTTCTTAAGCTGTACAATGAGCTCCTAAAGCAGAAGGAAAATAAAGGAGTTTTGCCTAGAAAAAAAAACACAAAAAAAACCCAAAAAAACAAAACCACAAAAAAAACCCAAAAAGACCCCCCAAAAAACCCCAACAAACAAGAGCAGAACCCCCAACGAAGAATCTCCTCCCCTTGGGTGCAGTTCCGGGCGCAGCCGGCAGGGGCGCTGCCGGGCTCGGTGATCCCCCCGCGCCTGCAGGGGGCGCTGCGGGGCGGGCTCGGCCGCCTCCCCGGGATTTGCTGATGGCGGAGGCGCTGGATAGCGGGAATGGGCTGGAGCCGCGGGGCAGCGGCCGGAATGGCAGGGCGGGCTCACCCCGGGGCAGCGAGCGAACAGCAGCAGAAACTCGGCAGCTGCGGCAGGAGCCGCGGCGTGTCCCGGTAGGCAGGGGGTGCGGTGTAGCAAAGAGCCGGACACGTGGCAAAGGAACGGCGGGCAGTGGGACCTGGCTCCCGAACGCGGCCGGGAGAGGCTCCCCTGGACGGGGGACAGCGCCCGGGGTTTTCCCTGAGCTACCCGAGCAGAGGGTGAAAGGGACATTTTTTAGTGAGGTGAGGTGTTAATAAGGTCCCAGTGCAAGGGTCCCTCCCGCAAGAAGAGCTTCACTCGCGGTAGAAGAAGGCAGCAGGACATGGAAATCTCCCCCCAGCCAGCACAGCCCGTCTCCCCTGGGAATGCCGAGGGGAGCTGCACCCGACCCCTTCTCCCCATCCCAAACCTCCCGCTATCCCTGCTCCAAGAGAAACCTCCCAGCCAGCCGCGCCCTTCCCGCCGCAAAACTCCTTTTGTCTCTCTTAAACATCGATCCTTGCGGTTTCTTAGCGACGGATGGGACAAAATTCCACGAGAGAAAGAAACAAAAGGGGAAAAAAAAAAATCCTAAACCCCGACAGCAGGACGGCTGCGAAGAGCAAAGAGCCAGGAAGGAAATCGGAAGCAGAAAACATGCTACTACCCTGCCATTAAGGGTTTTGTTTAGACCAGAAATGAACTTTTTGAGCGGAATCTCCTGGTCTCACCTGCTGAAAGGTTGTTTTGGCTCACATATTCAGGCAGTCACACAGCACACGAACTGGAAAGTGTAAGGTAGCAGTACATCAAATACACTGTATAGGTATTTTAGGGCATTTGAGCCGCGGCAGGAAATTAAGCCAGGATTAAGTAACCCACCAGAACTGTGTGTGGTGTGGATGGTGAGTCCTCACCCTAAAAATGGGGCCATTGATCCACTGGACTGCTTGTGAACACAACCATTCTTAGCTTTCCTGTCAGAGTAAAAAACTACCAGCAGATGGGACTACAAAAAAACCCCCAAACATTCCCTGTTGTCCATGTTAGATACAGCATCGTTTGGCCTTTTTTCATTTCTGGTGCACTGTTTTGGAGCCCAAGATTGAGGGAATATAAAATAAATTCTGGACTTCAAACAAGTAAAAACACAAAAGCAAACTTTGTCGTGTGTTCTTTGTTTCTGACAAAGCTTCTGTTTATTTGCTGCTTTTGCTGTCTAGCTTCACAAATGTTGCCTAGTGAACACCTCCCGTTCTCTGGGATTGTGAAATACAGGGATTAATGCAATGCATATTTCTGTCTTGAAAGATTCCTGAGGATCCAGCTTTTTCAATGGAAGATTCTAGTCGTCAAAGGATTAGAAATCAGAAAACACCTATTTTGGAGAGCCGGTTCCAACCTGGTCTTTAGGTACTTTAGGAAAGATGAATTAGATATGATCTAATGCATCAAGAAACCTGCTTGGTGTATTAGACCTACCTTGGGGCTGAGGATTTTCCATACTGGCAAAATGAAACCTGTCTTTTCATAAATTAGCATGTTACTTCCCACATTTCCTACCAATAGCATTCCAGTCCTCTAGGGCCAGCAGGGACTTGTCAAAGGTAGCAGGGACTCAGCTGAAAGTATGCTCAGACCCCTAGAATGTATAAACTACTTGATGCTTCCAAAATAGCATTAAATCTCCATCCTTTTTAGGCAAATATAATGGACATACTGGAAACTATAGTATGTACATGCTCAATAATATGCATGCCAGAACTCCACAGCAAAATACTAAAAGGGTGTATTTTCATAAAAAGGAAAAAAAAAAAAAAAAGAGATTTGGTATCTGACTTTGCATTTCAGTATCTAGATTATTTCTTGCTGAGGTCTCTTAGAAGTGATGTTTTAGTTAAGTCATGACAATAGAAGTCCTGTTCCAGCTACTATTTGCTTGAAGAACAGCATTATCTTACTTGAGCAGGTATTGTTATGTATTAAATGGCACTGTAACTCAACTAAACAACCCAGAATATTGCTAATTACAACATTAAAGGCATCTTGTGGGGAACAGCGAGTGTCAGAAAAACAGGAGAGTTTTTTGTGGGTGATTTTGCCACTTTAATGTAATGATCCACGTGTCCCTTCTTTTTCAGTTTTAAGTAGAAAACGCATGTTGAGCCCTTAGTTTGGAAATTGATACTTCAAAGATAAGGTTTTCCTTGTAACTTCAGTCTGCTGACCCATCACATCAGGGTAGGTTTCAATTATATTGGTTTACCACCCTTCGAGATACAAATTAGAAGGTGGTGATCTAGGTTTTCCTCGGGTTACAGCAGGACCTGGGACGTGGTGGGCTGTCTCTTATCCACAGAGAAAAGTGCTTTTGCCTTGAGTTGGTTTTACACAGAAACAAATGAAAAACTTTTTGGAGGGGTCTTAGTTCGTTGAAACACAGAAAAAAATGCTTTTTATCTCTGGTCCACTGGCTCCATTTCTGCTGCAGTTACTGTCGTAAGTAGTCTTTGAAACAGGAATCTTTCAGCTATCATCAACACAGGAAATTGCAGTGTCACATTCTGGTTTCTGGAAAAATCCCTGTATTTCTCTGTAAAACTAACCACACATTAATCAATCTGGCTTAAATCTGATGGACACCAATCCAAAAATATTTTTTAAAAATGCTTATAGGGGTTCAGGATCCAGAGTCATGGATCCTTAGTAAAGAACCTCTGCATCCCAGAAAAAAACCCCAAACTTCCTTCTGCTCTATATGTGCCGTGCTGTGTGTCCACTGCAAGGATTTGGGTGGGCAAATCCTGGGATAAGGGCAAAATCCCAGTCACTTCTGTTTATAATTACCTGTAAGCATCTGATGGGCATTGCAACCCTAATCCCTCTCATTAGATTGAAAGATGGAGTGAAATCCTCTCTCAGTGAAGTCAGTAAGGTGAAAATGTCTCCCTGAAATGAGGAGATGGGGTTCCTTATGAACAAGGCCTCCTTAATGTGGCTTCTCATTTACACTGGAGGAGCTCACTGGAGTTAGACTGTTTAAACACAAGGTTAGAGCAATATTAATGTCTGTCCCTGTCTGCTGGAACAAAACCCTGCTACCAAAAGAATCTCTAATATAACAGTGTGGTGAGGGAAGGATGGAAGCCCGAGCAGGACCAATTCAAACTTGGAATGTTTACTTCATTTTGACTCTCTAACACTGCCAATTCTACCACTAAATTACCTAATTCCACACCTGTGTGTCTTTTAAATACCCTATAATATGTATGAAAAAAAGCTTATCCAATGAATTCTAATTCCAGTAATGTTCAAAGAAATATTTCCATGAAGATCTAGTGAATTGAATAAAACCTGGTCATCCTTTAAGGAAAAAAAGAAGCCAAGAATTATTCTCAAGGCTTACATTAAAGAGGATAAAAATAAAAGCCATATTTCATAGTCCTAGAATGATATTTCTGGTTTTGTTTTTTTTTTTTATGTACACTTGTTTCCTGTATATCAAATGAAATTATTACCTTTGGAAATGAGATCTCAACACTTTGTATTCTTCTGAATGTGACACCTTGCCAACCGTCTACTCATGTCAATCTTCTGTGGACTCCAGCAGTTTGGGGTTTGGTCCATATCAAGCAGTTTGTAAAAACTAGAGAGCCTCTGAAATCATAATGATTACAATTCTGTTTCATTATCCTGTTGCTGTCTGAAGGTGTCAGTTTCCATCTAGACTTGAAAGAAGTTGGATAAAATAAATATTCACTAACACAGGAATGAATGCAATTGCCTACAGGGGGAATCAAACAACTGGATCTGATGCCACCGTTTCTCAGCCAGTAATTTGATATCCTTTCTCACAGTTCTGTGAGAGAAATAAGGTTGCATGTGACTTGGTGGTTTTTTTTATGAGTGGCAGTGGCATAATTGGGGTATCAGTTCAGAGAGACTGAACCAAAACCCACGTGCACATGCTCCAGCAAAGATATTGAGCTACAAGCAGCAGAATAATAATAGCTACTCAGAGTCCTCCTCATGTACAATGTCCTAGTTAATTAGTCAATACCTAGTAAATAATTTAATTAAATGTAGTTGTCAGCAGCAGTATTTATAGCATTAAAAAAATAAACAGTCCTTCAGTGACACTTTGAGAATTTCTGCCTTTTTTCCTTTTAAGAGTCAAGACAAATGAGATATTTAATTGTGTCAGTGATAGGTATTACACTTCCACAGTTATTAAAACAGTTAAATATTTGCTGGTTATGTTATGTTGGTATTTTCCTTTTCCCTGCCTCAATGTAATAAACAGATCGTTTATTCAGGTCGCACACCAAACCATGGACATATTAATGAATGTATATATTCATATATTGAAATCGCTGTCATGATCAAAGGGGATGATCCTGCAATTTTGAAGTATTTTAATGATTA
Organism: Sinosuthora webbiana; assembly: GCA_013397395.1. NCBI lineage: Eukaryota > Metazoa > Chordata > Aves > Passeriformes > Sylviidae > Sinosuthora > Sinosuthora webbiana. The sequence goes on from VXBN01006013.1 coordinate 354,881, forward strand.
TTAAAGCCATTGTCCCTGTCTCATCAACAGCACAGGCACAGGCAGCAAGAGCACAAAAGTGCTGCTCCACAGGTCAGTCTGTGCTGCCAAGGAGATTATTTTAACTGCATAAACTATCTTTAGAATAGTCTTCAAGATACTTCACAAGATATGCAAGTTATTCTCTGGTGCATTAAAGACATTAAATTGGATTATAATCAAAACAATAAATCTTTGTATTCTAAAACATTGAGTGAGTGCAGTTCTTAATAACCACGTGATGCTTTTGCTTCATGTGTTCCATTTGAAATGGACATGGTGAAGTGAGTTATTAAATGTCAAAATATTAAATATATAAAACATAAAACATTAACAAAGCAAACTGCTGACTTTTGGTTTTAGAAGCATGGAATGCCTCACATCCAGCTCCTTACAAGAGTGAAATTCAAGCTTGTGTCTACACAGTGATACCTGTTTGTTGTCAAAACATGATACAGAGGGGTTTGTGTTGTGCCGAGCCAAACGAGACTGAAGAGGCTCAGGATCTGAATTCTGAGTCCTCTTATCCATGGCTGATGGGTTAATGGAACAAGATGAATAGTTCCAACCAAGCAAATAATTATTTTAAACCTGTCTTTATTCCTGAATGTGTTCCCACCTGAGGTCAGAAGGAAATAATCCATTCACAGACGAAGCAGGAAAGTTCAGGAGCTGCAGGATAACCCCACAAACCTTTTGAAAACCTTTAATTTATATATAGCTGTGGATTCATACAACTGAACTATGTACAGTGGAAAGAAGATAGATGGTCTTGGTACTGATCATTCCTTATTATCCAATGGGAATTATTCCAGTTCACTTTCTTGATTATTAGCCATTTGAACAGACTCAAACTACTTACCATTTTAATTCTCAAGTAAAAACTCCTGTCCAGTAAAAGCTGGCTAAAGGAGAAACCTGTTATCAGTGCTTGTTCTTTGAGTACTGTCTTAATCCATTCCAGGCAGGGCTGTCTTCAGGGCTGCATTTGACCCTGTTCACAGAAATTTATGGGGCTTTTGACATGCAAGGACAGTGTCTTCTGGCTGCCTTCAAAGCACAAAAATTCTCATCCATCAGGCCTGTGCTGCCTTTCTCTGCTTTTATGTACGGAAGAATTATGATCATCACCTTGGAATTATTTCTTGATAGCAGCTGAGGGAGACGCCGCTTTGATTTTCTTAGCCAAGATTATAATGAGCAGCACGGCTTGAGAAACACTTGCTAAATAAATTGCTTAATTAGACAGAAGAATTCTGCGAAATGACTGTGCATCTTCCTAGCACCAAAGCACCTAGCAGCTGGGAAAAGTCTACCAAAATTAAAAATGAGCTAATATTAAACCAAAATAAGGAGACACGCTACTGTATTTTAAGAAGTAACAAAAAAAATCCCTTTCTACAGCAGCTGAGAGTTTTCATGTACACAAGTGTGTGACTGCCATCCTGTAAGAGCTGTATCCTACAGTTTAGGCTCTTGGAGTAAGAAAGATCTCCACTAACTTGCTGTTATTAATATAAGGACTAAGAACAGACCATCCTTTGCTAATTTTAGCAGCCTGAAAAAGGCAAGCAGGAATAAAAATATTCCAGTACATCCATCCTCATTTTTGAACATGTTCACTAAATTCGTGTCATAATTTTACACACTAGTCCTGAGATATTTTACAGATGACTTTTCAGTAGTATGAAAACCTTCTGGGCTTCCTGATCTTACTGCTGTGAGTGCTGAACCCTCCAGTGAAGAAATGTACGTGATCAGCTTGCAAAGGACAGCCATTCCAAGAATTTGTTACAAAACATAGCTGTGGTCTGTGTGAAAGCCTAATTCTAAATCCAAAGAATTAACTATTACATGGAGTTTCCTATTTTATCTGTGGCTTTCCTTTCCAGTGATTTTCCATTTATGCCAGAGATTATCTCAAAGCACTGTTAAGTTTCAGTGCTTCAAAGCAGTAGATTAATCACTTCATCAGCCTTCACTTAATTTTGGAGGATTGTTTTGAAATTAAGACAGATCCAATATTGTTTTAACCTCGTTTTTGTTTGCAGGTGTGTGGAAACAGCTTGATAGCACTGATCTTCAAGTTTAAAAAAGCACAAACTGTCTCAGATAACATTTGAAATGTTTTTCTTGAATGTGTGCCATGTACAATCTTGCTTAATAAGCACGTGCACGTGGGGCTTGGTTTTGGCTTTTAGCTCTCTCTGAGATAAGACAACATGTGAACTATCCCAATAGATGAGTTGTACTGCAGATGGATTTGAATTTATGTGGAGCCACTGCTGTGGGGTTGGTAGCTGGTGTAGTCAGACCACTCATAGTCCAAGAGCTGAGTTTAAGGCCGTGGGTACACTCTGCTCGAAGTGTCTGGCGTATTATCTGTGAGTAGGAATTCTCATGGACACGTTATGGAGTGTTTGACATGCACACACACAGTCTGTTCAGCTGTCATGGAGTCTGATATTCCTCTGAGCCAGGAATCCTTAGCATGGTGCCTTGGACAGATGAGAGCATGGCAGAGAGCAAAGAGGCAAAATGTCTTTGGGATTGATGCTACCAAGGTGGGGAACCAGTAGAAAAATATGGAAAGGATGATGACTCCCCCTGCCATGTTTGCCTGTCCTTTGTAATTCACATCTTCCAAGGATTTTTTCGCTCAGGGATTGTTAGATGAGCATAAAAATGGTTTCCATGGACACTTTTTGTTATCTGCTTGCAGCAGAGAAGTAACAGCTCAGTCTTTCAGATGCAGGTTTTGCAGCTCTGATCTTCCCCAGCCTCTAAGTGAGGCTGTGTTATCAGAGCAGGCTGTTAGAGAAAGTTGTATTTCAAATCTCTCTGTGATACTGAACTGGCTCCCAGAGGAAAGGGAAACTTCACCTCATAAACCAGATATGTGTCATATTCATTTTCTATTCATGCTGGTAGACATTTTTTTTTTTTTTCCACACAGCCGCTGAAAATGACTTTGTTATGTAGTAAATGCAATCCTTACAGCTTTGTTAACTGGCAGTATCTAAATTGTGACGAACAAAATCAGGTAGCTGAAATTGGTGCAGCTAAAAAGTAATCTGGGAAAAGAATAATTCTGTTACAGCCATATGGTCAGATGCACAGAAGTATCAAAACTCTTAACTGGGGGTGGGCTGGTTGTACACTGGGTTATGTTTCTCTGCATAACCCTCCTCATTCCACATTGCAACAACTGAAAATGTTGGGATGCTGAATTTAAAGTACAGCTCCAGCATTCCTGGGAATGTCTGGTATTCCTTACAGAAGTTACACTACCCAGCATTAAGAAGCCTGCTATTTTTGATTCAGTCTCCAAGAGGACAGAGTGATTAGGATTCCTGTGATTTAATTATGCTTCTTGTTTGGTTGGGGTTTTTTTTGTTTGTTTGTTTGTTTTGGTTTTTGTTGTTGTTTGTTCGTCTGTTTTGGTTTGTTTTCTGTATGTGTGTGGTTTTGTGATGGTTTGTTGTTTTTTTAATTGAGACATTTCTTGTCCCCATTGCTCATATTTGAAGTTTGTTTTAGGACCTCTGTGCACGATCAGAAATTTCCAGCTACAACTCCAGTATCAGTTTTTGCCTGATCTATTTTTTGCACACCAGTGTTGTTTTATAGCCTAAATGTACATTTTGCCTTCAGGATACATCTGTGCAGAAACTTGTGATGAATGGTTCTGACCACACACAGCTCTTCTGATATTAGATGGAACTAGTCAAGCTGCAGGCTTCTCTTACAAGAGAGTGGGAGTCTCCATTTACTTCATTATGCTATTACCCTTTGTCCATACTTGGTTTGTTTTTTCTGGTTTGTTTTTTAATGTATGAGGCCTGAATTGGACATGGTGGTTCAGATAAGGTCTCAACAGTGTTTGTTCTACAGTCCCCCAACTTCTTTACCCCGTGCACCTCTGGATTTGCAGGTAGTCCCTGCTGTGAATACCTTTTCTAATACATCCTGGGATTCCTCCTGCCTTTTTGACAAGTGTATCATATCAGTGAACCAGACAAGTTTGTAAAAACAGAGTAATGCCCGTTCACAGCGCAATAACAAAAACAGAGGTACAGAAACTAAAACCTAATATATGTGTGTTCCAGACATGGAGTAGCAGTTGATGCACAGCTGGGCTTGTGCATGAAAAAAAACCACTGAGAATTATCCCTCTGGAGACTTGGATTTCCTCATCAGCCCCTGGAGGGCTGGGGAGCTCATTAAGGCACCAGAAAGCCTTGGTGACAGGACACTGTTTTTTCCCTCAGATCTCCAAGCCAATGTGCAGCAGCACTTGTTCTGAATACTCAATGTAGGAAAAGGTTCTAATTCTTACAGAACACCAAACCAGGGAATTTAAAACGTACTAAAGATGGCTAAATGAATATTTTAGCATCCTTTTGAATATATACACAATGCAATATATGGTTCTCAACTGCAAATTTGTGCAGAGGTGTGTTTGCAGGCCTGGTGGCTTTCCAGCACAAAAATAATCTAATGCCAGATGATATCAGTGATCCACTTTTCTGTTACCAGCTGTATCCAAGAAGCAGAGGCTTCCAAAAACAGGTGAACATATTTTAATATTCCCTAAAAATATACAGTGTGCAGTAAAAAAAGTTTGGAAGAAGAAATTCCCTCCTGAGTTTTGACAATTTAATTTATAGTATATGAGAATGAGATTTAATCACCCTTATCTTAATTATCCTTAACTTGGTATGTGCAATAACTACGTGTATTACTATCAGCTCTAAAATTATTCAGCCACAAAATTTACCTAAACTGCCTAAAGCACTATTTTCTATATGCCTATCTCAGCTAAAAAATGCCTTTCTTTAATTTATTCTGAATTCATTGGGCATAAATTTTTTTGCATGAATTCCTTGTTTTGCTGATAAGGGTCAAAGAAGTAATGATTAGTTTTTGGAAAAGGTTTCCACAGACTATACCTGTGGAAACAGCTTATCTTAACTTTTTAAATGCCTGTACTGCTTTCACTCACCTTGTGTTCACATGGAACACCTTTTCCTCATGTAAAACTGGAATTTCCTTTGGGGTTTTGTAAAAGAGGATCATAGACATGAGCAGTTCTTCTCCATGGCTGCTTCTGTGCTTATTTCAGCTGCTTCTTAAACTTCTCTAACATGCAGCCTTTCTATCATCCCCCCCATGCAATTAAGGTTGTATTATTTCCCAATACAGTATTCAAAAACCTCAAACCCTGAACTAATTGCATTTCATTTTCTAACCTTCTTCTGATCTTGATTATGGTTTCAGAAACTGCATCAAAATATGCTTTGTTCTTGTATTTGTGTTCTGCTCTGTGATCCTTCCCGTACAAAATTCCGATTTTGCAAGGTTCTTTTGACCAGGTAAAACCTCTTATTTGTGATCATTTCTATCCAAGAGAAGCCTCACTTTTTGTTTTTTTCTTTTATGAAAACATCCAGTGAATTATGAGGATCAAATTTGAACAGCTAACTGAGGGAAGAACGCTGAAAAACACCACAAAGATAAAAAGGGCAAATTAAAATACACCAGAGAGGAGCAGAAGCCCAGAATATTTCTGGAAGCAATTAAGGAGTTTGCTTTATAAAAGAGTAAGCAAGGGAGATGTTATTATAGGGAAAATAGTTTTTGCCAGAAGTTTAGGTTTTGGCATCAAATTTCATGTTAGGAAGGTTTTCCTTCTTGGTGGAAGAAATGTAAATCCCTGACCAGCAGAAAGTGAACTACCAGTAAGCTGTGGCCTTAAATTCATCAAGGGAATTTTAAAAGCAATTTTTTTTGTTTTTTTAAAGTAAATTATGAAGGTTCAGATATCTGGGTTTATTCTACTTCATCACACTGTGGTGCTGCCTTGTAAGAAAGGATCTGATTGAGGATCTGTCAGAGCTGGTTTGGGGACATTTTAAGAGTCACACAGAATTTGACCTTGAACCAATGACTTTATGCAACTCAGCAAAGCAAAAGAAGACAATGATTTATTGAACTAGAAGTGATTGTCCCAGAGCTGCTATCTCACAAATTCCACTTGTCCACCAGTGAGGGTCTATGCACAGCATTGAAGGTTTTTATATAAATACATAAATCTGGGCAATTAATCCATGAGGCGACAGCATTAGTCAATCTACCCTTCTGATATTCCTTCAGTATTCCTGCTTTTGTGTGCTTGTGGGTTTTTACCACTTGGAGCCTCCTCTTCCCTAAGACAGTGGGAAACAAATACTTGTAAATGCAAGCAGGGAGTTCAGTGTTCACTGAATTGTTTGGAAGCGTTTTTTGTCATTTAGTCATCATAAAAAGATCAGTGGACAGCTTTTAGCCTTTCTCTTAGTAATACATTTTGATAACATGATCAATAACTACACATTAATGGCTTCCCACTCTTGCTTTCCACTCTTAAGTAGTTGCTGGTGGGGCCAGAAAGATAATTTCTTGTTAAAAAAAAAATAGAAGAAGAAAGATGATTATCAGGAATGCTGTTAGAATGTAAAACACTTCTAGAGAAACTAAAAACAAATCTCTCCAGTTCCCTACTTTTTTGCATTATAATGACTTGTAGCAGACATTCAGAAAAGCTGCTGACTGGCTGCTTTGCTCCCTCTAAGCATTCCTTTAATGCTGAAGATTAAATAAATACATTGCTACAAAGCATGAGCAAGTGTGGGTTTTTTTGAAAATTATTATTGTTAAGAAGAGGGAGCTGGATTAGAAAAAGTCATTCCTCTGAGAAGTAATACCTCCAAAATAATCTTTCAATGAAAACCAAAAAAAACCCCAAAACAACAAAAGAAAACCCAACTATACAAAAACCAGAAAGAGCCTTAATTAGCAGAGCGAGCTGACATGCTGTTCTTTAAAAGTTAAATATGTACATCAGTCGGAGATAGGATATCAAATATCAGCAGGGAGAGCAGCAGGAAACTTTCCACTGGATGAAAGGGATAAAAAGAAGAAAAACAAGTCTCAGTTGCAGGAACAGCTGACTAAGCTCCTGACATACTCGAAACACAGCCAGTTGTAACAAATACCAGGGAAAACAGTATTTTCCGAGCAAAAATTCTCCTCACTTAGAAACTTAAAATCTAGATAAAAACGCGACTATCAGAATAACACGGAAGCAATAGATACAGGGACCACAAAGAAACCGAATGCTGCAGCTGCAATTGCTTGCACAAGATTTTCTCTGCGCTCTGGGTGGACCTCAGCCTTCAAGGATTGCGGGCAGGGAGGCCCAGCTGACAAGGAAATTCAAAATTCCAGTGAGCCAGGAAGAATCAGAGGCATGGCTCCACACCTCTGGTGCTTTGGGGTGGGGGAGGAAGCAGGCGGGGGAGGGCTGGGGCGGAGGAGGGAGCCGGAATGAATATTCTTTCCTTTTCACATGTTAAAAGCTTAGTGGATTCGAAAAACCGAAAACCTTACCAGTGTGTCACATCCTCAAGTGCAAAAGGCTACAGAGTTGGACCTGCTACACAGTCCAAAATATTTTAAGGGAAGAGGAGAAAGAACCAGAACCTAGGAAAGCCAGTAAAGATTATGTGCTTGCTTACAGTGCAGTGAGACTTTCAGTTCTCTTTCTCCCAGTTTTGATAAAACTTAAACTCTGAATTACACTAGCGCTGGGAACTCCTAGTGAGACACAATGTTCTTGACACGTTTTCTCCTTGGTTACCCTCCTGGTTGCTCAATGCTGGTTGTCCAAGCTGCAGGAGCCAGGGAAGCAATTCTCCTCTGCAGTCCTCCGTGCTTCCTGTGGCTGTTGAACTCTACAGCCCTATGGGAGGGAAGATAGAGAATTGGGCAAAGTTTGGCCCTTTACCTCTGGTATAGTTGCTTTAACTTTGTTATATTTTATTTACTTTCTATCATTATATTGTTTTACTTTTCCAAGAGGAATACATAGCTTTATTATCCTTAAACCTGAAATGCAATTTAACTAATGTTCCAAGATCTCCCTTAAGAAAAATATAAATGAAGCTGACTAATTTAGTAATTTTCTATGCTTAGCGACAGTTGCAAACAGACAAGTGTGTGAAAGATATTTACAGCCTATGATTAAATATCAGGCTGTTCTGAGCTGTTCTTCTCTTGTGCCCACGATACTTCTTTTGCCAGCCCCCTGAGAACCAATGCTTTGGGAGTAAATAAATCTCCAAGGTGAAAAATGAGATAATCCTGAAAACAACAACAACAACAATAATAATAATAATCTAACAATAATAATAATAATAATCTGCAGGGCTCTCAAAAGCAGCCTGAGTTGATGACCGACAGATTGTAGGCTCCACCTGTTCAGTAATTCCCAATTACTGGATTTAAAACTATCTTTGGTATTTGATGACCAAGTGAAATTCTAAAGTTGCTCCTTCTTAAATCATTAACGGAGGGCAGACACAAAATCTGGTCACATGAACCTTGATTGTGTAGGGAATGGGCTATGAACAAGGTTGGAAGTAAAACCTCGAGAAAAGGTGCACAAGGGGCACCAAAAGAGCAGCCAGCTTGGAGTCTACTGGACACGTGGGCCTCAGCACGCAAGCTGGAATGCTTTTGAAAAGGATGTTGTGGTGTTGCCCCAGAGTCTTCCTGGTCGTCTGTCAATTTAATGTAAAGGAACTGGCCATAAGCACAAGAATGAAGTGCAACTTTTGCATAATTTCTGGGGGTTTTAGTCCTTGACTTCGTGAAACTACCAAGAAAGTTGCAGGCAATGGTGTTTTTGTGAGGAAGACACATAAGCCAGTTTAGTAATTTCTTCTCTCATTAACACAGAATTGCAACAATTTCATGTTTTTTCCCTTCTGTCTCTCATGTCCCCTCTTTGACACCCTTCTTTGCCTTTCACAGAATCATGAAATTGTTGGGGTTGTAAGACACCTCTGGAGATCCTCTGGTCCAACCTCTCTTCTCACCTGGAGCAGGTTGTAGAGGATCAAGACCAGGTGAGTTTTTAAAATCTCCAGATAAGGGCACCCCATGGTCTCTCTGGGCAGCCTGTCCAGTGCCCTGTCACCTTCAAAGTAAAGTTTTCCCTTTTATTCAGATGGATCTTCCTGTGTTTGTTTGTGCCCACTGCCCCTTTTCCTGTCACAGAGCACCAGCACTTTTTGACAAATGCCCTTAAGAAGCATTGATAAGGTCCCCTCTGAGCCATCTCTTCTCCAGGCTAAACAGGCCCAGCTCTTCCTGCCTTTCTTTATAACTCCCTAATCATCTCCACAGCCCTCCACTGGACTGTTCCAAGCATCTTCTACACTTTCATGTCCTGGAGAGTCCAGAACTGGTCACAGCACTCCAGAGGTGGCTTCACCAAGGCTGAGTAAAGGAGAATTTAAGCCCCCTTGACCTCCTGGCAATGCCCTTCTCAATACACCCAGGATGCCACAGGGACAGAGTGCTGGCTCATGGGCAGCCTTTTGTCCACCAGGATTCCCTGGTCCTTCTCTGCAGAGCTGCTTTCCACCAGGTCCTCCCCAGCCTGTGCTAATGCTGGGGCTCTTCTTCCCCAGGTGCAGGGACAGTATTTGCCCCTGTGGAACTTTGCTGGGTTTCTCTGTGCCCAGCTGTCCAGCCTGTCCAGGTTTTACAGAAAGGCAGCTCAGCTGTCAGGTGGATCAGCCACTTCTTCCCAGCTTTTGTATCATCAACAAACTGGATTCACTGGAGAAAGGTGAAGCTCCAGAACATCTGCAATACATCGATGACATCATTGTGTGGGGGAACACGGCAATGGAAGTGTTTGAGAAAGGAGAGAAGATCATCCAGATTCTGCTGGAAGCTGGCTTCACCATCAAGAAGAGCAAAGTCAAGGGACCTGCCTGAGAGATCCAGTTCCTGGGGGTAAAGTGGCAGGATGGACGGCATCAGATTCCTACTGAGGTCATCAATAAGATCACATCAATGTCTCCACTGACCAGCAAGAAGGAAACACAAGCTTTCCTAGGTGCCATAGGCTTTTGGAGAATGCACATTCCAGAGTATAGCCAAATTGTGAGCCCTCTCTACCTGGTTACCCACAAGAAGAACAATTTCCTGTGGGGCCCTGAACAGCAACAGGCCTTTGCCCAGATCAAGCAGGAGATTGCTCACGCAGTAGCCCTCGGCCCAGTCAGGATAGAGGTGAGGAATGTGCTCCAGGAACAATGGTCTGTCCTGGAGCCTTTGGCAGAAGGTGCCTGGGGGGACTCGAGGCCAACCACTGGCATTCTGGAGCCGAAGTTACAGAGGGTCCAAAGCCAACTACACTCCCACAGAGAAGGAGATCTTGGCTGCCTATGAGGGAGTTCAAGCTGCCTCAGAAGTGATTGGCACAGAAGCCCAACTCCTCCTGGCACCCCAGTATCAGTGCTGGGGTGGATGTTTAAAGGAAAAGCTCCCTCTACCCACCGTGCCACCGACACCACATGGAGCAAATGGTCACCCAGGTAACTGATGAGTTGAACAAAACTGACCCTTGGGGACACCACAGCTACAGGCTTCCAGCTGGTCACAACCCTTTGGGATCTGCCATTCAGCCAGCTCTCAACCCATAAGGTTTCTCTCTGCTTTCTCATTGATTCAGGTTGAATGTAAAGTGGCAGTCATTTATATGTGATAACCATGCTCTCAGTCTCTCAAGATAATTCCCTACACAATTTTTAATTGTTTTCATTTAGCTCAGCCATCTCCTCTCTGCCCCGCTTTGTACTGTAAAATTGATTAGAGATTTTACTAGAGAGAACACAATGGCATTCTGATAGTACCTTAGAAAGAGCAAAGGATTCTAGGCTTCTTTTACAGCTTGCATGGCATTTAAGTGCATATTGGATACTGTCTTTCTCACAAACTGTATTTTCAATTACTGATTTTTATAACTTTCCCTTGTTGGAGGCGGTTTGATTAGTCAATAAAATGTTAGAAAAGCATAAATTTCTAGAAAGTACAAAAGCCATTCAACTCCTCCTTCTGTACTGTTGCAGGTGAATTTATTCTTGAATGCAAGACATTTTAAATCTGCTGAAGTAGACTCTGTTTGGGTACTTACGCAATATGTGTACTTGTTGCCCTTGAGAAAAACAGCAGGATATGGTAAATCATTGGACACATGTAGAGTTCAAGTTTAGTCAAGGATCAGTCAGCTTGTAACTACTCTTCAAATACAGCTTTGTCTATTAAAATGAATACAGCACTGGCCAACAATTATGGTTTTATGTTGCTTTGTTTAATCCCTATTTCTGTACAGGTATTTTTTGAGTGGTGTAACTAATATGAAGATTTTTTTCTTCTGTCTTTTAACTCAGTGGCTGTATTGTTTTATAAATAGCCCTAAACAAACCTACAGCACAGAGAAAATGGAGAAACTGCAGAATTCCTTTCTAAGCTGCTCATTTTGATTTAGCACCTGCTTAAGTGTAAGCATGTCTTTGGTCCTATTGACTTGGGCAGGTTTTATCAGGTTTTGTCTCTTCCTGGTGTTGAGTTTAATTAACAGGCCTGGTTAAGGGGTTTGTTTGGTTTGGGTAACTATTCACATACAGTTCATGGACTTGGAGCCAGGGACAGCACAGAAGAAAGGAATGCTCTGGGGCATTCATCTGGAGAGGCCTTGGAGGTGACCAAGCCCATTTGCACGGATGTCTAGACTTACTCTAGAAACTTCTGAGATTTCCACGTGAAACCCTAAACAGCTGAAGGAGCTGGAAACCTCTTTATCTGTAATCACATCTGCTGCCATGTTACATTATGCACCACACCACTCCCATGGTGGAAAAAGGACTTAGGGAGTCAGGAACTAGGTGATCATGTGGAATGTGTTAAATGAGTGGCAGTAATTGGAAGACTACTAGAAAAGTCAAGCTGTACAACTGCAATGAGCCTTGAGGCTTTTTACTCTGTCTCATATAGCTTTCAAAATACACTTGAAAAAGCTATAACCTATTATTGTGTTAAGCAACTTGCACAAAACTTACACTTTTTACCATTTCAACAACATACCAAGCAGTATCCATCTTCAAGAAATTTCTAAACTGTCAAGATTTTTTATAAAATAAACTATTTCAAGCTCGTTTTCCCTGAGATTAAACCAAAATCTGTTTACAGAATACAATAAACATGACAGAATGATCAACTTTGTTTGTCAAGAGTTGTTGCTAGGATGCTGTTGGATGATGCTGGGTGGATGCTAGGCCACCAGGCACTTCAAAAATTAATATAATAAATAAATCTGTAAGAGCTGACTTACAGCTTTATACCATGGGTACAGAGACGTGATTCATCTTGACACAAATAATACATGTGGGACAATGAACACAAATGATATGCTTGAATGCATTGAAGAAATGCTGAGATCAAAGGGCAGGGCTGGAAGTCAGAAAATTATGTCCAAGCCCACTGTCTGGTCTAATGGCAGATTTAAAACTTCTGATGGCTCAGGTTTGGTTCTTTTTTTTTTTTTATTTGTGAGATTAGGACAATATAAAGCATTTTGAAACACCACTATGCAAAATGTTATTAAAATTAATTATGGCCAGAAGGGATCCTATTCCTAGTCACATTTATGCAATGAGCCCTTCTGAAGCAATTACTGAATTACTGGCTTTGGAAAGCAGCCAGGTGAACTGCACCTGGGAAGTTAAAACTGGTTCTGATTCTGATGTTGCTCTTTATGCTTTTTTTTTTTTTTTTTTTTTTTTAAGCATTTATAAAGCATCCAGCACTGACATAAAGGCAAGGTGAAAAGTGTAGGAATAAATTAAATGGCACAACCTGGCTCCTGATTAGCAGAAAAAGAAAAGAGAATGGCAGGACAAGGAGGATAAGCAGGTCAGACAGGCTGCCTGGTAGAGCACAGGCCTGGGAGAGAAGCAAAACATCCTATTTTCTTCAGTTCCTTGTTGTGAACATCTCTCTCCAGCCTTGGAATGAGTTTGGTTTGGTGTGGTGTACCTGCAAATGTATCAAGCATTAAGAGAAAACACATTTTTGGGGCTTGATTTGGACACAGCAGATATCTGTGGGAAACCAAAGGAAAAAAGGGAAGGAAACCAGGTGAGTAGCTAACTGTAACTTTTATTAATTAAAATAACAGGAATGAAGAAAAATAGGAATTTTTATTTTTATCTTTTTAAAACCCAGGAATTAAGAATTCCCAATGCACCATGAGGACAAGCCAAAAGGATATGTCTTTATTCCATAACCAGAAAGATGAGAGTGCTACTGCCTAAGTGTTCAAGGTTCTTTCACGTACTTTGTAAATATTTAGTATATAGAAGTTCAGCTCTCATCATTCCCAAACAGTCCAATCACCATAACTGCTCCAACTTCCCCATTTTATGTTAAAAACACACTGACAAACAACTTATGAAAATCTAATCAGACTTGGGCAAATTCACAAGGCTCCTGAGAGTTAATAGCTGAAACCTTCTGGTAGATGTATTTATTATTCCCAGCATTAGCAAGATTGAATCTCTGTTTAGACCACTTCTTGTTTAAATTAACATTTGGGAGTTGGAGCATTCAACCTCTGATATTTTATTTCAACCAAATATCTCTTTGGCCTTAATCTATAAATAAATCTTAGTTTATCATCTACCAAACTGCCTAAGCAGAAGCAGAGGCCACTATGAATCACATGCTTGATCTGGTAGAGTGATACCATGCCTCTGTTTACTTATAGGGCTAAACTATGTGTATGAAGGTGAATGTGTTAGAAGAAATCTATTTTTCAAAGCATTTAAAATTTCAAAATATCCTTACTTTCAAAGAAGAAAAAGTGAAACGGGCTAATGGAAGAAATGGGTGAAATTTTATGGCATCTGAAATTTGATTCAGACCCCGATGTTCTTTCCCCTTTAATGCTTGATAGAAAAATCCTATTAATGTAGAATAATATATTTACCCTAGCAACACAAACCCATGGACATTAAATTTTAATTTAAAATACAGCAGAAAAAAAATTTATTGATTGAACTCTCACAGACAGATTCCTGGATGTGAAGATTTTAAATACTTGGTCTGAATCAAAGTTTAGAGGGAAAAGAATACCGAGATTAAAGATCCCTTGACCTGGGTGTGTTTTAGAGTAACAGCTTTTTAGGGGAGAGCCCGACCACTACTCTTTACATAGTTCTTGTGTCTTTGTCTAACTCAATTCAGTTGTTTTTACAGAAGGACTTCTCGTTCAGTGGGAAGTTCACAGAATGTGAAAGGAGCCAGGACTATTAGGGGGAGCATCATAATATTTCTAAAAAAGATGAGATTTTTTTTTTTCCTCCTGGTCGGTACAAGCTGTGGTGGCCTAGCCTCTTTTTAATTTATTTTTTTTTTTTAAATTTTATTTTCCCCGAAAATAACTTCAAGGCAACGAGATTTCCAGCATAAAATAAGTGAAGGGGGGAAAAAATATGAACGAATGTAGCTGCTGTGTAGAAGGAGCGGCTCAAGGTGCCGAGCAGGTGCGCGCCCTGCAGGGCCACGGCGAACAAAAGGGGAGACGCGGGGAGGGGTTCCAGGACGCAAATTAAAGACAAAAAAAAAAAAAAATCAAAAAATCAACTGCAGCAGATAACTCCGATTAGGATCAGCCGCCCGCCCGCATTCCATGACGCCCCGGTGCTCTCCCGCACCAGCCGCGGACACATTTTGGTGAATTCTCTCCCCGGCGGCGGGCAGGGCGATGCTGAGGGCACCGCGGGGCGCTGAGGGGGAGAGGCGGCGGCCGGAGGGGACGGGCAGGTGAGGGGAGAGCGGGCGGGGGGCGGAGGGCAGGGCCGTGCCCGGCTCCGCCCGCTCTCCCAGGCTGCCCCGCGTTGCCGGGGGAGGTGGAGCCGCTTTATCGGTAGCCGAAGTGGAAATTTCCCCGTCAGTTGCCGGCTCCGCCGCGGAGGAAGCACCAGCGGGAGCCGCCTGCTCTCGTCTCCCCGTGCCGCGCCGCGTCCTGCCCGCTGTCATGTCCAACTACATCCACGTCCCGCCTGGCTCGCCGGAGGTGCCCAAGCTGGACATCACCGTCAGCGAGCGGGAGGGGCCCGGCTATCGCCAGGGCGCCCTGCAGCTCCTGCGCCGGCTGCGCCCGCACTGGAGACCCGAGGAGGTGACGCTGCAGGTACGGCGGGGTCCGCGCCCCGGTTCGCGCGGGGGATGCGGCAGCCCGGCCGCGGGGAAGGGAGGGGAGAAGCGGGCAGGGAAGGGGGGAGGGCGGGCGGCCATTGTGCGGGGGAGCTGCCGCCTTGTTTCCTCCCCCTCCCTCCTTCCCCCGCTCTCCGCCGCAGCCCCCTGCGCGGAGCCCCATTTGCTGGGCGGCCCGGCGGCGGGGCGGGGCGGCATCGCCGGCTCCCGCCTTCCCTCCTTCCTCCCCGGCCCTCCTCCTTCCCTTCCCCGCCGCCCGCTCCCGTCTTCCTCCTCCCGTGCCCTCCCCGCTGCAGCTCGGCCGCCCGCCTTAGCGGCAGGGAGAGCTCTGGAGCCGGGGGCGAGGGGAGGAAGAGGAGGCGTTCCTGAGCTCACCCTCGCCGTGTCTCTGCTGGGTGCGGCGTGTTTGTACAGCGGGGGCAGAGCGGGGCGCAGACATACCGCCGAGGTCGCGGGCCCTGCAGCCCTTGTCGGGTGCTTCCTGTCATAAAAACAACCAAACAAATAACCCACATAACTATCTGTCTTGTATCGGCAGCGGGCTGTGGTTTAGGCACCGGCCCCGCTGACGCCCTTGCTCGCTGCTCGTGGCAGAAGGAAGCGCCGCTGCTCTCCCTGGTGTTCTCTGGGTGAGCAGTCATCCGTACCCACGACCAGTCGCCTGCCGGAAGATCGGCTGCTTTTGTGCTTCCAGAATATGCTTGACGTGGCCCCCCTGGACTTCAAAACTCCGTGGCCAAAATAGCAGCTCGGCCTGCGGCTAGCTGAGGGTTTTATTAGGCGCTCAGCTGTGTTATTCAGCAGTTGTTATTGCGTGGAGGTGTCTTATTTCAATGAAGTTCCTCTTCAGAGAGCTGCTGAACCAATTTGTGTAGGAAAGCTGGGCACGTTGAGGCAATGTCAAATAATTTGACTGAAATTTTCTGATGTCTTGAGAGAAAAATGCAACTTGACACGTGCCAGTTCAGGTAGCGTGAAAATAAAGCTAATGAGCTTTTTCTAAATAATCTGTTGGAGGCAGTGGCCGTGAGTTATGCGGAGTCCCAACATCTCGAGGTGCAGTGGAAATAGCTTTAAACATGTGAAGCTGACCGAGGTCGCTAAAGTTCATAGAATATCTTGAGTTGGACTGGGTCCACAAGCATAATCCAGCTGCCAGCTCCTTGCAGGGCTACATAAAATTATACAAGGTTTCATTTTTTTCGTTCTCAGCTGACTAGTTTTCCTTCTTTTGCTCAGGGTTGTTGAAAAGTGAAACCAAAACATTATCCTGGTAAGGAGGGATGACTCTGTCCTTTGGGTAAAGTTGTATAGGTTTAAGAAAAAAAAAAAAAAGTTGCTTCCTTCTGCCACTCCCTTTACAAGAAACAACATATAAATAATAATTTTTTTATTATTATTATTCCACACCATTGGTGTGGCACAGGGACTCTTTTGACTGGTCACACAGAAGTGGAGATTACTGCCTGTAAGAGGTTTCTGTCTAAAAAATACCTCGAGTTTAGCTTTAACCAAGTTACTTTTAGAAACACAACTCTTCAGCTTGGTGCTTTCCTTTGGAACACTGGAAGAACATTCTATTCAAAAAGCCCTTTTATTTTTAACCCTTTAGCTCGTGTTCAGGCTGCTGTGAGTGTGTAACAAGCAGGATTGCCTGTGGTTTGAAAGGGATTCCAGCAGCAGTGATGGCAATACAACCAGTTACAAATTCATGTACATGCATCCAGTACAGAAAGGTGTTGAAATGAAAAGTGGCTCGTTTGTGAGGAAGCAGTGAACAGGAGGATGCCCTGGGGTGTCCTCCCTTTGGGCGTGTGTTTAGGAGGGAGATGAGGATGAGACTCCTTTTATTGCATGGAGTTTATGCCTGACTCATCTGAAACAGCAAAGGGGATGGAGAGCAGTGACAGGTTTAATGAACTGCTGCTTCCTCTGGTGAACTCTGCCATTTGCTACCTTTGCTCTTGGTAATTCTTGGACCAGAACAACTGTAAGAAGTTGAAGAGTCCAGAGTTTGATTGGAAAAAGTTAATTAACTTCTCTTGCAAAAATTAACTGTTGTGTGTTAATTTGTTTAGTCAGTTAAACCATTTTGAAGCTGTAGTTAGTATATGTTAATGCTTAACCCTCACTTTCCCTAAGATTTATAAGTACCTAAAATCAGGAATGTATTTTAACATTTAAATTTTTTTTTTACACCGTAGCATAAAACACACAAATGTACGATGGAAGATTTAAAATAATTAAAATCGGCGCTTAAGTTATTCTTTTATTGCATTATTTATCAGAAAAGCTGTAACATCAGAAGCATTACCTTCTGAAATGGAAGCAGCTATACTGTGATGTGTCTCCTTTATACCAAGTTATTTTACATTGCTAGGGAGATGGAGAATTTTTTTGTCTAAACACTCACCTTCATGTATGTTGTGCAGTTGCCAGCTGAAAATGTCCCAGGAACTCTGTGGAGTTGGGTGCTTAATTTACTAACTCCTGAATTTTTGAGGTTTGCTTTCTCTGCATTTTGCAGCAGTCACTTTCGATTCGGGAATGGCTGGGTTTTTTTAGTAACAGCAGTGTTGAGTGGTTCTGGTTGGAAGGAATCTTTGGAGGTCTCTCTCCCAAACTTCTGCTGAACAATTCTCTGCTTGCTGAATTCAGAAAGTGGCTGTTGTGAACGTGAGGAACAGGTTTTTAAAATTTCATTTTAAAAATTGCTCTTCCAACTCAAAGCAGGGCTTCTGAGTTTTGTGAGCAGCCTGAATTTTGACAGTGGGCATTCCAGTTTTTATATTCCGCGCGATTCTTAATGAAACATAAAAACTTAATTGTTTTTACTCTTTGAAAGAGGTTGTGTTACCCGTCCTAATGTAAAAATACACTCACACAGATTGGATTTTGTTGCCCACCTTATGAATTCCTTATTTTTTTCTCTTTTGTGGAGATTCAAAGAAGGTGAATGTTTGCTTACAGTGTGGGAAAATCAGTGACCACTTCAGTAGTGCTGATTCAGGATTCTTTCATCCCATGGCTGTCTACCTCTTGTAAGTCTGGTGGCAGAGAAGGATTCAGTAGGATAACACACCGTTTCTTCTCTGCAGTGTAATATCAGTATTTCTTACCATTCTGAAGTAATATTTAACATTGAGAATGGAGGCAGCTTGTTTTTGTTGGTGAAAAGGCTTGATGCTAATAGTATTAATTTAAATTTTTTTGGAGTAGACCAGGATGGTACATATGGGGAAAAATTAGCTGAAGAATTATTCAGAGATCTCAAGCCATGAAAATGTTGGGCTGGCAAACAGTGCTCCTGTCCTGGATGAAACCTGAGGAGAGGTGGAAAGAATCTGTTTTGCAAAGAGGATTAAATCTTTTGTAAAGATACCTCATAACCCCCTCCCCCCAACCCTGCAAATCTTGCAGGCAACTATCATCTCCAAATAAATTGGATTAATTTGTTTTTTTTAATTCTCTGAAATAATTGGGCCTTGCTTGTTTTCTGGTACTGTTTTTTGTTTGGTTGGTTTTTTTGTGGGTTTGGTTTTTTTTTGTTTTGTTTTGTTTTTTCCCCCTGAGATTTATGTGTCTTCTGGAGAAGTGATGAGTTGCATGATTTTACTACTACAACACCTTAGGTTTGCAAAGATTTGTCCCTGCAGCTATGAAATGTGAATGGGATGGACTCAGGCTTATAAAAAATTGTGCTTTCGTCAGTGAAACAACCACCCACCTACTTTTATGTTTGCCACATTAGCTGTTGTCCTTGGTTCTTTGATTCTTTTTCATCTTGACTTGCGCTCGGTAGCTTTTCTTCAGGCAATATTTTCTGGCTGCTGATCTAATTTATTTGCTTGTGTTGCTCTTGATATTCTTTTTATAACGAGCTTTAATTTGGTTCAGAGTTCTGAACTCGTTGGAATGTTTTTTTTTTTAGTTTATTTAAGCAGGCTGAGCGTGGGTTTGAAAGCATTGAAATCATTGAAGATGTTAGTCTCTGGAAAACAAAGCAAACTAATTTCATTTTGTATCTCAGTGCTGTTCCATTTCTCAAGTGGGATGTTTGTTGGTCAGCTGGTTTTGGCACATCACCCCCTTCAGCAGCTGGGGAAGCAGTTGCCACATCAAGAGGAAGGACTGAATCCCCAGGGAAGTGCTGCTGCCTCCAAATGGAGAAGTGATGAGTGAGGAGAAGAAAAGGAAAAGTTAGAGTTGCAGAAAGGGCTGCATTGCTGATGTTTTGTGGAAAAAGTGTAATTTGAGGTGCACCTTGAAGGCAGTGTCACAGTAAGTGGGAAATGCCAGCAGTATTGGATGTCCTTGGAGGCTGGGTTGGTTTCTCCAGTCTTTTGAAGCTCCTGATGCAGCTTGATAATCTCAACCCCCTGTTTCTAAAGGTTTGTGTGGTGTCTGTGTGGGGCAGAAGCTGTAGTGGCATTTAATGGAAGCGATCTGCCATATGTGCCTGATGTGATTCAGCTGTACATGGTGTGTTTATTGATGACTGGGGTTCTAATTACAGAGAATCAATATTTGTTTAGGCACAGCTTGGATGAATCCCTGTAAAGGCATGTAACTTGTGCTACAGGCTTGTAACATTGGAAAGGAATAATCCAAGGCAGTTTAGTTCCTGTCCCTCAGTCTTCCCTCCCCAGCCCCCAGGCATTTCATGGCAAAATCTTCCAGGGGGAGGAACAGCCTTTGATTTAAAAGAAAGTTTTAGGCTCATTTCCTATTAGCTTTATTATTATTATTTTAAAATCTGTAGCTGTTTTAATCAGTATCACAAAATTTGTAAAGCCAATTCATCGCTTTCACAGTGCTAACTAGTTACCTGATGTTGACTGCTTTCAGGTAGAAGAATATTCTTCAGAAACAAGGTGAAAAATAAGTAACTTACTAATTTTTCTGTCATCAAAAGAAACCACCCAAAAAATAAAAAGCAAAAGCTTTCACCTATTGCCACTCATTTCAATTAAAGCCAGCCCTCAAGCCAAAAATGTCCAAAACAAAACCCACACACACCTTGAAGCTGAAGTGTTTATGGTTTGGTAGCCCTCAAAAAACCCAAGTTATATGTACCAGCACTGTCTATGCTGTAAGCATTGCTTTCTCCATGCTGCTGTCACACAGCAATAGAGGTGCAGACTTGCTTGCTCCTTGTCTTGGTATTTTTAAGACCANAGCACCCCAAAACTGCTGGTTCAGCCTCTGGCCAAACTTAGCAGAGAACAGAGGTGCAGACTTGCTTTCTTCTTGTCTTGGTATTTTTAAGACCAAATGATCTTGCTCCTGATCATCTGACCCCCTCAATGATGCAGACAGTGACTTTCACCTGCTGAGGGTAATGAACTTGAGGATGTGGCTCCAGAGCCTGGAGACCTTTGAGTGAGGTTTTCTTGTAAGTCCTGCTGATCATGTGAGAATTTAGCCAGGGCATTTTCCAGTAGTTGTACTTTGTCCTTCTTGTATGAATAGCAACAGAAAGAGAGCTACAGTAGCTACAGAGAGAGAAACAACTAGCCTTGTTTGAAGAAATTAAATCCTTGATCTGTGTACCTCTGGATGTGCCTGTGTAGAAAAAAAGATCAACTTAGGTTTACCCTATGAAGTCAAAGCTTTGGGAGCATTAAAGAAGCATTATTTAAGTTATTGAGGTCTGTTCCTTTCTGGAGATCTCAAAGTCAGTCTGGGGTTCAGCAGCAGAATCTGGGGAGTTCCTGCTTATTTATGCAACGTTACATCACTGTTCTGTTTTTATGACACTACAGTTCTGATTCCTGCCTTCCCTGCCTATGGATGTAATAACTCAGTCCAGAAGGGAAAAATCAGCTCTTCTGAGTCATAAGTACTTTCTACTTTGCCCCGTGACACTTTTATTTCTGTCTGTTCCTTCTTGTGACGTGTGATTGTGATTTTGTTGCCGTTCTTTTGAACACTCGGAACAATGGGATTAGATGGAAGCTTTTCATGGAACACCTGCTTTTTAGATGGGAGCATATGCATCATATGCCCTTTTCCAGGAATCTAATAACCCAATAACAGTGCTTTTAGGGGAAACTGGCTCAGAGATGCTTCATGTCTTGGTTGAATTTGCTCTTCCTGGGCTCTCTGAGATTTGAGTAATTTAAGCTTGTTTGTAGCTTTCTCACCTTAAGTCTGCATTTCATTAAACATTGTCTTTTTTTTTTTTTTTTTCTGGAAAGCCTTGCATTCTGATTGTGGGTAGTATAAATATAATTTCCAGGAATATTTCTGAATCTAGTTTCACCTTTGTATCACCTCATCTGAAAGTGTGTATTAAGCTGTGATAAGCACATAGCACAGTAATTAACTTTTTGTGGATTACAGGAGTGTCAGAATCTTACTGCTGGAGGTTTCTTTTCTGTGTTGCGTTGTGTTCTTAACCTCTGTTGTCATTGTGCTTTTTTTTTAAATTTATTCCCAGAATTTTCTACTTTGAATGCATTCTGTAGATTCTTCCATCTCCTTCCACGTGGCCTTGGTAGTTTACTGATTATCTTATCCACATCATCAGGGTCTGTTCTCTGCTTTTGATGCTCAGCTGATGCTTTTTGCTGTAGAACTTCTGTTTTGCTCTGCTTCATTTCAGGTTGTTTTGGGCAAGGCCTTCTATCCTGATTCTTTAAATGGTAGAGTAAAAACATTCTGAATAAAAGACTAAAGTGACTACTATATTCTTTTACTGGTGGTAGGAAACACTAGATGTTTTCTTATGATGGAATATGGAAATTGTCTACTTTGAATAATGTTATTAAAAAAGTAAGTGAACCCTTCTGCCTTTTTAAGAAGCAAGAGCTAAAATGCTCCTGGGTGTAAATAATTATTTGTAGCAGCATGTTACAAATAGATGCTAATAAGTAGAGTTCCTAAATTAACAGCTGAGGGAGTCCAATTTCCTCGTTGCAGATTTCTTTTTATTAGTGTTAATGAAACTTGTTTTAAGGGGATAATAGACCTGTGACAGAAGGTGTGATGTGCCCAGCAGTTTCTGTTCAAGAGCATAACAACTCAAATTCTTACTGTTTCTTTACATCAGCACTATTAATTTTTTTTTGGAGTATCACTGTTTCTGTTGACTTAGAACTGTGTCTTTTTCATAGTCCTTTTTTTTTTCCCCCTTAAACTATATTTTGGAAGTTTTTAGCTAAGTATAGCAGACATTATACTCTTTAACTTGAACAGCTCAACACGAATCTCTTCTGCAAAGTGCTCTTCATACTTTTTAAACGAATTAATTCTGGGTTTATGTCAAAAGGTATGAGAACCAGCACCTGTATGTTGATTTGCCATCTTTAAGTGCTTGTGACCTGTTCATGGCTCCCCAGTGGAAGGAAGATACATGCTCATTGGAGAAGGTCCAGCAAAGGTTCATGAAGATTACAGAGGGACCTGGAGAACCTTTCATGTTTGGCCTGGACAAAAGGAGACTTGCAGGCATCTTAGGTGTATAAATACCTGGTGAGGGGGAACTGAAGAGACATTTTCAGACTCCTCTCAGTGCCCAGTGACGCACAAGGCAATGGGCACAAAACGTGTGAAGTGTCATCTCAACAAAAGAAAACACTTTTTTTACCCTGGGGGTGGTGAAACACTGTAACAGGCTGCCAGACAGGTTATAAAGTCTCCAGAATTCCTGGAGATTTCCCTGGGCACAGTCCTGGGTAGCTGGCCCTGCTTGAGCAGGGAGGTTTTACTGGAGGATCACAGGAGGTCCCTTCCTCATCTGAGCAGTTCTGTGACCATACACTTATGACTGGGAAGGTTATGAATGGATGCATTTGTAGTCTAAGGGTGTAATTCGTGATTTACAAGCAGTTTGAAATGCATTTAAGATCCTGCCTGTTCAAATACATGAAGCACTGCTCAAGCCCAGTATTTTTGGTGCTAAATGGAACAGTTTTCTTAGTTGAGATGCTTGACATTGTAACAGTTACTATGAAGAATGTTCAAGCTTCTTCATTATTCATCTTGAGTTATTAAAGTAATAGCTAATAATAAGATGCACCCATAAATGGTAAAGCCTTAATTTTGAGTCGATCAGTGAGGCCTTGTAAGCAGCTTTATTTGAATTTATGGTTACCCTGTCTAGATGAAAGTTACATCATTTGCTGTACCTGCTTCTTCAAGATTGAGTGTTTGTAACTGTTCAAGAAAACAGAATGTCTTTGTATCTTCTGCATCTTTCCTCAGGAGCTTGAGCTATTTCTTCTGATTTGTGGTGAGAGCTGAACGTTCTCTCCCCACTTCTTTTCTGCATTTATTGATGAATCTGTTGACCTCATCACATTAGGGGTGTTGGGGAAAGCAAGGCATATGAGCTAGAGCACATGTTCTGTGGAATTCTCATCTTCTCCTAAACAGGGAGACTTGACCCAACTTCAGATTTTTTTTTTTTCCTTAGTAATTAAAAAAAAATTGCTCCTAATTCTTAATTTTTCTAAACCCCTGAGGTTTGGAAATGATCTGTCACTTGTGTTTGAGTGATACTACTTTTCAAAATAAAGGCTGTATCTTGGGGGAGAGGGGGGAAGTCAAACTTCCTGAATTGTGTTTTACTGTTTTATAAAACAAACAAAAAACCCCCTAAACAACTCCCACCCCCCAACCCATAAAAAAACTCTCCTCAAACTCCAAGGTTCTAGATGCCTGTGCATATGTATCCTGTTGGTGGCGTGTGTTTTGAGCAAAAGCACTTTTTCATTAAATATTATGGCTCAGGATAATGTCTGACACACAACAGACCACTGCATTTGTCAGTATTTTTGTTCTGGGCCTGACTTAGGGCTTGAGGTAGAAGTCATATCTCAGAGGGTGCCTGATTGGACATGAGTAAATAAGAAAATCAAACTGTTGCTATTGAACACTTAGTATTCTGATCTTGATTTTTCTTGGTTTCTTTTCTTTTTCAGCTGACTTTCTGACCTCGTTGCTATTAAGGATTAAAAAATGTTTATGTTATCCAACTCAAAGCTGCTTTTTGCTGCTTGCTTGTTTTACTGTGAAGATGCTTTGTGGGAGGGTTTATTCTTTTTGAATTATGAATTAGGGTTTTGAGGGCACAGAGTGGAAGAAGAGGCATGACCGTAAATACAAAAAAATCCCCCACATTTACATTCAAGTATTTTCTCCACGACACTCTTCTGTCTTAAAGATTTCTTTCCTTAATGCTCCATCTAGTAAACATTTGTGTTTTGGGAACTAAAAGCTAACTCAGCATTCTCTTCCCTCTTGCTGAAGCCGCAGAGTTGAGTTGCTTATTGCGTCAATTTTGCTTTTCAGCTGTTCACCGATGGGATCACCAATAAATTAATTGGCTGCTACGTGGGTGACATAACAGATGATGTCGTTCTAGTTCGGATCTATGGGAACAAGACCGAGCTGCTGGTGGATCGGGACGAGGAGGTGAAGAGTTTCCGTGTGCTGCAGGCCCATGGCTGCGCTCCCCAGCTCTACTGCACCTTCAACAATGGCCTGTGCTACGAGTTCATGCAGGGAGAGGCCCTGGATCCAGAGCATGTGTGCAATCCAGATATTTTCAGGTGAGCTTTTAAAATATTTTCTTTTTTAAATTTTGTCATTCGTCATTTCGTTTATGAAGTTCTGCCTGGCCTAAAGGACTGTCTCGGTTTGGAAAGGCAGGTGTCTGCCAGGGAAAGCTGGAGCTTCCCTTGGAATGGAGAATGTAATCCCCCCCCCGCCTCCAATTATAATCTTGGACTTTCAGGTAAAGATATGGGAATAGGAATCGCAGTTCTTTACTAGGAATATTAAAAAATAGAAGTGTAGTAGTACAAAAGAAACCAAAAAATCCCAGAAATGCTGTCAGTCAGAATACAACCTGACATCCTGTGGGTCAGGGTGTTGGGAGCAGTCCAGTTAAGTCCTCCTGGAGTGACAGATGTGGTTCTGTTGGAGCAGAGATGATCCTGTAGAAGGGTGTAGTTTTGCTCTGAAGCTCCAGTGGTGGTGAGATGGATTCAGTCTTTCTCTGGGAATCCAGTGGAAAACAGGCTGTCCCTGAATCCCAGGTTTTATCCAGGTAGGAATGCTTGGCTCCTCCCACTGGGTGGAGCATCTGCCAATGGGATGATGGAATTTTATCAGCCATGCAGTGAGCCTCAATGGCCCATTAACAGCAGATATCCCCCGGAGGGAGGATGGGTTATGGAGGAGATAAAGGGCCCTGCCCCACCTGGTGTTAACAATGGCCCAATAACACCTCCCCACCCTGTTTCAGCAGATGATAAGAGTACACACCCCTGGTTACAACCTGCATTGCAGTCCTGCACTGCAGCCCAAGACAAGGACTGTGAGTTGAGTTTGAGCAGGAAATATGTATTTGTATAAGCCTGTGCTTAGCTGATGTTCACACTGCCTTAGCTGTGGTATTTCAGTGCTGGACAGATGATCCTTGATGTCTCCATAGAAGACTGTACTCATTAAAGGTCTGTTTGTTGTATTTAACACTTGCACATCACCATTACAGAGGTCATTGTTGACCTCTGTTGTAGTTGTAGGGGGCTGGACTTGATTAAAGTACTTCCAGCTGTTTCCAAGATATTCCTTTTGTGAATAGAACCAGAAAGTTCCATGGAGAAATGATTTTTTAAACTGTTGGCAGTGAACAGAAAGTGCTGATGTCTTAAGGTTTTAGTTTTAGTGTGCTGAAATGTATTTACCTAAAAATATCAGCTAATCAAAATCAATACTTCAAAAAATAAGCAAGAGTAGACTAAATGGAGGTGAAGTTTGTGTGCTGTAACTGAACTCCAGTCTTTCCTCCTTCCCTTCCCACAGGTAATGATCCTAATGAACTTTTGAGTCTTGAAATATGCTACCCTATGGCTGTGCTGCTCCTGTTTAAATCCTCTTTGAATTCTGGAGCTGTATTTTTTTTATTTTTTCAGTTAAATATAACATTAATTTAATTTTTTTTAGACTCATCGCTAGACAGCTTGCTAAAATCCATACTATTCATGCACACAATGGATGGATCCCTAAATCCAATTTGTGGCTGAAAATGGGGAAATACTTCTCTCTCATACCCACAGAATTTGCAGATGAGGAAGTAAATAAAAGGTGGGTATTTCATCTTGTTCTTCCCAGACTTCACCTTCCTTCTGCTGGAATTTGTGTTTGTACATCACAGAGGTATCATCAGACTTTGTATGGCTCAGAAAGCATACTCCAGCCTAAAAATAATCTTCACGTGACTTTGAAATCATGGATGCCCTTCTTGCTGCATTGTAATTAAAGAATGCTCTACCAAAGTTGGTTTTTCTTTTACAACATCAGATTCTTAAGGAAACTGAGAGAACATGAATAGGTACCTGAAAATGTAGGTGACAAAATGGCTATTTAAATGTATACTGTGACTAGACTAAAAATTAGTGTTAATTTCCTCAGTATAGGTACATATAGTACCTAATACTGTTGTGTATTCTTCTTGGAGAAATTACTGTAACGTGAACAAAAATGAATGAAATTCATGCCATGAGTCTCTTAATCTTTGCACCTTTAAAATGTGTGGGAGTGTATTCACATTCTGCTCCTGATTTTTGGACTACTGGCGTGTTTGCAGAGCAGATAATCTTCAGAAAATTGTTTTCTGGGGAGGGCAGATTAAAATGATTGTCACAATTTGGCTGCTGTTGTGCCTTGGGAAGGAATGCCCTGATTTGGCAGAGGGTCTGTTGAACTATTTGCAGGGAGAACGTAGAGAAAAACACTTCATTGCAACTGCTTGATCTGGAACACAGAGTATTAAATGTCAACTCTGTTTCCTTGTGCCCAAAAAGGTTCTTAAGTGACATTCCAAGTCCTCAAGTTCTCCAGGAAGAGATGGCCTGGATGAAGGAAAGACTGTCAAATTTAGGATCGCCAGTGGTGCTCTGTCACAACGACCTGTTGTGTAAGAATATTATTTACAACAAGAAAAGAGGTAGGTGTTGAACTAAACAGTGAGTGGCTTTATCTGTAATTGCATTATATATAAATATAAAAACATATATTTATATTGCAATTGTATGTGCTGCATCAGTGCTGTTGTTTTACTCACTTGTTGAAGTGAGCTTTTAAGGCCCAGTGATACCTGTGCAAATACTAAGTTGCTTAATTAGCTAATTCTCATCTGTATGCTGCTGTGTCGAGGAAGAAAATCAGTGTTCCTTGCTTTTCTTTAATGAACTCATGAATTTGTTAATCCCCCAGCATGCCTGTATGCCTGGGCTTCAAAGTTATGTAACTGGATGTTAGTTCTATTCTGGTTGTGTAAAGCTTTTGGGAAGAAAAGAAAATCATGCAAGTATAGAAAATAACATGAACATTGTCTCCTGTAGTGTTTTGCTCTGCTTTGTGATTTTGGGAAATACCCTTTCAAAGTGAAGTATCTTAATGATATTAACTGCTACATTCAGTAGCTCAATTTGTTTTCTGCATGAGGCACACAGGCATCTTAAAAAGATTTCTTTTGTGAATACATGCTTTGTTCAAACAGTTGCAGGCAGCACGCATCTTGGCAAAACTGAATTACTTTTTTGTTTCTGTTGCCGTACATTTAACTTGTAGTTTATGTTATTAAGAGCTGTTGGAGCTTCCATATAAACCCACAGCTTATTGATTTTAGTGCTTTGGAGTTTGGTTACTAAGTGAATCAATCAGGTATTAAACAAGGCAAACTTTTGACACTAAAACGGCCATTGTGCAGTAAAAATACACAATTTTGCCCCCCATTTCAAATACCTGAGCTCAGCTAAATGTGACTAATCAGATTACAAGGTTTTCTTTTGAAATAAGGATGATGCATTCCTTCTGGTAGCTGCATTATTTTTGTGCCAGTTGAGTGGGATTGTTGGTATCCAAGTTATGTGCCTTAACTACTGAAGGAAAAGAATAACAAAGCCAAGCTGGTGCTGGTTCTAGTATGAAAATTGGCTGTATGTGCTAACTCATCTCTGCATGACCATGTGAATTGAGGAAATAAAATCTTCTGGTGATTTGTATGCAAGTTTCCCTCTGAGTAATACCCCCTTTGAAGGCAATTGCTAGTACTTTCAGTTACAGATGCCTGTATGTGTTTATGCACCCTAACAATGCTGTTAACAGAAATTTTAAATTCTGTGAGTTCAGTACCAAGCTTGAGTGGTTTTAATGAGTGTCAATGATTCTGCTTAAAAAGAGAGAGAGGGGAAAAGCATGAAAGGTGTACATAAGACTAGACTTGTGGTCTTACACACTTGGAGCTGTGATACTGTAGTACCAATATTAAATCTCTTTTTACCATGTGGGTCTTTTTAGTGCTGAAATTACCTTGAGCTTTAGCATTCCAGAGGAGACCCACTGAGGTAAAAGTCATTTTTGTAGTTTCTTTTCATAGTAGAACCATGCAACAAAAAGAAAAAAAAAAATCTGAGGAATTCCTTTAGAAGCTTCACTATTATGGTCAACAGGCTTGAAGCTCCTTATTGAAAAACAAATGCTGTGTGCTTTTCTTTTTGTAAACAGAATGGAGGAAAAAAACAATGCCAGTAGTGCCTCACTTGTGAGCAGTCCTGCAGTAACAAGTGTGTGAGTGTTTAGAGTTTGGAGATTGGGTGGGGAGGAGGGAGGTGTGTAAAGTACTTACGCTTCAAGCAAGCTGCAAACAGCTGGGGGAAACACGAAGTAAATATTTTACTGAACTTACATTTGAATACTGTACGTGGACTGTGTTGCAAAATTTGTGCAATCTGGATGCAGCAGGGACCGTTTTCATAGTAACCAAACATCAATGCCATTTGCAGAAAGGGTGATTTGTCATTTGAAAGCTTGTTTTTTTATAGTACACTTTTTGCAGAGCATAAACAGGAAGCTCAGCTTTAACTGTAAAGCAACGTGGATAACTGGAATTGCATTTAGCAGAGCAAAAGCTTTTCTTAGTATAAAAATAATTTTGCAAGGGCACAAAATATAATCTTTTTAAAAATGAGCTTCACTAGGAATGGCATCAAATGGTCTGAAGGTAGTTATCAGCTTTGGTGCATGCAATAGTCTGATTAAATTTACTCTTCCATCCAGAAAAGCTTCTGTGTGTCCAAAAGACCTTGGTGACTGTAAACTGAAAATGAGAGAATTGATTTTCCCTGATTAACTTTTCTTTTTTCTTTATTCCTCAGGAAAATTTGTCCAAAACTGGTAGTGCTGTCTGGCTTTTCAGAAGCCGGCACAAAGAAAACCTAATTTATTTGTTTTAGTAATACTGCATTTCTCATTTTGTTTTTGAATGCTTAATTTGCACATTTACTTGTCAGGGGGATGTGTGGGTGTGTGTTTAAGCTACAGACTATCAGGAGATATTAGGACTTGTGTCCAATGCATTATGGATAATTATGGCTTGTTCCTAAGCTTTGCCTTAGACTTGTCCTCTGCATTAAATTCACATTAAGTTTTCGGACTTGAGAGAAAAATCACAGTCATGCCACATACTGCTTTTAAGAAAAACCGGTCTCCTGTCCTTATTTATGAGCCTGGAAGAGCATGTTGAGTGTTAACTTCATTTAATGGAGTTCCACTCATCTGATTTGAATTTGTTCCTGCTGTGGATGAGAGAACTGTGCCTCTTGCTGTTTTGTTAATGTCCATTCTCAGTCACTCAGGATATGAAAATCTGCAAGTGTTACTTTACATAACCTATAATTATCACTGTCATCTACCCTTTGGAGGATGTAGTTCAGCACTTCACTTTGCTTTTTATTGCAGTTTTGACATCAAGAATACTCAAAATATGCTTGAACCTTGGTGCTGCTTATTTATAGACTTTGTGTTCTGATACTCCTAAATTTGTTTGGCTTTTGTGTTTGGGTTTGTTTTTTGCCTTGTTTGTTTGTTTGTTTTTTTCAGTGTGACCTGGGAATTTCCAAAATTAGCTGATACTTTAAGAATATTCAAATACCTGCTATTCAACAAGATCAAGTATCAGAACTCTTTTTCCTGTTTCTGTGTGCTCTTTTTGCATATATGAAAAATCAGTTGGCTGGGAGTCGTGTGTAGGTAGATGGATAGTTTTGTTCTGTTTATTCCCTCTGCCTACTCAATGTTTTCTGTGATCTTTGGTAGGAGTCTGTGGGTGCTCAGGGCTTCTGAAGGCTGAGGTATTTTTAAAGCTTCTGGTTTTGATCTAAAATCCTGTTTTGTTTTGCAGAGCTGTTTTGGGTATTTGTAGCTAAAATTATCCTTTGGGTGGGTGGCCTGTTTGTGAATTTCCAAGTGTGCTCCTAGCACAGATCCTTGTCTTTGGAGCTGTTTTCTAGGGGCTCACCTGATGAGCAGGATGGGACAGAACTCAGGATACATCATTCAGCTGTGGGAACTGCAGCTAAGACTTGGACAGGGGAAGTGCTTGCCCTGTTAAACCATTAAAAAGGAAAAGCAGCTAGAAAGAGAGGTGTCTTCACCCTCCTACCTGTCAGAACCCTGAGGAGATCTAGCAGATGCTTTGTTGATTACCACTTGATCTATTTGAAAGCGGATTTCTGGGATGTGGAACACAGTGAATTCCATTCTGTATCTCCCTGTGGTTTTTGTGGGGTATGTTGCATATTGTCTGCCCTAGGAAATGCCTGGCAAAAAGAAATGTGTTTCAACTTGAAATATTGCACATCCTTGATGTGTCTATTCCTGTCAACAGCAGTAGCTTCTCCAGAGAGATAGCAGAGCTTGTTTTTAATTTTTTTCATTTCAATAGAGCACAAATACACTCAGACCAGTGTCTCTTGTTGGTCTGCCTGCTCTCAGGGGTATTGGTGGGACGTACAGTTTGTTGGATACCTTTTAGAAACCTTGAAACAGCAGCTGCCTGCTAACCCAGTAATGAAAGCCATAGCTTTTACAAGTGGCTTTCTCATATGAACGGCAATAAATCTTAAAATTAACTTCTAATACAATAATTATTTGAACAATGACCGCAAACTTCCTTCTGCTTTTCTCTAAAGCAGGGTAGATGTGTGTATGTGTACATGTAAGTACATTAATATTGCACATTTTTGAAGCAGCAAACTTCTAAATTGTTGCTTGCTTTCAGTTTCACAGGAAGAACTGCACATATTTATTTTGAGCCTTTGTGCAGAAATTAACTTACAAGGTTGAGTTTCCCAGTAGTATGAGTCTGAAATGGATCAGTATAAATGCAAAGCTTTTTTGCTTTGAACTTTTGTCCTATCAAATGGGAGTTTGCCAAGTTTTTTCCCCTCTGCTACCCAGGGGCTGGGTATGCCCTTGTTCCTGCTCTGTGAGGACAGCACCTGGTAACAGCCCCTCCCATATCTTGTGAGCTGCCTGTATGTAATATTCTTTACATCTGGAAGTAAGTTTTTTTTAAATGTCAGCTGTAATTAAAAATTCATGATGGCATGTAGGGATGTTCACGTGAAATCTGCACACGAAAAATTTAAAGTACGTCCATATTTTGCTAGCAGACTTTTACCTGGTGTGTTTGGATTTTATGTGAGGAAGAAAGAGAAAAAAAACCTCTCTTAATGCAAGCAATATTAAATGTTTGGGGGGCAGAAGGGGTTCAGGAGATGAGTTGTGTAGCAGAATGTTAGCCAGGGCTGGGATTTTAACTGGCTTGTAACTTTAGAGGTGTCTATTTTGAAAAGCAGTACTGGAGAACCAGTGGGAAGAGCAAGCCTGTGATGAATCTGCCAGTCAGGCGGTGGCAGAAGTTCATCTGTGACAATAAGATCTTGCCTGCAGCTGCTGTAAGATTTGCTGCTTCTAGAAAAACTCTCGAGAACTTCGATTTTTCCACTGCCAACAGAATTTCCTGGGAGGAGCTTGCCAATTTTTGCAGGGCTGTTGGTTTGTTAGAACCTAAAAGATTTAACATCATAAACTTGGTAAGCAAGCCTCTCTTTCAGTGGAAGTAAGGGTGAGCTTAGACTCGGAGGATTTGTGACTGTGATTATATTTGTGTTGTAGAGTTTAATTTCCATCTTAAGGGCTTAGACAAAAAGATTTGTCCATCTGGAAAACATAATTAGTAGTTCAAGAATGGCAAAGATGAACTGTATAGAAAAGAACACTTCTAACAAACTTCTTCTGTGCTAACTTGGTTAGGCCATTGAAACTATTATATTTGAGATGTATAATATTCCTACATCTTAAAGAGGCAGTGTAGTAGGCACTTAAAATCCTTACTCTAGGAAATACATACATAATGTACTTAATTTTAACATTGTTCTTGATTTTTTCTTTAGCCTAGAGTTTTAAGTCATATCAAAATACTTTTCATTATAATAAAATGATTTTTTTTAATTAAATAATGCAGAGAGTAATTTTAAAAAAGCAATAGAGAGAGAGAGAAGGGTACCACGGTGAAAATTACTCATTTCAATATAGCAGTGAGAAATGGAAGGTTTTACTTTTTAATGTTCTAGTGCAAATACCTCTTATTGCTTCATTTTCTGATTTTTTAGCCATTTACTAATTTTTTAGTAATTTGCTGGTTTCCCTTGAAATACAAGGGCTCTAATTTTACCTAATCCATCTCATTTACATTGTGACTGTTTTATGTGCTCTAGACATTCTTGAGCACCTTCACTGCAGATAAACATAATTTGGAAACATTTTGGGGCTGTGTTTTGCTGTTTCATCAGCCCTTGTTTAAACAGTGCTACATAGTTTGGCAGCTTTGGGGACTTTATGATTGTCTGATGGTTTCTTGAGACTAGTTGAAGCCAGCTTAAAAAAAAAAGCAACAATTAAGAATAATCTTGCTTTGTAAGAGTGGTTGAGGAAACAGGAAGTATCAGCATGCTACAATGTTAGTCCACTGTGGCTGCACATATGGGTGAGAATAAACAGAAATGTTGTTTTTTAAGTCAGGGAGAAATTGATCTTCTCTTTCTACATAAAATTTAAGTAAATAATACGGTACTGTACTTCTCATTTTGAGAGTAAAGGAGGCCCTCATGTGGTAGAAATTAAAATTGAAATTCTCCTACTCGGACTTGAAGCAGAGAGAGTTGTAAGCTCTAAATATGTAAGAGCTTTCCTGAATGAATATTTACCCTTAAATATCTCATACCATGGAAGTCACAGCCTTACCCTGAAAGGTCTGAGTGCACACAACTGGGTTACAAGATGGCTTTGTGGTTTGTTTTCTCCAAAAATCTTCAAAGGCCACCAAAGGATTAGGGCTGTTGCTTGACTTGATGTGGGCTCTGATGTTGCTGCTGTTGTCTCTCACACAGGTGATGTGCAGTTCATAGACTATGAGTACTCTGGGTACAACTACCTGGCTTATGACATTGGAAATCACTTCAATGAATTTGCAGGTAAGAATTGGATTTGTGAGGTAAAAGTTGACTGGTTTTACTAAAAAAAACCCCAACAAACTCATTCTTTAGACATCCCTTTTTTTTTTTGTTTGTATATCTGTATTATTTCAGAGCGTGGGCCAGCAGGGAAAACCTACAAAATGAATAGAGCAGATGGAAAGAGGTGGTGAAATGAAGAGCCTTAATCTACCAGTTGCTTCACAAAAAATGTTAAGTTTAGATAACTTAACATTAAAAAGAAAAAAAATCAGAGTGTGTGCTTGGTGATTTGAGTTGTATAATTGGTAATTTAAAAATTTGGAAAGCAGGCTAAGTTCTTTTACAAAATTATATTTGAGAGCTTGATTTTTCATCTTCTGAAATCCAACTCCATCAGTAAGAAGAATAAATGCACAAATACATTTTTTCGCCTATGAAGAACAGTTCTGCTTAACTTTTATTCTCTATCTCTCCAGTAAAAAATCTGTTTTTTTTTAAGCTAAATTTATGTGGCTCTAACACACAGAAGAGCTTAGGTGGTAGGGAATTGCAACGTTCATAATATAAGAACTAATGATAATTCCCAAATTCCCTGGGAGTGATAATGGAAGTGAGCTGTGATCCAGGTTTGGGGATCATGGCAGACTCCCTACAGCCTGTGACTAAGCACCTCCAGTATAGGAGGAAAAATAGGATAAAAATGGTTTATGGGCTCCTAATTGTACCAATGCCCTGTGGAGGGGGGAGGCAGACTCATAATAAGTTTTCCTCAAACATGAGCTTAGTGATAACTGGACATGCATCTGGATTTGGCTGGGGATATTGTGGCATACAAGTCTCTTTTCCTACAAAATACATAATATTTGATCTATTTGTGAGGGGTTTTGTTTCATTAAGCAAATACATTTTCTTAAGCTTTTTCTCAAAGCCCAAGGTGTTGAATCCCAGCATACAAGCAGACTCTTGTCTGGCTAAAAACATAAATTTGTAACGTGGAACACTCTGATTTGTTTGTGGGAAGTTCTTGGCAGCATGTAATTTATAAGGTCAGGGCAAAGTAAAAATGTGGTTATTTGTCCACATCAGTCTGTGCCTGTGTTTTGGGTTGGGAAGGGATACATGAATGGTAGTACTGAAAGGTTTCTAATGGTCTTTTTATGCAACATAAAGTTCTAATAGTGTTCTTTTCTTTTTCCTAGGAGTAAATGAGGTAGACTACAGCCTTTATCCCAACAGACAATTACAGGAGCAGTGGCTGAGGTCTTACCTTGAGGCCTACAAAGAATACAAAGGATTTGGCACAGAAGTCAGTGAAAAAGAAGTTGAAGTTCTCTATGTCCAAGTCAATCAGTTTGCACTGGTAAGTAACAAACACTTGATTAGGATATTTTAAATGATGCAGAGAAACCTGATACTCTTAGAACAAATGTTGCTCTTTTCTTGAATTTGAGTGTTGTGGCACGTAAAGAAAACTTCCATAAGAAATAAAACTTGGCTGTTCTGTGGAAACTTGCTTCTCTGTTGCATATTAAATATTCTCTGTAGAATATTCCTAATGAAGGAGGCACTGCACATTCAGAAAATGAAGAGATGAGCATTTAGTGAGGATTTCTGTTTGCTTTTTATTGGTATAGCGAGTTTAAATTGGCCACCGCTTATGGTGGGTCTTTTTTGAACTTTTGCCTGTAATGGTAAGAAGACAGAAGAACAAGGTCATGCTTCATGAAGACTTAGAAGCTTTAAAAGCCTTTTTTCAAACAAGATGATAACATTCTGTTAAACTAGAGTGTTTTGATTTTATTTATTTTCCCTATTGCAGATAAATAGGTCACTCTAGAGTCTCTTGCTGATCTTGTTCTGCCCAGATGATGTGACAGGAAATGTTACAGCAAAAGTGCTTGTGTTTTTTTTTCTTCTGAAGAGTAACATTCCCAGCTATTTGTGGGAGGAATAAGGCTAAAGTAGCCACTTTGGCCTTACTTTAGTCCTCTTTCCTGCTAATTCAAGCACTCCTCTGTTACTGTAATACCCTCAGTTTTCTGGCAAAGGCTACTGGTTGCAGTGAGGAAGTAGAGTTAACAGGAAGGTTATTATTAAACAAGCTTTAAAAACAACAGCTTATGTGCTGCTATTCTTTTAAACTGTTAGTTGTTACTGTTAAATTCATCTGTCCCAATCGTTTAGGAAAGTTAGAGCTGCAATTAAGCAGGCTGGTGGCTCTGTTTGAAAATACATAGCACTGTTTTGTCAGTTTTAAACAATGGTCACAGTAACGTTTAAGAGGATTGAGTTGTGTTCAGAGAACAGGTTAGGACTTGCTTGTAGAACTGCCCATGATGCACAAACACCCTGTGATTCTTGTGTCAGTTTGTGTGGGAAGCTTTGTTAGGGGAAAACTTGACATAAAGTGAATGGATGTTGATGTAAAATGATGAACTGAAGGTCAAAGTCTCTCCCTTGTAGCCTGGCTGTCCAGAAATGTCTTCCACGAGGACACTCACTGCCAAGCTTATGGCCAGCTCATGTTCATTTGGAAGTGAATTAACATTAATATAATCCATACTTTCAATCTGAAAGTGAACAGAGTACTCCAGAGTACTTCTCTCGACTCCTAACAGAAGTAACTGTGGAACAGATGAGAAATTTTTGTTAATTAGTGGTTTTCTTAAAGCATTACATACCTCTTTGTCCAAGCCATCAGTAAATGTGAGTGTAATTATAGAGATCTAAGGGTGTAATTGGAAATTCAAGAGGAATTTCCTGTTTGCACTAGAGTTCAATACATGTGGAATAATTTACAAATTTAATTAGCAGCAGTAGAGGTGAAAAGTTACAATTCTGTGCATGGTGTATGTACTCACACAACAATCTGCTTATATGGGTGACATAGTTTATAAATGCAACATTGTTTCTCTTGAAAATGACACACGGGGAGTTAGACTCCAATGGATTTCCTCATCTGCTTGTGAGTAATTTATTCTATAATACTGCTTATAAATCTTTTGGTCAAGAGAGATCAAGTAACTTTACAAAAAGATTGGGTTTTGAGTGTTCCCTTATAGATGAAGTTTTGGCTCTGTGAGAATATGTTTACATGTTAGATTTAAGATGAGGTTAACTTTTTGCTGCTAAATTTTTTTCTTCCAGGCTTCACACTTCTTTTGGGGATTGTGGGCTCTAATTCAAGCCAAATATTCCACCATTGATTTTGATTTTCTAGGGTAAGTGTGCTTGCTATGTTCTGTCATGGAATACTAGAGGGTGGAGGGGACTTGTGGGGCCATTTAGTCCTACAGCCCAGTTATCAGAAACTCAGATCTGAGCAACACACCTCACCTCTGTGATCATACAAAAAACATTTTCTTCATTTCTAAGGGAAAACAAGGCAGTAAAAGCTGTCTGTCAGTGGTTTTTTTGCTAAAAAAAAATTTCTCTAAATTTTGTGCCCCTGGGCTAAAACAGGTGGCTTACAAGGCAAGGAACATAATATTTTTGGGTATTAACCGTTTTTTGCTGGGGAGACAAAGGCATAAAAGCCAAGGTGGTCAGTAAGGAGTGCTGTCAGATGCAAAACCTGCATTTCCAACAGTGAGAATCAAAGATGTGGTACAAAAGAGCTCAATTACATATGGCATGGAGTGTTGATCCTGGAAGTTGCTATTCTTGTTTTAAAGAGTCTTTGTACCACAAATGAATGTTAATGTCTGTTTTGGGTAGATACCTGTGTCTTTGGCCTTTTTAATATGGTCTTTCACGGCGACAGAGGAATTAATTTCTCTGCTGGGGTCTGGGCAAGGTGAAAAAAAAGTCATCATTTTACCTGGCAAAAGGTCCCACTTGAGAATTTTTTGCACTGACTAAGCCAGTTTTCTGGGCTTAATTATATCACTTTTGTGAGTAAGACCGATGTGGATTCCTGATTATCTCAGGCTGCAGGAGCTGGCAGTCACCACTAGATGGAGGGAGAACACCAGTGATAAACCCCAAAAACTTGTCAGCTTTGACACGTTCGTTTTTATTACCAAGATCAAATTTCTGTGGCATTGTAATGCATTAAGAACAGTTAAACACTGAACTACTACCTTTGATGGATGCCTTGGGAAGGCTGACCTGGAACAGAGACTGGACAGAGCTAGAGAATAAAGTAGATAATTATTAAAAGGCCTTAAGGGATATACCTTGGGCAGGACAGGGCCTGACCAGGGCTACACCCAAGTCACAAAATGACTGACTGGTCACAAGGTCTCACACTTTTATAAGTTTTGGTCCATTTCTATATTGGGGTTTAATTGTCCAATTACAGCTTTGGGTTGTGAAGCCTCATCCTTCTTGCTTTCTCTCTTAAGTCCCCCGTTGTTTATGCTTTTGGTAAACCATTGTCCTTGGTCTTCAGCAGGAAAAGGATTTGTTTTGTCTCCCTACTCTGTAAAGAGAAGTTACTGACACTTAATATGAGGCTCAGAACTACACCCCTAGGCAGCACAGAATTCGAAAAACATGAAAGCTAAAACTTCAGGCATCATGATAATCCTGGAGCAGCATCTCTTTTGCAAGCTGAGATTGCTCTGTTCTTAATTTCTTCCTTTGGCAGCTGCTAAGAGTCAATTTTGGGAACAGGGTGCTGGAGTCAGTGGAATTTTGACTAGTCCTACTTAGCATGGCTGTTGTCACGTGAAGAGTTAGCTGTTCCTAACCTGGAATGTCTCTCTCCCTTTGACCAGGTATGCAATTGTTCGGTTTAACCAGTATTTCAAAATGAAACTGGAGGTCATGACGTTAACTCTTCCTGAGTAATGAAGAGGAGGACTCTTACCAAGTGGATAGACAACCCCTGAATCTTTTCTGAGAACAGATACTGGAAAAAAGCTAAACATTTGTTGAAGTGCTGTAATGCTCACTTGGTGGTTCTTGCTTTATAAATAATGCCTCTAGACAGTCCTTCAATGTTAAATTTATTATGAAGAACATACGTACTGCTGTTGATATAAAACGGATTAGAAACTTGCTAAATCTATAAAAAGTTGTAGAAATGGCAATTTAATCCTTCTTTGTAATTTAACATATGTTGTATGTGAATTATTTATTATACGTTTAACATGATTCCGTTGCTGCTTTCATCGGTTTTTGTTGAAGTTGGGTGCAGACAGTGAAGTTGTTCCAAAGGATTCATTTAACAACTTACTTTATTGAAGTTGCATTCACTTATGCTAAAGAAGACATGTCAGAGACAATTCTTCTTTTAGGGGCCTACGAGCAAAAGGAGTGACAATAGATTTGTGAGATCTCTAGTGTGGGATAGCTAGGGAGAAGGGTTAGGATGATCTTTATTTTTCTCTCCCCCCCCCTTTTTTTTTTTTAAGGTAGCTTTCCATGTGATAGTACTTTACTTTTGCACAAGAATCAAGCAGCTTGTTGAAGTGGTAAATAACATTTTTTTTTTTGTTTTGTTTTATTTTACTGAGCTGTAGAAATGTCCAAGTTCTGTGACCACAAGATTCTCTGAGGATATTGTACCAGTCACTGGTGTTAGGTGGACAACCTGCCACCCCTAACTTTCATGGGAAAGCTGCTTGTTTATTAAGTGTGCTCTTAAAATCAAAAGACCACTCTTCCAAATCTCTCTTCCTTTTTGAAACTTGATTCTGGATTTGAGCACTGTTCTGGTGTCTGTATCTGTTGTGCTTCAGTGGCAGAACGGACTGTTGGACCTGGGATAGGAGAGCAGAGATCCTGGGGAGCAAGACAGAGGTTTACAGTTCCTGTATGGATGACAACTTTCTGCTTTGTCGCCTTCTAACCTTGGACTCTTTAAGTCTTAAATGCCTGGTCCTGTAGTTGTGCAGATTCTGGTATGTCTGGTGGTTCTTGGTTTTTTTTTTTATTCTGCCAGCAAATTGCTTTTCAAAGCCTCCAGTTTGAAGGACAGCATGGAAAAGCAATGAGTGAGTGACTTGAGCAATGAGGCTTTGATCATCACACACACTTTATTTCTTAAAGGCGTTATACCAAGAATGGTCTGGATTACAAAATGTTTAACTGAAGAGAAAAAGTTTACTTAATGGAACAATGCATAAGTTTGTGTGGAAAAGAGGCTTTAACTCTGAAAGGGAGGGTGGGACTGGGGGGCAGGAGATGGGAAGGAACCCACAGCAGAAAACTCAAGCCCAGCAATGCAGTGTGGGGCTTGGCAGGCATGAACTTGACTCTGATGATACTCTGAAAAACTTTGCACTTTGGTCACATAAGTGCCCACATGTACAAAGTCTGTGCATGTGCATGAACACATGCAAACACAAACTTACGTGGGGAGTCTGTTGTACAGACTCCAGCAAAGATATTTATTCAAAATTGCTTTATGGCACATTGGCAGCGTGTGTATGTGTGTACAGCAGGTACACTCGTACATACACGTGTGCTTTACAAAAGCTTGGAGTGATTCAGGACAAAGAAAATTCATGTGAATGAAAAATCTTCACCAATAAAGACCATTTCCAATGGTATTCTCTTGTTTTACAAAAGCACGGTTTAGGATTTGTTTGTTTTTTTTCCTCTTGTTTATATTAATCTTTGAATGTTTCCATTTTATTTTTATTCAGTCAAAACCTTAAAAATCTTTATACAAGTGGGAGAACTGGGGGGTTTTTTTTTGTAACTTGAAATGAGGTAACCATTTTCATTAGCTGGAGGCTACTATACTGGACAAACTCTCTTTGATTTGAAACAAATAGCTAAAATAGACATTTATAATTTACTTTGTAGCAGTTATCAAGGATGTTGCTAGAGCTCATGAAGGCACTGAAGACCTTAATCTTCTGTACTGTCTCCCTATGGACTTTATTGACATTTGATGAATAATACCCTGCTGTCTTGTATTTCCTTTAAGTTCAGCAAGATGTCCTTGGAACTAAGATTGCTAAAGATTTTTTGAACTCTTTTTTACTATTTTCTTCCAAGCAGTGGCTTTATTTCTGACAGCGTTGCTTCGTATTTATGAAAATTTTTTGAAAGAAGGCTGTGAAGTTCATTTGGTCTTGGGAAATCCAACACTTGACAGATCCTGAGTTTCCCAATGGCTGGCAAAACACATTCCCTTTTCAGGTACCAGTACTACTTAGGTTTGGAGTTACTGTAATTTTTGTCAGTAGTATTTTTGTTCGTATCGCTCAAGTAGCAATAACTGCAGGAGTGGAAGTTTGCTTCCGCAGAACCAAAGCTTTTCCTGAGTGCAGCTCAATCTCGTCCTTGTGGAGTGAATCCTGTAAAAAAGCACTTTGAAGCAGGTAGCAAATAGTCCAAGCTTTCCCTGAGCCACTTTGAAGGAGCACAAGGACTGTCACAGGTTACAGTGGGTTGACTTTGCAGTACTGGTCAAGGCTTTAAGTTTGCACGTTGGAATTCACTTCAGACACTTCAACACTGCTCTGCATCAGCTTTCTCTCAAGAGAAGTGCAGGTTAAATCCATTTGTGATCAGCTCTGAGGAAATACTGTAAAAACATCTCCCAAAATGAAATGCCAGTTACCTTGAGCCTTGTTCCACATCCGTTTGAGCCAGTAGCACTCGGATATCCTCGTTTCCTGAGGAATATCTACAGATGCATTAAGTTGGAAGTAGTAATTTGCATTGCAGATGATAAGGTAGCTTGAAACTGTGAATACAGGACATTCTGAATGTAAGTTAGGTACTAGAGAACATGTACTTGTTTCACTTAATTTATCATCTCGGTCTCTGTAATAGCAACACGAAGATATTTGACGTAGGACGAAAAAATGACTGAGCTCTAGAAACATCCTGTAGTAGTTTTGACTGTGACTTGCCAAGAAGATACTCTGTTGCCTTTGTTAAGCTAAGGGCACGAATGCCAAAATTAATAATTCTTTCTGTAGTTAAAGCTATATTGTAAATATAAAGAGGATTATTAATCTGGGCTTTCTTGCAGAAATAGCATCAAGTCAATAGAC
Organism: Sinosuthora webbiana; assembly: GCA_013397395.1. Lineage (NCBI taxonomy): Eukaryota > Metazoa > Chordata > Aves > Passeriformes > Sylviidae > Sinosuthora > Sinosuthora webbiana. The sequence continues at coordinate 396,288 of VXBN01006013.1, forward strand.
TGTAGTGGCCTGGTTGCTTTTGTAAAGCAGAATAGTGTGATTTTTTTTCCTTCTCATTTCTGCAGTCAGATCTGGCTAATCCAGGCCTAATTTCTTAGGCACTAAAGATTTCTGAACGGTCGCTAGTCTCCTGACACATAATTTGAAATACCTTCATTGACACTTGTTGATTTACTTTTTAAAAGGACACGAAGTTTGCATTAACCAGGTCTGACTGTACATGTATATACAACAGTGTAAATAACCATTTGTAAATTAGTGTGAATTGTACTCTATCTTGCATTTATGGACTTGTGTATTGCATTGTATTCTCTCCTATTTTGTAGAAACCTTGATGTAAAGAAGAAATCTAACTCTGTGTGTGGACTTCTTTTGTTAAATTGATTTATAACGGAGCATAATACTTTCACGTTAAGATATCCATTTGTAGCCTTGGACACCCAGTGTCTTTTTTTCCCCCTTTAGCTGTTTTGAAATCTTGCTCTTGGGAATGATTCTGGGAATAAAGAGATTTATACAGTACTTACATTAAGAGAAAATCTGTTCTAATAGTAGGGCAAACCATGTGTCAGAGGTATATGCAGTACCAGTGGGATAGGGAAAGCTGTTAAAATTGTTTATTTAAACTTCCAAAAATTTCCTGTACATTCTTGAACGCTGTTGACTTCTAAACTAAGGGTGTTGGATTGAAGCACTCCTGAAGTGTGTGCTCCCATGGGGACACTGATTGAGGTTGCTGTGATAGGAGTCCCTCAAATGCTTTTGGTGGATATAGCCTTCTAATAGGATTAGTTGCTAACTTAAAAATGCTTATACTGAATGCCCAAATCACTCATATGGTTCTGTCAATTAATTTACCTCAATACTAGAACTATTGGTATTCCTTTAGAGTATTTAAAACTCAGAGCTGAGATATTTTCCCTGTGTGTGATTCCCTTCCCCTCCTCCTTGTGCCCACAACCCTACTTCTTTTAGCCTAAACATGAATCTAAAATCTTCCTTTCCATACTTGGCTTATCACTATTTCCTTTTGGGCTAAAATTACATTCTGCATTGTCAGTACATGACTTCTCATCAGAATTTTTTTCTTGTGCAAAAAGTCCCTTTCTGAAGAGGCCTTGAACCTTGGAAACACAGACATAATGAAGGTTAGTTTATTTCCTTGACTGTATTTCATCACTGTTGCCTTTCATTGTCTGTTATGAACTCCATTGTGTCCTTCAAGCTGTTAGTTTATTCTTCTCACTGGTGTGTTTAATACCTCGGCTGGAAAATTCTGGTTTGCAAATCTGGTTCTCCATCTGACAAATTGATCTTGATGCAGTTTGTACAACCTCTCAGCCTTACCTGTGATGACATTTGGGGTTACAAAGGTCCTGGGAAGTGAGTTTATCCAACAAGTACTAGTCAAGAGGAGGGATGGGCTTGGTAAATGGAAGTAAAAGGAAATCACTCACTTGGAAGCTCAAGCTTTTGCTGTAGCGAAGTATTGAATATGCTTGTTTACTTTCATGGTTTAAGGACAAGAGCAAATTAATGAAGGGTAAAGTATATTTCAGAATGAAGTTCAGATTTTCTTTAAAAGCCTTTGGTAGGTAACAGAAGCTTACAAACACTCTTTTGTTAGCCTTACCAAAAGAAATCTTAAAATTGGGTAACCTTTAGACAAGATAAAACTTCGTTGTAAACTGCAGTGACACTATAACCTCTTGCTTGGGGCAGTCCTTCTTGTAGTTAGCAGAGCAGGTTTACCATGTCTCACGTGTCTGTGGTTTAGGTGGTTGTGTGTTCCTTGTTTTCATGTTTTTTGTTACATGTTGTGTTGTAAGATTGCTAAACTGCTGCACTTGGCAACTATCTACTGTCATCTTCCACACCTAGCAGGTTGTAATAATCATGGCAGTGGAGCAGAAAGCATTTTTTTCAGACCTTAAGGGAAGTGCAAGGCTGATGTGGAGCAGTCTTGCAGATGATTTTTCTTCTTTCTTTATGACTGTGGGTAGCAAACTGATTGTTTTCAGTAGCTGTGAAAGATAGGAAAAAAACAAGACCTTTGAGCTCGTGCAAGGTAGATGTTCTGTTAGCCAAACACAGGATCTTTAGGAAAGGGGCTCTCAACAGGGAGAAGTCACACCATTCCAGATGGAATGTGTTGGATTAAACCAGGCTTTGTGGCTTAGAGACCTTCAGTGGGAAAGAAGATGTGTGAAATGTTTGCACAGGCTGGTTGTAAGGAGGTGCTCTATCCAAGGGAAGTGCTGAGACACTGGAAAAGGCATTGTTTGATTTATTTTATTTTTTCTTTTTAAGTGACTTTAACAGTTGGTCCGATCTATAGAGATTATGTGCTTAGGAAACCAGTCAGCCTGGGCAGAGAGGGAAGAGACTGTTCAAAATTAAAAAAGGAAGCACCTTTGTAGCTGATTAGTTTGCAAGACATTGTGTTTTGGGCTTTTCTGTGTATTTAATAGTGTGAGTGGTGCTCTGCACCGAATTCTTTCATAAAGGGTTTTATTACTATTGGGAAATGTCAGAAAGCTGACTGGGATGGCTCTGAAGACTTACTGGGATCTTAGATGGCCAGACTTAACCAGATGCCCAAACTTTTGATTCAAGGTTTCACAGTCTCTTTCTTCTAAAGTTGTCAAGCTGCTATCACAGTTTCCCTGTAGTGTGGAATTTAGTTCATGGACTTCCCAGATATCTTTGAGTTGATGTTTATAGAGAGATGACACAGAGGGAAACTTCATGGAAATGAAGAGGAAAGGAAAACAAGTTACTTGAAATCTAGCGAGCAAACTTTGATACTAAATGCCGAAATAACTTCAGATCCTGCACCAGCCTCTTTTTGTGGCATTGCAACTGTGTTTTTCCTCTGTTTAGCGCTTTTTGGGGGTTTTTTCCCCACATAGAGACCCATGCAAAATGCAGGATGAAAGAGACCTTGGAAGAGAAACGTGAAAAATATCGTATGGATAAAATCTCTAGTGTGAACTAGAGAAGAAGTACATGTTTCTAAATTTTTGGTAGTAGTAATTCTTAAGTGTTATCAGAAAATGTGTCCAGTCTTTAGTGTGTGAAAGTTTTTTTTTTTGTGTGTGGTTTTTTGTTTGTTTGTTTTTTTGTAGCAAGTTTCCATTTACCATTTTGTATCACAGTGTGGTAGTTAATGCTGCTGCTTTGTTTGTACACAAGTGCTTTGAATAGTCTCAGCACGGGGAATGTATCCAATCTTTCTAAGGTGTGACTTCAAGTTAGAGCCATTGGTTCTAAGCCTCTTCACTAAAACCCTTTGAACACCTGCAGACACAGGGCCACAGCATATTAGGAATATATTCCATTTTGTGTCATTTTCTTTGTTACTGCGGATTTTTCGGTGTTCTTTTAAACACAAGTCCACTTGTGTCCTGTGAGTAAACTAAGCTCAAATTATAAAAGAGCCTCTGTCATCTTCTAGCACTGTCATCCCCCAAAAGAGTCCCCCATGCCTCTTGTATGTTGTGGTATTTAGGTGCATCATTTATTCATTGGAGTGAATTGTATTTCTTTTGAGCTAAATGTGATTGAAACTATTCTAAGGCCTTCTACCACTGATTAAATGAAGTAATGTACCTTTCAAAGAGATTTATATTGTGTAAATAATTTCAAACTGCAACAATAAAGTTGGTTTCTAATGGCACTGTTAGTATATACTGTGATGATTTCGCTTTCCTCAGGTTTGAAAACTCTTGATACAGAGTAGTCAAGAGTTCTTAAAGTTCTTCATTTTTGACTTACGTCCCAATGTACATCTCTCCATGGGATTGACAATGCAGCTAAAAATAAATATTTTGAGCCAGGATTTGGCTTGCACAAAGTTAACTGTTAACAGTTTGGCCTGTCAAATAGGCTTGGTCATTGTCTGCTGAAATTTAATGTGGGAGACAGGAATTAGATGGAGCATGGCTGTCAGGAGGGATCACTGCCATTGAGGAAAAGGAGGAAACCATGCAAAGCTAGGGCTGCACTGAAGTTTAATTTATGCCTCACAAGTGCTGTTTTCACTCTGGGGGACCATTTTGTAGGCTGATCCATGATGCTAAAAATGAGCTCTGCATCCAGTGCCAGTGGCACACGGTTGGATACTCGCTTGTGGATCAGCTGGAATGTGTTCAAGGCCAGATTGGATTGGGCTCTGAGCAACCTGGGATAGTAGGTGTCCCTTCAACTCCAACAGGGGAGTTGGAACTGGATGATCTTTTAGGATTCCTTCAAACCATCCTACGATTTCAATTTAACAGAAAACACTCAGACTGTTACTGGGTTTCTGGGGTTACTATCCTTACTGAATTGCTGCTTGGAGCCAGGAGATGGTGTTTCTTTGGCATGCACTGCTCAAATCCTCAAAGTTACACAGGGAGGGAGGGCTAAGCTGTGGTTAATCATTGTTCACTGTTGCAGTTGCAGTGGAAGGGAGGTCTATGCTGATGAATTAATCCAAGGTACCCACAGTTTCTGGAGAGCCCTGTTTCACAGTGAGGACATGGAGAGCCCTTCCTGGAAATTGGGAGAATCCTACACGGTGCATCCACCCATAGGGGAGGTCTCCAAATTCACCCCAAAAGTGGGTCAGGCTTTTATAGGCCCAAATCAGCGAGTCAGAGTGGCTTCATTATATTTTTAGCACAGGAACTCCTGGATCTGATGGCACACTTCCTGATCAGCAGGGGCCAGAGCATGGCCAGAGCCCAGGCTTGGTTGGGAGGGTTTTCCCCTAAAATACCCTACAAACAGGCCTCTATTTATGCCTGGTGGGGAAGTTTCTTAAAATGATACATGTCTTGCAGATAATTACACAAGGTTCTACAGAGCTAGCATAAGCATTTTGTAATCTGTTTTTAGCTAAATAATACTGATGGTGTTAGTCACACAGTAGCCTGGATTCATCTTGTAAATCAACTCAGGTCTGCTGCTCAGGCCTCAGCACATCCCCAGGGCAAGTTAGAAGCATGGCTTTTACTTTTCATTCTTCTTTTCTGTGGATACCTTTTTTTTCCCCTGTGCTCTGGGAAATAAAGCAGGATGACAGACTCCGGTACTTACCCGCAGGTGGCAATGGAGCTGCAGGCTGTGTCTCATTGTTGGAGAAGCTTTTTCAAGACAGCTCTTTTCTGTAGTGCAGCATGTCATACATTGAGTTAAACAGGAAAGAGGGTATTCTTTTATCTCTCAACGAGTTGCAGCCAAGATCTGTAATTGCCTTGCTCTTAATGTTGCATAACTGTTAGCAAGACTCAAGCCAAGCATTAATGAATTTCATCAGAACTTCATTTTTTAATGAGCATCATTAATCATTAGTCATGCATGCTACAACCTACACTTTTCTAAAGTGGGGCTTTGCCAATCCTGTTGCACTATAAAAACAGCAGCATGTCCTCCCCAGATTTTATCAGTGAAATAACAAGAAAGGACTGTGGAGAGAGGGAGACACAAAAAAAAACTTGTATTTGACCTTTTAAATACTTAAGATACTCTCTGAAAGTTGGGCTGAAGCTTCAGCTTGTGAGCAGCTGCTGCTCCACTTTTCTCTGGGCTGTGGTGACAATGTGAGAAGTCTGAAGTTGCTCTAAGCCCACAGTGTTGATCCAGCCTCTGCACGTGGATTCACTGGGCTCCCTTGGCTCGTTACAAAATTCAGTGAAGCTTTGGAGGTAAAACAAAAATGATGATGTCTAGAGGTCTGCTGGCTGGTCTTTACTCTCTTGGATTGTGCAGCAGGTTTTGTTTAAAAGCTACAAAGGGAGCAGTGGGTTCCTGGCTGTCCCAGCGCACTTGTCCAGATTTGGCAATTTCAGTAAAGAGCAAGTGGCAGTGTTTTATCTGCACCAAGCTGTCTCGCAGCTCCTTCATGCTTCTTCTGCATAAAACAGAGCTAACTTAATTCACCCACCTCTGCAAGTTAAGTTGTCAAGCAGGTGCCAGACTGCGAGAGCTATGCAGGAAACAAAAGCTTTTCCTTGGTGTGTGTCCTATGGACTCATGATGACTCTCAACTCCTCCAAGGCAGCCAGCAACAGGACAAGAGCAAATGGCCTCCAGCTGCACCAGGACAGGTCCAGGCTGGACATCAGAAAGAATTTCTTCACCAGAAGAGTTTTCAAGCACTCGTGTGGGCTGCCAGGGGGAGTGGTGGAGTCATCATCCCTGGAAGTGCCCAAGAAATGACTCTACTTGGCACTTAGGGTGTTGTTGAGAAGGTGGTGCTCAGTTGAAAGTTGGACTCCATGATCTTGGTGGTTTTTCCTACCTTAATGGTGATGTGATTCTGAGTGTGACCCAAAAGGTGCAGTCTCTCACTGCAGTTGCTGACTAGAAGGAAGATTTCAGAAACAGATTGAACCAAAGAAAACCAATGAAATTGTGTCTAATAATTCTGCACAAGGAAAACTATTTTCTGTATCTTCCACACTAGACCAAGAAATTGTTTTACTCTGATCTTGACCTATTTGAATACTAATGTTTGTGGTTAAAGCAGAGGAGTTGTCCCAGGTAGTGTTGTATAGGGGAAGACTAAAATCATGGAATCACAGAATCACTGAGGTTGGAAAAGACCTCCAAGATCATTGAGTCCAAACTTTGACCAAACGTCACCTTGCCAACTAAACTAGAGCACTGGGTGCCAAGTAATTTCTTAATATATCACAGATAATAATAATATCAAGGGATATTCGTATATTGAAATATGGGATCTTCATTTGCAGGGATCAGAAAGAAGAATGTGTCTCCATAGAGGAGAAAGACAAGGAAATAATTACGGGATAGGTAATGGAAAAAAGGGGTTAAGGAAAAGGTCCACTGACATGGGAGACAGTGGAGGGTTTAAAAACAGGGACATGAAATAAAAGGGAGCACCCAAGATGAGGAGATATTAAGTGGCAACATAAAATCAGAGGTTTGCTGCAAATAATCAATTCGTCTTTGAGAAAAGATGGGAGATACTATTCTGTATAACAACCATAAGACAAAAAAAAAAAAAAATACAACGTAAACCTAGACTGAAAATATGAGAAGATGATACAAAATTTTCTATCACTTTATCAGTTATTAGACTTAGTTGTTGACAACATTCTAGTGAAAACATCAGTCCTAACCCATAGCACTGGGGGAACAAAGACACATGGATCTCCTTGCTTCTTCCAAAGAATATCATTTATTGTAACAAATGGAACCCGTTTATGCTCTACACTTAACCCAAAACAAGCACCCATAGTCTGCCTGCCACTGCAGTGTTCTGTTCATGCACCCCCTTACCCAACCAGCTCTCTGATCACACGGTGTCCATGCGTCTCCCCAACCAAGCACTGCCTCACGCACAAGGCATTGCCACTCCTGGCAATACTAAAACGTTTCTGTCCTACTGCCTGCCCGGCTTCCAGTTGAAAAAAGTCCCAGTAGAAGGGAAATCTTTTACATGTGTCAACACCCAGTTCAGCAAAGCACCTACCTTAGCATCGGAGATATCTGTACTTTGCCAATGCAGGAGCTGCCATAACAGGTCTCGGCTCCGTCTTTGTTCTGGGGATACTTTTCCTCCCGTAATTCTTCCACTGCTCACCTGATAGGTGATGGGTGTGTGTTTGGGTTCCTTTACCAAACCTTTCCTGGCTGACCCCGATTCCTGGTTCAGTAGAAATTGCTATTGGTGGGTCCAAGTCTTTCACCGCCTGTGAAATGTCCCTGTTTGGGCACCATTTGTAGCAATTGGGAACAAAGACACACGGATTTTCTTGCTTGCTTTGGAGAAGATCTTTTATTGTAACAAACCCCAAACTCATTTATGTCCTACACTTTACCCAAAACAAGCCCACATTCGCTGCCTGCCCCTGCAATGTCACTGCTCGTGCCTCTCTTTACCCAGTCAGTTCTCTGATCACCTGGTGTCCGTGTGTCTCCTCAACCCATCACTGCCTCATGCATGAGGCAAGAACACACCAGCTATACATCTGTCCTCTGGTTACATGGCCTGGTTTTTAGCTTCCTGTCAGCTGAACCTTTCCCAGAGTGCTTTCTGTTGAGCTAGAGCGAACAGGATTTCTTGTCTCCCACACTAAGCAGTATCCATCATGTGCACGTTAAATGGAGTAAAAGAAACCAGCTGGCTGGCAAGGATAATTTCCTTGCCGTGGGAAATGATCTGAAATTGCAAAATATTATCCCACTGTCACATTGTTCTGCAAAGAAACACATGGCATACAATAAATCCATTTCTTCAAATAATTCATTATTTTGTTTAAATATATAATATTCAAGTAATGGATGGCAGATAAAATTTTTGACTTGGACTTCCTAACTGTTGGCTGTATTTTTTTTAAAGAGAGCAGTAGAAGGACAAGCATCATCTATGTTACGAAGGAGCTGATGTGCTTCTTACTTTGTGTGTAAGTATACACACACAGGGAAAGTCTTCCACTCAAGGACCTTAAAATGAATATAAAGGTAGAAGAAGATCAGATTCCCATTTTACATGTAGAGAAGAACATAATATTAATAAAAATTGCAAAACCTAGTTCTGAACAATTAGTTTTGTAGCATGAGCAAGAATTAAACGCTGATATTATATTGATCAATATTTTAATTTTTTTCCTGATGCTGAATCTTTTTTTGCTTGCTGAGAGCAAAATGTTTCTACAGAATTGTTCTTTTTGCTGAAAATATCCTGAGGTCTTGGGCAATGGAGGAGGAACCCGCAAAGCTTTGAATCAGGAAGAAAAGCAGGTATCCCTCTTGCATTTGTGTGAGTCTCCCTGCCACCAGGACAGTGATTCTAGATCAGCTCTCTTTTTCTGTTCCTAAAAGGAAGGTTAAAAGCTCAGTCTCATTAGATTTAATACCAAAATTTTGAGTTAGAAATAATTTTGTGAAACCATGTCCATGGTTTTTAATTCAAACATCCACTTTCAACAACTGTTGACAGCGTTGATAATAAATTCCTGAATTTTGGCATAATTTGATTCAGTTAAAAAATCTTGGCTATCTTCAGATTACTCACCATGTGCAAATAATTGATATGTAGACTCCCATAGATTATAAATATAGTGGATATTGAAAAAACACTTACTCTTCTTTTCTGTAACTCAGGTTGGATAATTTTCCCCCTTCTTCTCCTGAGCTGAACCAAAATAACTTGTGCCTTCAGTAAAGTTTTGCTTTAAAGACATCATGAAATGATGAGTTCACCATGTTGATAATTACCATGTTTCTACGGTCAGTCAGGCTCACCAGTAAAAGAAGTTGCTTCATTTTTCCTCTGAACTTGTCTGCTTTAAACTCCTTTTTAAAACTCTGTCCTTAAAAAATCCCAGTACCTTTTTATCTTCATTTTCCCTCACCCCTTTTCAGTCTGTGATGGGCAAAATGACAAAGGGCACTAACTTGACTTGTCCTTTCCTCAGTGTCTTTTTCCACTATCACAGTTTTATGTTGTTGGTATCAGAGCAGGACACCACCTTCCTCCACTGGTCTCCTCTCAGTATCTTGTTTGTTTCTCTCCTGCTTTCATTTACTGCTCAGTTATTTATCCATTAAATCCCCTTGGTCCTGTCCTGCCAAGGCAGACTAGTTTGTGGGGACAATGCCTGGATTTTCCTGACTTGAAACAGCTGATATTTGAGTCACAGGACTCCCAGAGTGATCCCCATCACACTGTGATGGCCCTGGTCACTCTGCTAAACTCCTCAGCTCCTAGAAGTTTTTCACAAGTGTTTTTATATTTATTTCAGGATCACAGATCAGAATATTAAATAGCACTGGCCCACAAACTAATCCTTTTCATCATATAGTTGACTTACAGTAACAATTCACCACTGAAAACTATTTTTTGAGATCTGCATTAGCCAGATTTTAATTAGAGCTCAGTGAAACAATTCTTCTATAAAAAAGAGCTCTGTTTGTTGAAATCCAAATGTTTTGCAAGAACATGTCAGTATCGACAAATATTTTTAACAAGGAAAAGTCAAAACATTTCATTTTTACTTTCTTGATTTATTTTAATAATATCAAAACTTTTTTTGATATAAGATAAAATAGTTTTGACTTTATCATGTTTTCATTTAATTTTCTTTCTATACTAAAGTATCTTTAACATGTTTCATATTAAATACACCAGCTAACACATCATATTTAACACAAGAGAAGCTCAAATGAGATGGATCACCATTATCCAAATGAATTTTTGGAAATATGTTCACTCTTCTAAATTAAATTGAAAGCAAATTTTCATGCATTACTGATTTTTGAAATCATGAGATTTTGCTCTGAACTGGAAATATATTCAGCCCTGAATTTTCCACAAGGTAGCTTTGCAATCTTGATCTATTTATCTGTCAATTGTAAGTCTTATCATTTATCTGTAAATGATAAGCAGTAACAGTGGTTTAGTTGCAATAATAATATTGCTTCACCTACTAAAGTGAGCTAATTTTTCCACTTTATAACTGGAATAACATATATTTTTAAGTTTTGGTTCTTTTTTTTTTAAGTTTTAGCAATTCAAGTTGTGTTCTTACAGTTCTTCATCTTGAAGGGTCATGGTTTAGGAGGTAGAAGCTGTAGTCTCACACATTACAGACACTACACTGCCTACTACCCACCAGGTGTTACCAAATTAGGGCCATTCCAATGAAACACGGCGATAAAACTGGAGTTCTCTCCCAAATTTCCTGGAAAACACATGAACAGTGTGCAGCAAAGTCTCGAGCTGTGCCACTCACCACTTCCCATCAATAGGAGCCTGCCAGCCAAAGGTTATTTGGAGACTCCCAGTCTCGAGGCAGTCCTGGGCAGGAGCAGGCTGACCTCCAAAAGTCAAATTTTGCCCTTCAGGTTTTGCCCTTGAGAGCGCTTCATTTTTAGCCAGAGCGTTTCTTGACCCAGCTTATGGTGTTGCCACGGGACCCAACAAGCTGGAAGGCCGTGGCAGGAGGCTGGGATGCAAAATCAGACCAAGGCTGGGCTTTTGGGCAGCAATCTCTGGCTGGATTGGGCTATAAGTGGTGGTGGTGGCTGCTGTGCTTCTTCCTTGCCACCAAGATATGAAACACTGGCAAAGTCGGTATCCTCTGATGGGTAGCTGGGCAATAAGAAAATGATTGTCCAAGAATGACTTTTCCAAGTTTTCCATGGCTGGAGTGGAAGAGGAAAAGAAAAAAAGAGATAATAAATTGAATGGCTGAGGAATGGAGTTCAAAATAGGCTTGTAAATGGAAGGAATAACAGTAAAGAAACGAAAGATGGAGGAACCAAGAAAAATAGATGGAAAAAAAGTCATACATGAAGCCAAAGATAAGGTTCCAGTATTTTCCTCTGCAGATAATTAATTGGAGACTTATCTTTAAAGGAGAAATCTGCCGTGTACCTGATCATCAGGCATGTTTATGTGAGCACAGGTACAGTCTTTGGCTTCTGGGAAAGTTCTTGTGTGACAAGGACCATGATGAAGTTGTGTGTCATGTTCCCCTTCTGTCAGATCTTCCAATGGACCTGATCTGAATAAAACTGGTAGGAGGAGTTTGAACATCTCTGATTTTTACAGGAGTTCCAAGGAGTTCGAACATCTTTCATTTTTACAGGCTTCCACAATAGACTGTGATTTCTGAGTAGGACATGGGTAGTGACATTGTCAGCCAAAGGCATCCCTGGCAGAAATTCCTGCTGAGATTCACCTCAGTTGCTCAGGTCAGGAGGTGTGATCTCATTTTCAACGAAAGTCTCATGGGAAGAAGTGGAGATACTCATTTATTGAAGGTGACAATATTCCTGGGAACTACTGAGGCTTATTTTGTAAAATATCAAAATATTCCAAGCACAGCCTCTGTTGGCACAGTGGACAGCAATAGCCAGAACCAGGCTGATTCTGAGTCCATATTCCCAGGTGTAGCTATGGCTGCTCCACTGCACGCCCATCATGTGCAGGATACAGAAATACTGAAGTGCCATTGACACCTCAAAGTACCTCAGCTCTCTCAATCTCTGTGTGTGTGACAAAGGAACAAGTGAAAGACTTTCAAATCAAGACAGATGCTAAAAGCTGCAGGCTTCCCTTGACCTGGAAGTTAAATAGTGTTTATCATTTTGCAGTTCATGTGTGGGTAAAGGCACAAAAGCATGGTGATTTGCCAAAGCCCACTCCATGAAGGATTACAAATTAAGACATTCTGACACAATGGGGAGGCTGTGTCAAAGCTCCAAATGATGTTAGGCAGCCTGCCTTGACATCCCCTCTCAGCCCTCCCTCTTCTTTGGATGTCTTCCCTCCCCTTATTGCTAACAGGGCACAGTAATTTTTATAATGAAGGGCCAGGTCTTCAGCTTGTGTTCAACCACCAAAAACCCCTGGAGACTGACAGGTTCAGACCAGCTGAAGCTCCAACACCAGACACTTCAGGCCCCAGTGCAGCAGCTGAAGACCAGTGTTGCTGCTTGGGGGTCTGAGCAGAAGAGATGAGCAGAAGCAGAACCGGGGGATTTGCACTGTTCTCCCCTCCCACAACTGGCTCTGCTTATAAACTGACACATTATCCTTACCCAAACAACACACAGGATTCTTGTCAGCCAATTAAAAAATAGATTGCTAGGCACAATCCTTTCTTTTACTGCAGTTTCTGGTTATCATACAGGTTCTTCATTTCAGCTTCTCTGTTCCCCTGTCTTTTCTCTTTCGCTTCCCTCCTCCTGTCCCTGCTGCAGCCTGGCTGAGCTTCTTCCCATGACAAAGGAATATTCCTATTGTTGAGTCCTCATATGATTGAGACATCCCAGTCCGAACCAGGCATAGTTGGTGCCCAAGAATCCCCAGTCACCTCTTCTACTGCTACACAACACTGGAAGGGATGCCTGGAAAAAATCAGATTAATCCTCTCTTGAAATAGCTTTCCTTCCATATAAGACCCTCTTGGCTGTGGAAAAGCACAGTGTGGGGATGAGAGGCAATCTAGAACCTGCCTCTCTGGAGTAAGTGGCATCTTAAATGACCAAACGGAGTGAAGAGTTGACTGAAGATTTTACCCTTGCAGAGGAGCTGAAGGCATCTGCTCGTTAATAAATGTGTGAAGGAAACACTTGCTTCTATCAAGCTGTGGTGGAAGAGAGCCTGCCTTAAAACTAGTAAATCATAAATAAGCTCCAAGTGAAGCCTTTTTGTTGTTAATCCAGGGCTGAGGAATGAGCAGATGGAGCAGCCCTGGGAGAAGGACTTGAGGGTGCTGGAGGATGAGAAGTGGCCACACCCCAGCCAGGTGCACTGCGACCCTGAAACCCCCTGTGCTGGGCTGAGCCCCCAGGGTGGGCAGCAGGGGAGGGGAAGGGGGGATTCTGCCCTGCTCTGCTGACACCCCTCTGCAGGGCTGCATCCAGCCCTGGGATCCCAGCACTGGGAGGATGTGGAGCTGTTGGAGTGAGTCCAAACAAGGGACACCAAGGTGATGGAGCAGCTCTGCTGTGAGGAAAGGCTGAGAGAATTGGGATTGTTCAGCCTGGAGAAGGGAAGGCTTTGGAATGACCTCATTGTGGCCTTCCAGTGCCCAAGGGGAGCTGACAAGAAAGATGAAGAGAAAGTATCTGCAAGGGCCTGGAGTGACAGGATAGGAGGGAATGGCCTCAAACTGAGAGAAACTGGGTTTGGATTTGATATTAGGAAGAAATTCTCACCTGTGAGGGTGGTGAGGCCCTGGCACAGGTTGCCCAGAGAAGCTGTGCCTGCCCCATCCCTGGAAGTGTTCAAGGCCAGGTTGGATGGGGCTCTGAGCAACCTGGGATAGTGAAACGTGTCCCTGCCCATGGAAGAAGGTTGGAACAAGACGATCTTTAAGGTCCTTTCCAACACAAACTATTCTGTGATTCCCAGCAACAGGCAGGTGCCTAAACCTGATGGGGTGGGGGCAGCCAGCAGGTCTGTAACCCAACTCAAAGGTGGGCATAATATGAAAAGTAAGAAATTATAGTGGAGGTAATAGAAAAATGGTCATGAAACTCCTACCCCACCTTGTGTGTAGAAAAACAACAGCTTGGTCAAAGTGGAAAATTTGATGAAATGGACATTCCTAGGGAAAATATCTGCTTTCAATTCTGTATCTTGCACCAAGACTTAAATCTGTTACTGTTTTGGTTTCCTCAACAAAATAATATTTTCTTTAGCAAGTGTTTGGTTTATTTTTTCTTTAAAAAGAAGAAAATTATTTCCAAAGTACAGTTAAGCTTTAAAACTCTTTAATAATAGCCACTAAGAATCCAGCCTGGTGAAATATTTGGCTGAAAAATTGCACACGCTATTTTCAGCTTCAGTGTTTCAGCTTGTACATGTCCAAGCCTTTCTGGTTTGAAATTTTGGACAAAAGAACATTTAAGAAAAAAATTCTGATTGCCTACCCTGTCAACATTTTTCATTGAAAGTAACAAACTTTTACCTCAGCTATGGAACTGCTCTCCCTGTGTAGCAGTAACATTATACCCAAAAATATACTTTCTTTATTGTATAGTGGTGATGTTACTGGCAGTGACTAATCTCTCTAGAACTCAAAGTCCTCTCTCCATCTGCAAAGCTGAGATGTCACCTCTTAAGGATAAATAATCTTAACCGAAGCTGCTTTTGAAATAAAAAGCTTACAGTGTTCCTAAAAATTTTGCAGGCTTAGCTACTTAGATCTAAAGTACCATTTTAATTCATTAAGTAACTCTTTAATTAAATGAACAAATGCCCCCTTTCCTAATCAGTGGATCGTCTGTCTCTTATTCTGAGTCATATTTCAAGTGACAAAAAATTATTGCATTTTCTCTCATTAGCACTACAGAGCAACAGTAGCAATGACTGACCTAGATGCTCTTTTGCTTCAGGAAGAGAATTTTACTAAACTTTATTTATATCCCCCATGCAAATTCAATAAATCACATTTTTAATGGACAATCTAACTTTTTCTTGAAGGACCTTTAATGCCAGTGGTGCACAAAGAAGATGTTTTGCTTACAGCACTCAGACAGTAAAGAACACTGATGGAACAGGAAAAGTGACTAGATTTTGATTCAGGTGCCTACAGATTTTGAGACAGGGGCCTGAATTTTTGTGCTTAAGAGAGCATATTTAGTGCTGGTAGCAGTATACATGAGCTTAGTGACAAACTGTGCAGTTTATAAATCCACAGTACCATTTCTCTGCTCCCCTACCTAAAGAGGACACAAGCTCTGCTTTTCAAACTACATTTTACAGAAATAGATAAAGAGATGCCTCACAAGATTTCCTGCTTACTTTGTGTCCCAGAGCAATACCTAACAAATTTTAAGAAAGCAAAGGGTGAAAGAGTATTAGGAAAACATTCAACCTAAACAAAACAAGCCAATCATGTAACAAGAGATACTGAAGAAATAGAAGAGAAATACAAGCAGGAAGACCACATCAACATCTGGAAGCATTAAACATATGAACCTGTTTTATTACTCAGTTTGTGCTTTATCCTCACTGTAACATAACCAGGTATATGCAATTTTCTTCTTTTATTCAGGAGAATCTTATCAGGAGAATGCTGTTCTACAGCAAGGCTTTTACGACACTGTTCTGCTCATCACTACGTCAGAGAAGACCCAACAGGCAGCCTGTGGAGACCACAGTTACCTATCAGTTGTATTTTTAGAAACAGCGCTTCTGCTGCCTTTAAGCCTGTTGAATCTGTCCAAGGAGAGCAAGAAAATGTGTGAAACAGTAACATAGAACTAATTCTAAATAGAAAGTCTGCCAGGTGCTCCCTAAGGTCTCTGGACGGTGCAAGAGCAGAACTGATATTTTCAGATGGACACAGAAGAGAGGAGTTACAAATCATAGAATCACAGAATGACAGAATGGTCTGGGTTGGAAGAGACCTTTAAGGTCATCTCATTCCAACCCCCTGCCATGGGCAGAGACACCTTCCACTGCCCCAGGTTGTTCAGAGCCTCATCCATCCTGTCCTTGAACACTTCCAGGGGTGGGGCATCCACAGCTTCTCTGGGTAAAATCTTTTGGTATGTCCCTACACTCTGAGTAAAGAATTTCTTCCTAACATCTACTAAATCTCTCCTCTTTTTGTTTTAAACTATTGCCCATGTCCTATCACTACCTGCCCTTGTGAAAAGTTGCCCAGAGGACATTTTCCATTCAATCCATCTGAAATGTGGATTACACCTGTATATAAGACCCTGCAGTTGTGAAATGCGATGGAGAGCAGGGTGGGCACAGCAGTTTGTGTCAGACAGGGTGCACTTGCATACCCTGGGTGCTGTGCACAAGAACAGGGTTTTTTCATCTTGGGCTCACTGTGCTGTCTTCTCAGTAAATGGATTTCACACCCTTCAATGGGAAGACTGATTGCATCTGCTTGAGGTAGTTGAAAACCTGGTTTCATCTATACTTTCCTTGTTTCATGTCTCTGACTTCCTCAAACTTTCACCATTGGGACTGGAATTTTCAGTGCCAGCTTTGCATCCAAACCTGATTACATAAAGATCACTATGATCAAAGAAAAGAGGAGGGTTTTATGTTTCCTTGTTTGTTTTTGAGAAAGACTAGATTGCTTCTACTTTTTTTTTCATGGATAGCTCTGGTCTCTGGAAAAGAACACTGCATTTTGCCTCCTCTCCATGCAGACTTCTCTGGATTTAGCTTATTCGCAGTTGCTCACTGCTAAAGCTTGTTCAATGAGATGATGAGTTCAATGTGCTCTAGGAGAAAATAGGACTAAAACCTGAGGCAGACTGGCTGCCACCCCCAGCCGTCTGCAAGATTTGGACAGGAATCTTCCTTTCTACTTAATTTAGGATGTGACCCTGAGCAAGCTTTTCAAATGAGTATTTTATTCCACTCTATAATATAATCTATGTAGTCTATATAATCTTCCTCATGGAGTAGAAAAATCTTTGTATAACTGAGATATAAAAGGCACAGGGCATACCCTACACATGGGGAGAGTAGTTGCAGATAGGAGATAGGAAGTTTTCCCAACAGATCCTGCAGGGTACAGCCAGCCCTACAGCTGGGTCTTAGGACACTCCAGTGACAGCAGGCTGGGAAGCTAATTTGGGAACACTGGGATAGCAGTCGTGTGTCAGACCAGACAACATTTTCTGCTTCCTATGAAAATTTTAAAAGGAGTGCAGGAAGGGGTCTAATGTGTCATAAAACTGTCCCCTCCCTGTTATTCACAGATTTTCTGAGCTGGAGACTTGTGGCTTTGTGTTCCACAGCCCATAATAGATTTTCCTCCATGAATTTGTCAAAGTACATTTTGAATCATATTATACTTTTGGCTTCCAGAATTATCTGTGTTTGAGCTTAATTATGTGCCACATGGAAAAGTGCTTCCTGTGCTCATTCCAGTACTGTTGCAAGATAATTCATTTCATGTCCTTAGGTCTTAGATACTGAGAAGGAGGCACAAATCTCCCCCTCCTGCCCTTCACTGCAGCCACCAGCACATGGAAGATCAAGTTCCATCTTCTCCAGGCTGGAGAGTCCCAGGGTGCCTCTATTCCCCACACAGATGTTGCTCTGAACTGTGATCCAGCTGTTGCTGTATTATTTCCATACATGCTGTGTCATTTTTGAGGGTAACAATGGGGTCTTGAAGTAGACACAAGCACAGTGATTCTCCTTCCTATTCTCTCTGCCCTTCCTTCCCCCGTGGTTCTCTGTGTCTTATTTGTCTTTTCAACCTTCCTGAAGCACGGGCTCGACGTTCCAATGGCACTGTGCACAGTGACACTGAACTCTTTACTGAGTGATAACTAGTGACTCCATGCCCGAGTGCAGTTCTTTGCTTTTCTTGGTGTTCATGTGCTTTTCCTGGCTACCTTATCACCTCCTCACCCAATAACTTTCTCCCACAGACGGACCTTTGGATTTCCGAGGTGCTGCCTATGCCAAATAGTTGTGCTGCTGGCTTGTGTCACAGTCCCAGCGTGGGAGCTGCACTTGAGATGTTTGGGAGCTCGACTTGGCTACTGCTGCCCTGTGAGAGGTTTCTGCTCTGTTTTCACTCTCAGTTTTGAAATGTGTCTCAAATGGTTCATAAAGCCCCTCAGTACCAAATGAGTTCTTCCTGATGCTGCCTCTCTCCCAGCTCTCCTCCTGCTCTGCTGAGGAGAGTTTCACAGCTTTGTGTATTGTCCCCTTCGAAAAGCATGGCTGTTTATTTTGTATGTGGTTAGGCTGGAGCTGTTTCCTTTTCAAAGGCACAAATCAGCAAGCTGACTTACATTCCTTGATTGGCTGGTTAAGCTTAGCCAAGATTCAAAACTCAGTCTTGAACAGAACTGAATGTGACATTTTCTTTTCCAGCTGCTTCCCTGAGTTTAAAATGCCACGCGCTTGTGAAGGAGAGTCCCAAAATAGAGCTGCTTATTCTAACCCTGGACAAGACACTTTACCCACACAGGGGAAAAAAGCATTATTTATAAAATTCCCCTTTCCATCCCTCAGGGTAAACAGGGTGTGTGCCCTCAGGGCTGTTTGGAGAGAGGGAACAAAAGTCCTTGTGCCATGTGTGAAATATTTTGTCTGAACTCTCCATTTCTGTTAGTCTGCCCAAATTAAAAAAAAAAAAATCACTGGCACTGTAAATTCACAGTAGCATATACTCCAGTTATCTTAGCTCATGATGGCTCAAAGGAAGGCACTAGGGAACTGCTGGGAAGGACTCAGTGGCAAAGATGTCTCTTCCTGGATGTTTGTTGTTACTACTGCCATCACATCTCATTGGGACGTACAGGTAGGACAATGGCTATTTCGTGCTGTGGTCTCCTTCCAAAACAGAAAAAAACAGCACCCATAGAGTTGTTTTTAATTTGGTCAACAAAAATTTAGACATAATGGTATTTTTGCTGAAGGAACAGTGTACAAGTTACTGAGCATCTTACAGTTTTTTAACCCATGCGCAAAACCATCCTCCCTGAAAAAGAAAATATTGGTAACAATTAATTCACTGCAGCTGGCAATTTTAAAAATCCTACTCTATGTATTAAGTTTATGGTGTGCCATTACTGGTTTCCCACATTCCAAAACAATATAACAATCTGTCTTCACATTAAGCACAATAATGGTGTGAGGTTGCCATGACTAGAAGTGATTGTTAAACAGATCTCCTTATTATATATAATTACCTCACTGTCTAAGCAAGCAGCCACACAGAGCAGCTTAATTTCTGTTACATTTAATTCAAATCTGACAGTATTACAAACTCTCAGAACACTGCAACAAAAGGACTTGGTATTCATAAAGTAATTTGTTGCTAATTTTGTCCAGTACCTTAAAAGGTTGCTGGAACAAGGGGACCACAAAAGAGTATACTGCTCTAAGCTGGGATTTTTATCACTTTCTAAATGACGCAGTGAATGTCAGGGAAAAGCTGTGTGATAGTGGCTGAATGGGTATTGATGGTTGCCGTAGCGCTAAATGATGCATTGGCACCAAAATAGAGCCAAAGAACAAATCATCAGTGACTTTTTCTATTTTACTCTTTCAGGGAGGAAAAACTCACATCAAGACTTGCAAAACCTGAATTAGCTGAAGGAAACCTGTGGCAGACAAGCCCAGTTGTGTGCCCGTGTTCTCTCACCCATCGCTGCAGCAGCACAATGAGCGGGGGTCTCTAAAAAAAACACAAAGAACAATTTTGTTCAGGTCCCAGCTGTTCTTTTTACAAACCTGACAAGCTCTGAAGCATGGCTGGAAAACTGCTGGGGGGAGCAAAAAAAAACCTGAACAAAACCAAAAACCCAACCCGCTGCTCCCCCCTGCCCCCGAAAACCAGCCCAAAAAACTACATGGGAAGAGGGTGTTGTTCCTCGTGCCCAATTTTGTACACCCAGCTCTGCTGCCTATATACAAAGCTGGTCTTCCTCATCTGTGCATGGGGGCAAGCTCTTCCAGCTGCTAATGCAGGCAGGAAAAACATCTCCCTCTGATCTCTGCTGTCCAAACCAGACTGAGTGCAACACACAATGCATATTGAGCACTGGATCTGGTGCTTTGGCTGGTTGTAGGGAAGAGAACTGGGAGCCTCCCTGAATACTGCATAAGTATTTCTCCATTTCAGGTTAATGAACTTTGGGTCTGAGAAATGTGACTGATTTTTTTTGTTTTCCCCGTGGTTTAGGCACCCTCAGACACCCAACCCATGACAACCGATTTTTACCAGTGCATGCACCAGTGTTTGTGGGACAGATTCCCAGGCTGGCCAAGTTCAGCTCTGTGATACACAACAGCTCAGAAAGTGCAGAGAGTAGGTGGATCTAGATTTCTCTTCAAGTAGAGAGGGTACAGGGACCTATAAACAACATCAGCTGGGGGGGTGGATTGGACTGAGGAGCAGCCTGGAAACTCCTGACCCTCTACGCCCCTCGGCTGGCAGGGCTGAGCTCAGTTCCTGCTAAAACAGCAGCAGTTGTGCTCCAAAAATATGGAAAGCGTAGGATTAGAATGGAGATGAGCTCACTGATGGGATGTGGACTCCACCCTCCTTTCTCCATGGTGGGTGATAGCTGCCATGTGCATGACTGCAAGTTCCCTGCCTCCTGACATGAGCTGAACGCGAGCAGTGACCTCATGGGCTTATTAATTCTTCTTACTTCATTTGCGTTTTTTCACTTGAGTTTTTTTCATTTAGCCATCCAAAATTTTAATTCTCTCAATATTTCTAAAGCTACCCTTGGGTCTTATTATCAGCAAAAAAAAAAAAAAGGGGAGCTAAGAATAATTTTGCTTACACTGCTAGGGTAGAGATCAGTCTTTGGCAGCAAAGATATTTGTAGTTCTACTAATAAAAAATTACTTAAAACAAAAAAAAAAAAAGAGAGAGAAGCAACCAATCAGATCTCATATAAAATGAGAGTTCATCCTCAGCATCCCCTATCTCTCCAGGTTTGTTTCCTGGCAGACCTTTGAGGGGACATCACACCTCACTGTGACAATATTTAGGCAGCATATAAGGAAGAGCCAAAAAATATCCAACAGTCCCTATATACTAGACTGTTTCTCAGGGAAAGAAAGCAGCCCAGAGCGATGCAGCTGAAGGAATCCAAGAAAAAAAAACAACACTGATGCAATGCCTGGACTGTGGTAGCAGCAGGCTGGGAGATGGAAATGATTATGCTCCAGCAGCAGTAGATCTGCTGCCCATGCTCTGTGCAATAGGACCTTTTGGAGAACCCTGGAATACATCCAGAAGGATTGCATGGAAATAATGTATGCAGAGAAAGGGAAACACCTTTGTGGCACAGCTGTGGCCAGGGAAAGAGAGTTTAGAATTCGCTTGCTTCTATGGGTTCACTTGTTTTAATTTGAGTCAGTTAACTAATGTTCTCAAAACAGGAATTAAGGGGATGTGTCAATAAAAGTGAATGAGCACCTAGAGGTTAAAGGTACCTATTAATGTTACAGCTAGTGAAGAAATAATATAATTTAGGATTCAATGTATCTCACCCTCCAGCTGTTAGTGGGGCACATATCGAGATCCTTTCCCTCAATCCCCAGGGAAGTAACGGCGGAATCTGCGTCCAAACTCCAGGGAGAAATCTTGAACACTTCAGGGTGTGCATGCATGTAAGAGGCTTCTGCCTCTCTGATACTTTGTGTGTCTTTTATAATTTGTTAAAATTATAAAAGACACACAAAGTGTGTCTCTCAGTCAAGAATATTTCTTTTATCTTTTTCCTCATCTGCTCTCCAGACTGAGGTGTTGATTCTTAGCTGAGGCCTGACCAAAGGTGCTCCCTTTGCTGGGCCCTTCAGCCCGGGTTATCTCTTTAGGTACCAACTATCTGGGGCGGGGAGATGAAGGATGAACAAAAAGAAAAGAAGTAAAACAGGTGAGAAATTAAATGCCTCCACACCAGACAGCTGGTCCTGCTGGTTATGTGTCCCTTTTGAGGCTCAGGGACAGGTAAGCAGCAGGATGAGGGCAGTGCCAGATCCTGAGGGGATTTAGGTACCCACGTAAAAGGGCCTGGAGGTATTAGCTGAAGCAGCTGAGGGCAGGTAGAGGCCTCAGCAGGGAGCACTGAGGAAGGAGAGGTTTTAATTAAGTTATAACCAGGTCTCCCAGACACAAATCAGCTCTCAAGGTTTCTACCTGGATGCTCCCCCTGGAAAGCCCCAGTGCATGGCTGCCTGGGGTGGTTGTTGGTGCCTGGGAAGGCCAGGCTGTTTTCCTGCCCGCTGGAGCAGCCATGTGTGAGACTGGCTTGTCCTGGTCCAGGTGGAGGAAGGAGCAGCAGCGAGAGGCAGACGTGCCTCAGTCAGGGGCTGGCATCGCGGTTTCATTAGGCAGAAGAGGTTAAAAATAGGAGTTTGCAATCTAGTGAGCAGAAACATCAACCAGACGGCGGAGGAAGGAGAGAGGCGCTGTTCCTACTGTCTAGGTAAGGGTTTTTTGTTGGAATTGTTCAGGATCACGGAGCTGGAGAGGAAGAAGGGGCCGTGCAGCCCTGTGCCAGCAGGGTGTGGGGGACACCCACAAGCCTGGGCTCTCTCAAGGTGCTGCTGTCTGCCTGTCCATTACTGTGGCTAATGGGGGGGCTGCCCTGCTCCTACCAAGTGTTGTGATGAGGGTGTGAGGAGCTGCAAGCAGCTTCTACCGGCTGGGGTGGGTGTTGTGTCTGCTGTGGGAAGCTTCACTGAGTGGGGAAAATGGCATCCTTTTGTGTGGGCTGTGCTCAGAGCTCTGCCTTTCACCTGAGGCACAGGAGCTTCTTAGCAAAGTGCTGTTAGGTCTGAGGTTGCTCAGGTCGGGTTCTGTCTGCTGGAACGCCATGCAGAAAGGCTTCACTGGGCAGCCTTGGCACTGGGTCCCATCCCACTGCCTGTCCAATGGAACATGTGTCCCAGAAAGCCCAGGCAGGTCTTTGTGTTGCCACATTTATAGTGACTTGTCATGTGGTGAGGGAGGAAACCTGCCCCTGCTGCCACGGAGTGGGCCAGGCCTCCTGTGCCACCATCTCCTCTTTCTTCCTCTGCCCCATTGCTCGGTCCCTCTGCTCACCTGCTGCACCTCTTGCAAACAGCAAATACATCCATTAAGTTAGTGCAGGGTCACTTTCTTACCCAGTCTCATCTATGCTTTAAATTAAAATACTCAGGTGAAAATTGGGACCTAATGTTTAGCTGGAATAAATCCTGGTTACAGAGGAGTGCTTTATCTGCTAGTAAAGATGTAAAAAGGGAAACTACTGTGTGTTAACTCCATTATAACCTGTTGTATCTCTGCATCATTCACATGTTACTTTCTCAACCTCCTTCCCAGAGTGAAATTATGTAGTCATGATGGGAGCTGCCGGGATGATGGGACATGAGGGTGTTCTGGGGCTCAGCAGTTGCGCAAAAGGGTCACAGTCAGACTCAGGGCAGTGAATTATCTGATATTTTGGATTTACTCCTTACAGCTTTCTTTCTCTTAACTTATAATGGGTTCACTCTGTAAAAGTCAAGCTGCATAGTTGTGTATGAAAAGGT
Organism: Sinosuthora webbiana; assembly: GCA_013397395.1. NCBI lineage: Eukaryota > Metazoa > Chordata > Aves > Passeriformes > Sylviidae > Sinosuthora > Sinosuthora webbiana. The sequence continues at coordinate 419,791 of VXBN01006013.1, forward strand.
GCTCTGATGAAATGAGTGCTGCCTAATGGAATCAATACAAAAAAATATCTGATACTAATTTTCCAGCTACTATGACAGAAAACTGTGGAAGGAGGAGGGATCCTCTTGCAGATGGGAAACCCTATGACTCCCTCAGTTATCCCCCACTTAAAAGCTATCAATTTAGAGCTGTCCTGTGTACTGCCCCGTGAATTGAACAAGCCTTTTCAGTCTTTAATTAAGGGTGACAAACTCTTTGAACATCACAGCATTCATCTGTTCATGTGTGGAAAGCCTGGTATAACAAAAGAATTTAATCAAACTACAAGCCTAATGAAGACTACATTGCCTGAACTAAATGATGTTATTGCTGCTGCAGCTCATAGTTTTACATTTAAAAAAGCGGGTCAGAGTGTTCATTCATCTTGATTAGCAATGCCAACCTAATTACTTCTGGAGGAAACAGTAATTAGCTGGAGTCTCACCTCATTAATCATGACATTCTTCTAGCAGACTATTTTTATCTCATAAATGGCTTGGATTGGAACAAGGTGTATATTTGAATTCTAGTTAATTGTACACAGCTTGCTGCATAACATTTCACATTTTTATCGTTTAACTGCTTCCTTCCTGTAAACTTCTCAGCTATTTTTGTAGGCTGCTCTTGTTAAATAAGAGATGAATGGCCCACATAAGATAAGTCAGCTTTAATTATGGATGGAAGGAGATGAAGGTGTGTTCCAGCAGCAGGGAAATGGAGTCCCTGCTTGCACAGGAGAATAAAGGGACCTTTTCTCAGGCAGAAATCAGGGCACAACGTCTATTGTGCTGACACTTAAGAGAAGTCTGGGCCAAGATTTTCAACGGGGAAAAATGATTAAATACATCCTCATTATTAAAGCCAAGTTCCTGGGGATGTCTCCATGTAGGCACCTTGAAATCAGTGCACCTGAGTTGCCAGTCACTTCTGACAGTATTGATTATCACGTGGTTTAAAAATGGGCGTTGTTAGAAACTTGGTTCTGCATTTATTAAAACCAATGAGGAAGAAAGTAATTTTTTTTTTCTGTGTGTCTGCAGGGGAGGTTGTTTCTTGAAAAGTTGCTTTAAGCAACTTCCTAGTTTTACAAATCATGATTACTTTTCTGAACTTTAAGAACTGGGAAAGAGAGAGAGAGCGTGGAAGCCACAGTTCCAGATTCAGTTTACTAATAAAACTACTTGAGCCTAATTCTCTAGGGAGGATGATTACAGTTGCATTTGTCTGGGGACATCAGGTTTTTTAGAGGTGGTAAAATAAATGGGTCTTTCTATATATGCTCATGAAACATATGACAAGTGTGTCCCTATTACTGGTCTACTGTGAAGAAAGTTCTCCTGCATGATGCCATGTTTTATATAAAAGTATTTTTAAGGTTTAAATGAAGGGTGTTGTTTCCTTACCTACAATCTAACTCTTTAAACAAGCAGTATGTTAACCTGAAACAACGAGAAGATTCACAAAGAAACATGGGGAAAATAAAAGTTATTCTTTCCTTCTTAACTAACAAATATTGTCAAGATTATGCTTGGCATTAGTTGTATGCAATGTCTTACATTTCCAAAGCACACAAATGTTAGCATCAGCTTTTTTTTTTATTTTAGTAAGTAGAGAAATTAGCTATATTTTAGAAGTTGATCTGTGTTCTATGAGTAGCTTTCCTCTTCCATAATTAGGTAAGTTTACATTACTACAAAGGGAAACTCGTAGCTGTTTTTTAGTCCTTCCTGCAAGAATATTTAGTTATAACTGCCCCACAGATTAAACAGTAACCCAGCAGCTAAAGGGGCACTTTTGGAACTTGCAAATAAGACAGCGAGTATTTTTGGCAGTTTTTGAGAAATTATTGAATTATTCTCATTTTAATAATTAAAGAAAGTACTCTGCATTTTTATGCAATTGTGTTTTTAAAAAGATTTCTTGAAGTTCTCTTTCAATTACAAAAAGAAAATGGAAAACACATGAGGAGAAAATCAAGTGTCCCTAAAATTGAACAAAAACCTCTCCCTCCATCCCTTGACCTTGAAAAAAAGCATTTTTTTCACAGGAAATAATTTGATGTAAGAGACAATTTTCATTCCAAAAAGATGTCAAAAATTGCCCACACAGTGATAAAGCAAAAAGCTTCTTAACTTCCCTGGTAGAACCAGCCCTGCTTTTTCATAGATGTGAAGTAGCTGCAGAAAAACGGCATATTTGACTCGTACATATGCTACATGTAAGTGACTTTTTGATATTCAAGTGATTAATTTAAAAGCCTGTTTCAATAACCGGTATTGTTTCTAATCGTTAACTTTATTATTAGGATCCAATATGTTTAAGGCAGATATCTTTGATCACAGGTCCCAGTTACAGTGTTATGCTAGAGGCAGTGCTTGTCAAATGTTAGAAATGTAGGAGTTTTGCTAATGAGTATGTACTTATAAATTAATAAAACCTTAATAAATATTTAATGGAAATTGTAGGCTTGTTTGCCTGCATATTACTTGTGTAGATATCACTGATGTCTCATAATTTCAGTCATGGATCACTTCTAGAGGATCCCTCAAATCTAGAGAAAATTACTTTTCCACATCTAATGGGCTAGAAGAAGCTCATACTAAACTTTTGATTTTTAAGTAGTGCTTCTGACATCTCAAATGAATTTTTAAAAAATTAATTAAGGCACTCTTACACTCCCTGATAGAGGCTGGCATTACCTGCCCAGCTTTGAGGAGCAACTGAAAACTAAGTTAGTTAAGGACAACTTTCTCAAAAAAAGGATGTTAATGCGTGTAGGGCTCAGAATAACCAACCTTGTCTCTTGCTACATTTCAAAATGTCAGTATACCTTAAACTTGAGCTTTATGATTTTGTGAGCCAAGAGCAGAAGACCAAGGTTCTTGTCATCAGGGCTGTTTTTCCAGCCATGAGATACAGACTCAAACTTTACTCTTGCCCTCTCTGCAGCAGAAATTTAATCAAAGACCCTTTAGTCAAAGGGCTGATGTGATATCCAAATGGAACATGATTTCTCATCCTGAAATCCACAACAAAGGGAACTGAGCCTCCTCTGTACCATGTCAGTGGTGAATGCTGTAGAGAAGTGGGGAATGATGGCCAGATGTTTGCCTTGGGACTCGGGGGGTCTGTGGCACAGGGAAAACGTCCCTTTGTTTTCTGGAGTCTGCTAAGTTGAATTTCTGTGCCTTTGTGGGCACTGTGGGAAGGGGCCAATGAGCCACTGGAGGGGTGGGATGGACCAGGCTGCTGCTCTGGTGGATTTCACACCTCCCATTTCCCCCTGCCTGCTGCTGCAGAGTTGTAAGGAGCCCTTGAGCAGGTCTCCAAATTCTTATTTCAGTTTCTTGTATTTTACGTCCAGGTTCTCCTCTGCAAGGCCTGAACACTCCCACCATCCCAGCAACAAGCCAGTCACAGGATGCAAGTGCTGTTTTTTGGGTATGTTGCATCAGACATTATAAGGTTTGTGTCCATGCAGTCCTGTTACTGCATTTAAAACGTCTGATCCTCAGGTATTGCCAGGGTTTTCATCCTGTGTTTGCCTTGAAAGACTTTTAAGAATGTCCAGGGGGAAAATTTTAAACACTAAAATTCAATTACAAACTCCATAAAATTATTCAGAATTGCTACTGCTTGGTAACCAAAAGACAAAAAAAACAAAAAACAAAAAAAAAACAACAAAAAAAACCAAAACCACACATAAACAAACAAACAACAAACAAAAAAAAAACCAACCAAAAAAACCAAACACAAAGTTTCTGGACACTGAAAAAGACAGAATGAGCCTGCACTTTTAAATGTAAGTAAGGGACTTGAGTAGCCTAACTTCTATCACTGTCTATACCCTTTAATAGCTCTATCCTCCAGAAAATCCTAAAATTGATTACATTGCCATTGAGATATTCCTGCAGGTCTTTGCTCTCACCCATTGCCATAGCTGAACAGAAAGTCAACAGAAACTCGAGCAAACTTTTGAGCAACTGTATATTTATTTTTTTAAATAACTGTAATTATTTTGGTTTTTCTAGTAGCATAAGGTAGATACAAATAGTACTGTGGGCAACTGGTTTGTGGGAAAAATAAAAGACTAAACCACAATGGAGAGGCATGGTGACTATCCTCCAGGGATAACCATGCACTGACATGAAGACAATCAGACTTTCAGTATAAGGCACCCTTCTGGAAAAGACAAGTTGTGTGGTATTTCTGCCTGCTGAAGACTAACTTGTGTCTCCTAATTTTATATTGGTTTGAAGTTATCTAACACACATCAGAAAACACCTGTAGTAAAACAGATATTTAAAAGTTTCTAACACATTTTAAAATCGAAGGCACCGCCTTATAACTGAAGGATTAAATCCTGCCCTAGCCATTAAAAATAGATTAAAAGCACGGGAGACTATTTTAAGCACAGTGTTGGCTGTACTAGACAATTTTAGTTAGTTCTGTGTCTCAGTCTTCTCAGGGATTAGGATAGTCCAGAAGGCTGCAGTCAGTATGCCAAAAAATGGTTTTGGCAGGGGGAATAAAATATTAAAAAAATTATAGAAAGCCAATGTTTATAAATAAAATGGGAGAGTAAAACCTGTACCTGAAATCTAGAAGTGTGAAAAAGATAAACTTTGGAAACTGGTCACTGATGAAAAAATAGAAGAGACTATCAATGACAGCATCCAGTCCTGTTGTATGCAGTGGAAATTCTGCCACTTTCATCTTTTGGCCAGGATTTTTTTCATATGGAATGGGCCTCCAGCTGGCACAGGCTGTTGCAGTTCCATAGTTTTCCATGGAATTACAACGTGTTTTTAACAACGTAGAATGGACTCAGTTTGAGGCTTTGCACCTTGTGCAGTCCTTCACATCACCATGAGGAAGTTGGATCATTCAAACTTTACAGGACAAAGAAAAAAAAAATCAATCCCCTTGTTGCTATAATCAGTTTTATTGGCAATGGAAAAAATTCCGAGCTAAGCTTCAAATGTCTTATATTTTTCCCTTTTAATTTTGTTTGATTTCTTACATATGAGATTAAAATCTCCTAATTTGTGGAGAATTTGCAGGTGATGTCTGACCCATGTTGTTGTAACAGCCTGGTCTGTGAGTAGACCCTCACAATGCACACATTTAGGAAATAGATGTGGTCTCATTACCTTGGTCTTTACCCCATCCCAGAGAAGAGATGCAGAATGTGTCCAAAGAGTTTGTAAGGGCAGAAAAACTCAGGGATACTGAGTTTAGATTTATCCTGCTGAGACAACAGCCAGAAGTAACTGAATTTTAATGTAATGGCTTCCAGAATATATAGCAGCTTGAAGAGAGAATTTTTTCGATTCAGATTTGTGGAGCCCCATAGAACTATTACCATCCTTTTCTGGTGGTGCACTGCTGTTCTGAGGACTGATGGAATTTTATCAAATCAGGCAGAATATGTGGAGGGCATATTGTTATACCACAAACTGTCAGGAAAATTCCTGGTCACTTTTTCTCTTTCTAATAATATGTCTTGGCTCAGGCCTTCTCTCTGTGGAGTCATAAATATTTTCGGTTTTTCCAGGAAATGCAAAGAGGTTGGGCTTCTGCTGCTCTTGTTCTGTCTCATATGCAGAATTTTCTGTATGTCTTCTCTTGTTCTGACCTAGGAGCACCTCAGAGCCTCTGCCATACATTTGAATTTTGTCTTGGTTATTCTATTCATTTGTAGACAGTGTACTGTAATTATTCTTTGCCCCAGGGGTCTGTTTGTACAGAGTCACTGAAGCTGAATGGCCCTTCCTTAAGCATATTTTCTTTGCAGACATAATTTGCTCACTTAAATTATTAGTGTGTTTATGCTCCCTATGTTTGATCTTGATTGTAAAAAAGTACTCATTGTGGCCCTGAGTTGTAGATAATGCCTGGCATCGATTAACCAGCTTAATTTAAAGGTAATTTTAGGCTGATCTGTTAAAGAGATTTAAGAGGTGGTGTAGGTTGAAGTGCTCTACATGAACACCTTTTTCCTGGGATTTACCAAGCTAAGGGATGTGCAAAACTTGGGCACTCTCAAGCTGTTTGGTTTACCTGTTGCCAACTTGGCTGCTGCTCTCTGTTGTGCCCATGTTTGCACCATAAAAACACTTGGTGAGGAACGAGTGGGACAGAAGATGTGAAGGAAAACATACTTTAATCAATTAGACACTGGGCAGCCTTATAGGGCCTTGTGGTTCAAAGTCTTTTGCAAATTTTGGTGTGACACTGTGGTTTCATGTGCAACAGCTCTGCTTTCTTCTGCTGCAGGGAGGCCTGGGTGCACAGGAGCTCTCCCCCTGCTGCATCTGAGGCTCATGAGAGCTTGCTGCACTCCAAAAAAACCTTTTTCTTTTGGCTTAGTTCTGTGTCTGATTAGTTATTGGGATTTTAGGAGAGACAGGACCACTGGGAGATGTCTTAAAACATGAATTATTGCTCTTCTTCTACATTCTCATGGAGGGTGAGAATGTCTTCATCACATATGCCAGGAGTTTGTGGCCAGTGGTCACCAGTGGTCAGTGGCCACAAGACCACAGGTTACAGGGGATTTTAAAGGTTTATTAGCCAATGATCTGCTGTCACACGTATTGTTTTAACTTTCACACCAAGGCTAATTTAACTGTATCACATGTCCCGCCACAATGCAGCTTTCTTATCCAATCAATACAGTGAAACACTTGCTACACCTTAAAACTTCTTATTACCTTTATAACTACTTCTATATCTGATCTTTAAAACCTGAAAACTTTCCACTACCTAGCTTAATATGTCTCTGCTTAAACTACAAACCTGTATTCTTACTTATGGTCTCTAAATTTGGAAGCCTTTTCTGAGGTCTCAGGTCGAACCCTGTATTCTCTGCTGTATTTGGGTCTACATGCACAAGAGAATTTTCTGTGCCTTGATTTCCCACATTTAGTGATGCACTCTCCTTGATGGGGTAGGACAACCTACTGAGGGGAGATGGAGAATATTTGGGAGTGGGTGAGAGAGGCCAGTAACACTTTTGGGTGGAACCTTTTCCTCCAAGGTTGGCAGGAGTGTGAGCTCCTAGATGAGCTCAATGTTACTTCATCCCAAATTAGGGCTGGGCCAGGCCAGCAGGTGCTCACCTGGTCAAGGCTGGTGGTGCTTTGCTGCTTCAGATTCTGGTACTATGAAAGGATGTGCAGGGAAAGGATGATCAGGCTCAGATCACTGAAATCCGTCACGAGAGTTTAAATTAACCTCAATTAATTTAATTTAAATTTAACTCCACTGAATTCCAGAAACACATGTGAACCTGTGTCTTCTGTGCAGTGATGCTGCCTCTCCTAGCCTGGCCTCTTGGCAGGAATGGTGCAGCATGAAACAAGAGGAGCAAAAATGAGGACAAGTCTTGGCATGTACGGATTCGTGCATCCTGGTACACATCTGATATCACAAAATGTTTGTGTGCAATCACACATGATTTTGAAGTTTCAATTTGAGTCTGGATAGCATTCAATAATCTCATTTTATTCCCATTTAAAATCCAGCTTAATTAAAATGTACAGAGTATTCCCACAATGAGTATTGTTTCTAAACTGTGTGTCTCTTTCAGATTCCCAGTATAAACAATCCTGTAAATAGGTAATTAAAGCCATCTGCTTCTTGGTAGCCTAGTTACCTTTGCAGCATCATTTACATTTTTCTCCCCTTTTACTCAGGGAATTAAATTGCCATAAATTCTTACTTTAGTGGATAAACTGCTACAAAATAACGCTTATGGCACACAATTTTTCAAGAAAAACCATTCTATTGAATTTCTCTTCCAAATAAACTGTTCTTCACAGAAACAAAAAAATTGTACTGTCAGATGATGGACGTACTCATAAACTGTAATCCAGCACAAGATACTTAAAATAATTTGGTTACTGCCTGTGATCTTGTATCCCTCCTTTTTCTGTGAAAATGGTGGTTTTTATCAAGTCATCAAAGGTAGGCACTGAAGTCTATGAACCTATTTTGAGTTAAAGATCTGGCTCTTGTTTTAGGCCAGTTTCACAGAAGAGTAAACTGAAAGTCAAATTTTAGAATAATTCCTGGAAGTGAATAGAAACAGAGTTCTGCTTTGTGGTCGCCTCTTTAAAGTGAGAGAAAAAGAACCTCTCTTGTAGCAATCTTGTTGATAATATAACTGTAGAGTGAAGATTTAAATGCACTGAGGTAGCTGCAAAAGCCTAGATTGCAGTGCCCAAGGTACTTGCTGGGACTCTCAACTTCTGATAGAGTTGCAAATTATTTTTTCCCGGTAGCAGAGGAGGAAAAATGTCTTCTGAGTATTTTCCAAGTCATTCCAAGCTCTTGGGAACTTCTGCACGTTATTTCTGTGAGAGGAGAAACACTCTTCACTTCTAGTTTCTCCCCTCTTAAAAGCAGCGAGTTCACTGCTGATTGCTCACACTTGTAAGTTCTGAATTGATGTTGTAAAACCTGGGGCAAAATATTGCAATATTCCACCTGACTGGTATGTTTTTAAAGCTGAATCTGCTTAAAAGGGAGTAGAAGGCCTCCTGCCATCCCAAATGGCAGATGCCCAAACCTGGTACATAGTACTCATTGCATTGGTGGCACTTTCTGAAAGAACCTTTTGCAACTTTCAAGCACAAAATGATGGTATTTGAGCTCTTTAGCCCCTTAAATTTTTTAGGGCATCAAAGCAAGCAACACTGTTGCAAAAGCTCCTATTAAAAGGGTTTTCTCTGGATGTGGCAAAGAAAAAAAAAAGCAAAACCAAAACACAAAACCCACAAGAAAGTAGCCAGGTCCTATCGGTGACCTTGGGTTTTCTTTAAAATTCAAGTTGAAGCTTGCTGGGGGAGGGACCTGATTGTGCACAGATATAGTAAATAACTTACTGCCACTTTGAATTTATTCAGTAACTACTTAAGGTACCTAAAATAGTGTGTGAACATCTTTAGGAAAAGAACTTAGCAATTCTGGTTATAGTTATTTTCTGAGGATGGTGACATGACCAGGCAGGCTGGAAATGTACAGTCGTAGTCCCAAGTTATTAAAACATCCTCTTAAATTGAACAGAAATTGGGAAAGTAAGCCTAATTATGGGATTGCTTATTTAATAGAAATAACCTTTTAATGGGTTTATATAGTTTCATCATTGGGAGTTGGGACACATGTAGAATATTATTGCATAACTGAACCATTAATCCAGCATTGTGCAATAATAACCTACATTTGTCTTTTCTGGTTATGACCAATTGAAGTTTGAATTACATTTTGTTTGCTCTGCAGGTAATACAAAAGTGGCTTTTGGATTTGCATTTTAAGAGCTTGTTCATAATTTCTGGGTCTGGTGGTTCCACACACAGTTTTCTGTAAGAATATTATGTGCTTTCAAGTACACGGCATTTGGTTTAAAGAAAACTGATTTCAGTTCCAGTGGTTGTGGTGTAGCTTAGGAATAGGTGCAAAGGGAAAAACCCACCAGGCTGAAGAAATGAAAATGCCTTTGACCTTGAACCATAACAGAGGGAGTGACTTATGGAGGGTGGAGTGCCTCCCAGGAGAACATTGTGCCTTTGCATGCGCTAGAATTGCTGCTGGGGAAGGGGAGAGGGAGAGGAAAACAGGGCTGCAGTGGAGCCGGCTCTGAGGAGGAGCCTCCTCTGTGAAGGAATGCTGCTATGGACCATTAGCAGTCACTGAAATAGAGGCAGAGGAAAATAATCCTGGGGGTTTTTTTCTCTCCCTGCAATTTTTGGATCCATACCCTAGAACTAAAATCTGCATTAAGAGATGAAATTTCTTCTTACTGTCAGTACAGATAAAGTATTTGCACTGAGGGAGTCAAGGGTGCTCTCCCAATGAAAGCCACTCCTTCCTTCCAGTATCTGAAGGAGGCCAACAGGGAAGCCATAGAGGGATCCTTCATCAAAAACTGTAGTGACAGGACAAGGAATAATGGCTTCAAACTAAAAGAGGAAAAATCTAGGTTAGATATACACAATCAATCCTTTACTGTGAGAGTGGTGAGGCACTGGCACAAGTTGCCCAGAGAAGTTGTGGATGTCCCATCCCTGGCATTGTCCAAGCCCAGGCTGGATGGGGCTCCCAGTAACCTTGTCTAGTGGAAGGTGTTCCTGCCCTTGGCAGGGGGTTGGAACTGGATGATCTTTAAGGTCCCTTCCAACTCAAGCTGTTCTGAAATTCTATGATTTTTGCCAGAGAAGATGGAACTCTAGGAAAGAGCAGCTAGTTTCAGTGGAGGACAGATGATGGACGTGTATTCCAGGAAATACTGTTCCTGATGAATAGGGAGGAATTCATGTGAATTCATACATACATTTTTATAGTTTAATTTTTCTCAAGGTTGGTAGCAACTTCTTGTCATATTTTTGAAGCTGAGATACCACTGGAAATGCCACCAGGGGTTTGGTTACCTTGGGGATATTGGGAGAAGTGATGCCATTTTGGTTTTTGCCTTTTTTTTCTTTAATATGTTCTCAGTATTCTTTACACATATATCTGTGGGCTCTGTAGCCTATCGAATTAGTGGCAAATTTTCCCAGTAATTTTCCATGGCCTTCCCTAAGCAGAAAGACAAAACAAATTTCAGAATTCCAAGCCTCGGGAGGTACAAGGCCCCTATCCTGTCTTGGTTCTTCCCGGCTACCAAGGTTGAGAACAACCCTTCAAGATACATTCTCATGATCAAACTACAACTAATACTGAGGGAGAGACTCCAGAGAAGGGGCTTGACCGGGGGGAGGAATTCCATCACCACTTGTCCTCCTAATTGGTGGTTTTTTTTTGTCAATTATAGTGATTTGCTAAACAGAAAAACTGTATTCACCCCGTGTGGGTGAGCTTTTGTGGACATCTTTCCATAACTGCTCCTGAAAGCCTTCAATAAAGATCCACTTTTATATTACCTCCCATACCAAAATGATCTTGAGTTTCATTTCTACGCTGGAAAAGGCAAGAAAAGAAATGAGTTATTAAAGCACTGTGAAGATGAAAATTCCTTTATAAATCCTAGCTCTGTTTCCTCCCCAAGAACATTGCTGTGATGGCTATTCAGACCTTCAACTGCTATAAATTAGCACAGCTACATGCTTTCCCGTGCAGCTACTTTCAATTTGCATCTGCAGAAGATCTGGCTTCCTTGATTCAATGATGCTACAAACTTCCTTTGTATGACTTCTATTTAAAGACTCTCTTGTTTTTATAGCCTAGCCAAAGAATTTGTTTTCTTAATGATATCCATAAAAATCCACGAGCCAAATTCTTTGTTACCTCACTGCAAATCACGGTCCTTGCATTGCTGTCAGTGAATTTTATCTGTTGTCCAGCTGTGTAGCTGAAAAGAATGTGATCCTGTTTGTCTGTAGAGTTTCCAGGGTGAGCTTCTGCAAATATTTTTGCTTTCTATCCAGTGAGCATTTCCACATCAGTTCAAGTAACCTTGGCTACAGTGGAGCTGTGCCTGTTTACACTCATTTGCACTAAATTTGTGCAAAGATTCTTGATATTGTTTTACAAGCATAAATTATTAAGGGTTTTCTTTAACTAGAAATAGGATAAATTAAGATATTTTAAGTGGGAGCTCTGGCTTCTTTGAGGGAATTGTGTCATTAAACTCACTGGTATAAATTGTATTGTCTTCTGTAGGTAAGAGAAAGAGACACTTTTTCCAAGCGTTCATATTCAACACAATTTTCCACCAAGGAGACTGTAGCAGTTTGCCAGAATTGTCACATGCCTTGATGTCTTTGAATTTCTTCCTTGGAAGCTGCTGAAATCCTTCATGCAACTGCTCCACTTGGGCATAGTCCAGGAAGAGCTTTCTCCAGCTGCTTTGGTTTATTATGTATTGGCTCCCAGAATTTGAGATCACAAGTCGAGCAAAAAGGCTAAATGTAGATTCACACAGAACAGCCGGCTCTCTACCAGCCTGTGCTCCAGGAAGCCCCTCTGACCTGCTCTCAGTGCTAATGTTCCTCAAGTTACTCCCAAGACCCCTGGGATTTGGGCTGCTGATGATAACAGGCCAACAAATGTCATGCTGCATTTATGGGACAAAGGAAAACAAGCAGTAAAAACCCCCTTCTTTTCCTCTATATTTGTTGTGTGGGGAGAGAAGCCCATTCCACATATCCTCCCTCACAAGCTAGAAATGAAGTGCTAAAGCTAAAATCTTGGCACTTAGGAAAACAGGAAGGAGAGAGGCTGAAGTCCAACACAGGGAGATATAAATCTTTGATGCTCCAAGACTACCCTTGCTCTTGCTTTTGGTCATGTTTGTATGCTTTGAGTATTTTTCTCTTGCTCAAATTCAGGGCATTCAAACTTATAGGAGATAAGCTCTTTCCTTCAACTGGGTAAGAAAAACAGTGTCTTCTTCCTAAAGCAGAACTGTCAGGTAAAGAAATATGATTGAGGTAAATGAGGTTTGTGTAGGTGAGAGCAGGCTCCCTGTTGCTGTAGCTGTGGTGGGGTGGCAAAATGTCTCCAGCACCCTTAGTGGCGAAGTAGAAGGTGTTTACTGCCAGCTACAGCATCTTCCACCCTTCAAGCTTCAGGTATTGCCATTCGGGTCTGTCTCAGCTTTGCAGCTGGATATTGAAGTTAGTCTGGAAATTCTCCCTCCCTTTCCTTTCTGTCCTTCACCCTTCCCCTTCTTTGCAGTGCTGGGTAAAAAACGAATAGCTGTGAGGATGGTGTTTGTTCTTCATTGCATCAGGAACCCAAGTCTGAGGCAGTGCAGAGAAATGGAAAGGCTCAGGTTTGGGTGGCAGTGTTTCCAGGAGAGAAGCACACCAGGAAAGGCTCCACAAGCCCATGTGTTGGAGGCTTGCAGAGCAGCAGCCCATTCAGGCTCCACCACATCCATCTGCAGTCTCACAGGATACTCAGCTGGGCAGGTGATGAACTGGGAGCAAATCCTAATGGCCTGCAGAGGTGGAGCAGCATGGAGATGCTAACTGCTTTCAGCTCCAGAAAGGTACAAAAAAGCACCAACCCTGATAACAATTTGTTGCCCACTTAAAAAAAAAAACCTGGAGGCATGAGGAGCCCTCAGTGTCCCTCATCCTCCCTGGCATCACAATGCAATGGACTTAACAGCTGGACACAAGCATTGCTTGGCCCAGTGGCTGGGTGGATTTCTTGGCACTACCCACACTGGTGTTTCCATGTGTGAGAAACTGAAAACTGTTTTATTTCAGTTTTTCTAATTAAAAAAAAATAAAAATCTGTCCCTGCTGTGTTTTGATACAGTGCTGCAACAGCACTTCCCCCAAGGTGTGGACATTCAGGAATGGAAGATGTCATGATTACAGAGTTCCAGGATTCCAGCTTAGTCCAGCTGAGTGTTTAGGCATTCCTTTTGCAGAAATGAATAATCCCTATTAATTAAGAGGATTCTTAAGTGGTTTCCTGAAATTTCTTGCAGGATCAAATACACTTTCTTCCCAGAGCTCGGCTTTTTTTTTCTTTTTTTTTTTTCCATTTTATCCTATCATTTATGATTTAAGAACAGTGCTTGAAAAACAGCTGCTGTGAAGACTTAAAGATCTCTATAATTCACATGTTCTAAACTCAGCAATCCTAGGATGCTTATGTTCTTTTACAAAGCAGGGGGAGGAAGGGACATGCAAAATCTTTAAGATGCTATTTAAAAAAAAAGACTTCAAAGGAAGAGGGAAAGTTTTATCCTTTCATAGCTCAAGAAAAATATGCCAGAGTTATGCAGATAATCAAGCATCTTCTCCACACTTTAAGAGTGCAGAATGTGATTTGCCTCTTTCAGTTACATCTAAACACTTTATAACTTGAAAAGCTGTAGTTGTGGTTTTAGATACATCTCAGGAATCCTTAGGACAGCTAACCTTAATTAGTGTATACACATTTTATGTGAGCTGTAGTGCTACTTAGTTATAATAAAATACATTTTTTTCTGACTATCTGCAGGAGTATTTTATATGGGATTTGTCTTTGGCTTAGTCTGGCTTTGTCACTATTGCAGAACCCACATATACATTCCATGATTATCATGTGTCTTGGTTTCCTGTATGTCACCTGCAGTAGCTTGGGAAGGACTGGGCAGGTCTGGCTCAGAAAAAGGGGGTGTTGGAGGAGGAAGAGAGTGGTTGGGTGACTAGTATTTTTTTTTTTAATCAAAAACAGCTGCAAAATGTACTATAATTCTAATCTTGACTGGTGAAGTCAATGGGAATTTTGCCTTGTTTGTTTGTTTTTTAAGGACTAGTTTTTTTCCTCCTTTCTGTGTGCTTGTAAGGCAATATTTTCTTTGAGACAAATGTATCAACAGTTTCAAGTCTGAATATATGGCTCGTGCAATGGTAAATACTTTAAATTTTCTCAATCTCCAGTCATTAAAGTCTAGATATTGGGAATTTGAACTTCTTTGCTGAAGGTGTTCTTCTTCATTCATTGGGTGGGCTGCATTTTTCTCTGCTTTACTGCTGTGACCAAGAGCAGGTGAAAAAACACCAAAGCCGTTTACCAGCTAAAGTGCCTCCTACCTACCCTGTGAACTTGTCCCAGTGAGAGGAACACATGCCAGGCATCCAGAAACAATGAAAAAAAACCCATCTTCTTGTACCTGAAACCGTTCCACCACTTTGGATTTTAGTATTTGCATAATATTTATCTGATTAAAAGATTTTACCTTTTGGTAAAATCTCACTGTGAATTTATGATTCTAATTTGCAGCATCAATATTTCTTTTTTGTTCCTGACTGAAACAGTTTAGCTCCTCTTGTCACAGTTATTTTTCTCTGTTTACAGGGTTGAATTCTTGTCTTGTAACTAATATCTCTCAGGCCCATATGGTAATAAATATGTGCTAGCTCTCCTTTTTTTCCCTATTTTACTTTACGAGATAAGGCCATCCCTGTCATCTTTTTGCAAACTATGCTCAAAGCACACTGTGCTCAAGTGTGATTATTTAAAAAAAAAAATACATTTATTAGAAACAACACAATGTATAGAGGACAAGCACAGGTTCTGAACACATGAATTGGTGTCTTTTTTCCTGTTTCTGTGCTGATGGACTATTGCATCTTAGACAGTTTTAGGGATTTTAGCATGACTTCGCGTTTGGTAGAAAGGCTTCAGACTTCTGAACTGCTCAGGGTCCTATGAATACTGATTTATACATTTATTTATACAAACATTTCAGTGTGTAGAGACAGCATGCACCACTCAAAGTTTTACCTTCTTACGTACTTTCCTTATTTAAAACCAATTTGTGTTCTTATTTAAGACCAATGCATATTGGTGCTGAACTTCATTGTTAGAGGATGAAAGCATTTTTTTTTCTGTGCGCTTTCAAATAATTTAAAACTTAGATTCTTTTAATTGGGGACTTTTTTTTTTTTATTTACTCAGTGCTTATTTACATAACCAGTACTCAGACCTTTTCCTGTACAGTTAAGCCCAGCCCACTGGGTGGTTAATTTCAGCTGTGATCATTTTTTGACCTACTCACTTTTTGTTTTGCATGTTGCACCTTCAGACTTCAGCTAAAGGATTCCAATACAAAACAAAAGCCACTTATAAGATTGGATGGCTAATATTTCTCTGCACAGAGAGTCTTGGGAGCAGGCATTTCGAGCCTGTCTTTCTACATTTTCAAATAACTCAGGATACATCTCAGAACACTTCTGCGTCAGTTGTGCAAAGAGGACTCTAAATTACCAGGCTAAAAGTCTGACTGGATACATCTCATTGGCACTTTTTAGCTTTATTTGCTGAAGTTGGTCCATTTTTGCTTTCGCATCAAACACTGCTTTTCTTCCATGTGTTTGGCAGAATAAGTCTAAAACAGTTATAAGGCTGCTGTGAACTAAGTGAGGCTGTTGTTTCCAGTAAGTTATTTCAGTATTCCCTTGTCATTGTGCTTGCTGACAAGACAGTTTTGGGGCTGGAATTTCTCCCTACCCTTAGCGTGACTGGTTGCCAGAAAATGAGCACCATATGCTGTATTTAGTTTAATAAAGTTTTCGATGTGTTATCTAAGTAATTATTCCTTCTGTAACGTATTTGTAATGTAAAATTGTATTAGGAAATCGGGAGAGCTGGAGAGTTCATAAAGACAGCAGAGCTGCTGCTCAGAAGCAATGAGCAAAGAAAGCCCCATGGGGGGAGGTTTGCAAGCCCTGGCTTTTTGCCCTTTCAGCTTTCTTTAGGTAACAATAGAGAACAGATCTTGTGCATTCTGACTATTTGGAGACCCAGGAAAAAAAAATTAATTATCAAGGGATAGGACTACAGTAGATTAAAAAACTTGTTTTAGCTGCAACTAGGTGTAGTCAGTGGTGAGCTTTTTTCTCTTGGCCTGACTCTAAAGGTAGAGTTCTGTACGTGACATTTGCTTGTGTTATAGGTAAACCCCCCTTGTTTCGTGTTTGTCTTCATAATGGATAATGTTCAGCTCCCTGGCTTGCAAAAATGTTATGCAAAACATTTCCTGTTTTCTAACTAGCTCTAGTTCTGAGCTTGGAGAAAGCTTTTGGCACTCCTCATCAGAGGAATTCAAACAGCTTCCCAGCATGCTTTTATGACCTGCTTAATACACAGGGACTTGGAAGCAAAAGTGGATGTAAACCAGGTTTTAGGGAACAGACTTTACGTAATTTTTTTTTCTGCTTAGTTTGCCTGAATTTCAACAATTGGTTTGCTTTCCAGAGTTTGTCGCTGCCTAAGTCTTGCGTTAACTACTGTTGGTGGTAGCAAACTCTCCATTTGTTTTCAAGCAGTCCTTTTCAGGTATCCCAAGTCTGCTTTCAGAAAATTAGAGACATCCACCTCCAAGACTTTTCAAAAATAAGACGCTGAAGGAATTGGAGCTCTGCAATGTGCATGTGTGTGATACCTCGTAAGCTCTTCAGTTTGTTCTCTATCCCAATAAAGCTATTTTGGTGCTAGAGTAATTCCGGTCCTGCTTGAACAAGAAGCACAGAAAATCTCAGTCTGATAAGGAACCAAGACTTGCAGTATTTCTGTGTGGATTTTTTTTGAAGAGAGCAGATGTTGGGAACGTGCCTTGTTAAGCTTTAAATGCATATTTAGGAATGAAGAAACCTTCATGCTTGGTCTTGCGCAGCAGGTCCATTCATCACTGGATTGTACCATGTCCGGGTAGGAATTCAGGAATTTCAGTGGAATCTGCAGAAACTCCCAAAGAGACAATTGTTGGACAGTCCTGCCCATTACAGGCTACATTTCTTCTTGCTTGCTTGTGAGTGATGGATGCAGAAACCACAAGACTTTGCTTGCTCATTCTGGTTTTAACATCTGTGTCTCTGTAACATTCATGGCAATACACTCTGCAGAATAACAATGTATTTTCTTTTTTCTTGCTTTGTCACACCAACCCAAGCATGTGGTCCACCCCATGTAAGACTTGTTGATGTGACCCACTGAGGTGCCTCCAGTTGTGGTGAACCAGAGACGAGTTGTGAGGCTACACACATCATTCACAAGGCCAGAGAAAATAAGCTATTAAAAGCTTTCCAGGATGAGTCCCAGGCTGAAATTAGGATTTAGAAACAGCCAGATCATTCTGGGCTGAAAATGAAGACAAAGGTAGCATGAGCTACAGCAATGAATATAGAACAAGATCTGCAGCTGTGCTCCAGCTGATCACAGGTTATTCTCTTTGTGCCATTTCCTAAATTTATAACACAGCTGACCTATCAAGCCCAAGTGACCAGTTAGAACTGATGCATGACTCCTGAAAGTGGTTTTAAAACAGAGAAGCCTCTACAGTATTGTGGTGGGCCAGAAGAGATGAGTGTTTGTGGGTGAATAGGGGAAGACTGACAGTGAAGGTGCTGGTGCAGTGTAGTCCCTTCTAGCTCCCTCCTGTGTCATCAATTCTGCCACTGCAGAGGCCCTGGTCTTAATTTGCATATCAGTCAGAAGTTATAAACAGCTCAAAAAGGGCCTGGCATATTCCACTTTACCCATTGCTGCTGAATTTGGCTCCTTGAATGCTGTTGAAGAGCTTTGACTCCTGCAGAGGCATTCTGTCCTCCAGCAGCCATGGTCCCCTGCATGGCACGTGCTGTGTGACAGTTCTGCGCCTTGTTGTGGCTAAAACAGGGACATGTAGGGAATGCCTTTCACCACATCTGCTAAATCAGTTGCTAAACTGTGCTGTGACAGCCCTTCCCAGGCTGATGTGCACACTGAGGACACAGTGTTGTGACTTTCGTGGCAAGTTATTGCCATTCAGTCCCATTTTAATCTATATTATCTTCGTTTATGATTTTAGTTGTATATTCTTAGGGCTGGGACTCTGATAAAACTGCAAGCACCCATATCAACCTGTACTTCCACTCAGAAAGCTCAGCAAAGGCAGGCAACTGTCACAAGCTTTCTGAATACAAATGATTCCCCCTCCACCCTGCCAGACTGGTGGCAGAGGTTCTCATGGACATCCAGGGAGTGACCTGGTGACTTGGGCATCAGGCTAAATACAGATTTTACAGCTGGTGCTTAAGTGACCAATATGATGAATTACAAAGAGTCAATGAGGTGAGCAGAGAGAACAAAAGTTCTTATGGGTGGTATGGGCTTAAGTTTTGAGCCAACTGCAAAAATAATTCATAAAAATGTGGCAAAGAGGGGTTGTCGTTCTTGGGGATTTTTCTCAGCGCTGTGTGAGCAGCTGGAAACAAATCTTGGAAGTTAGAGCAGATAGATGCTCTTTGAGAGCAATATAACCACGAGCGATGCACTAGAAATCTTAATCCATGTCAGAAATTATAATCCATACCTTTGCCAGGTAAGGAATCTCTGGGACCTCTATGACTATTTTTAAAATCCTGTATGAGAAAAATCATAAATCAGCTGTGTTGCTGTAAAAACACTGCATTACAAGTGATGAGATCCTTTAAAATACGGAGCATGGTGTTTTCTTTCTTGCCCTTTGAACCTGAACCATTGGTATTCATAGTGGATTTAGTGTCTTCCCGTTATAAAATTCTTGTGGGGGAGTGGGAGGGGGGACTGTTTTTTTCCTCCCTTCCAGTAGCCCCCCTATTCCCTCCCAAAAAACTTTGCATTGTTGAATGCTACACATGAATGTAGACCTGGGGTTTACAATGAACATCCCTGTGTAAGATTTGTTATAAAGTTGCAGGAACAGGCAATATTTCAATGTCCTCTGAGATTTCAATATTGAAAGCTCTTGTGTAGATTCCTGCTAAGAATACTGGGATATGCCTCTACACTGGAACACGTGTTGTGTTTTCATCTTTGATGGTGTATTTTTGGTTATTAAAATGTTGACATTTTTACAGGTCATTGTAAGTCTGCTGTAAAAACGTTGTGCTGGAATTTAAATGTAAATTTGAGGACTGGCAGTCAAGTGGCTGTCAGGCAGCTGCCCAATTTCAGGCCCCTTGGAAACCCCACTCTTTTTATTTTTCATACAACTGCCTATATATGGGTAAGATTTACTTAATTTCAGCTTTCTAGCATCCGGTTGAAGGAGTGATCTGGATTCTCTCTGTAGTTAATGGAAAGAGATAAGCACAGTGCCTTATCTCAGAAAGGTGAGATAAATCTGCTTTTGGAGATGTGTATCCATTCCTATTGACAACAGAGGAATCCTGGAGAGGTATTTCAGACTAGATGCCTATCTTTAGGTGGCTGAAGTTAGCTAGGATGTTTACTCCTTACCCTGGGTGGTTTTGAATCAGAATTTCTAGTTGTGGACTGATAGCAAGGGAAGCAGTTCCTCTAACACAATACCTTATCATGCCAGTGAAGCTTCAGGTATTTCTAAAGTGGGCTGGGAGGCCAAGAGCAGCAGCTCACAAGAAGGAGTGGGAAGATGTTCCCATGACTGTAACGCCGGTTTATGGAAATGTCTGTTCTGTTCCACCGTGCAATTCCAGGCTGACCTGGGGCTCATCTCCCTGTCACCCACATCATTGCATGGCAATCAAAATTTTTCCTGTCTGGAAGGAGTTTTTGAGGAGTTAAGAGTGAGTTGATAAAACTGGGAACAGCACAAGTAAGTGGAGAAGCAGAAGTAGGAGTGCAGTGAGTGGGCAGGAGCTGCCTGTCGCTAACCCAGACTTTCCGATGCTTTTTAATTGCAGGGATCACATCCTTATAGGAATGAGAACCCCCCAACCCATTTATAGCACACCCCTCTGGCAGCTAGAGCTTGCTTCCAGGGAAAAGAAGGAAAGAGAACTTTAAAGATACCTGTGATGGGAGGCAGCTGCTGTTGACATCAGGTTGCAAGTGGCACTTTGCATCAGATCTCCTCGGGCACCTGGGCATGTCCAGCCTTGGCTCTCACTCCTCAATGCCCCCCTGATCCGTGCCCAGCTATGCTGTGCGTGCCATGGGTGAGCCTGGTAGTCTGAGAAACCACTGCTGCACAAACCACTCTTGTTCTCAGTGGAGACATAAACACCGACTTTTCTTCTTAAGGATGTAGTAAGATCAGAATACATAGGAAAATAAGTGTGTGGGTATGTAAAGACTGCTCCTCTATGTGCATCTGTTGCCATTCGCTCTTATGGCTGGGAAATCATGATCCCTATATCCCACGACATTATACAGCAGAAAGAACACTTGTACACATTGTCTTTTCATGTATTCTTTTTTGTCATCAGGACCTCTGTAAGCCAACGAAGCTCCTGGAAACAGATACAGTTTCTTAAAAAACTTCCATGTATCATTTTGTGGTCACAGGAAATAGAGAGAAAAAATAATTGAAGAACAGGAGTTTATAAAAAGACTGTTCCTTCATTTTTATTAACATGAAAGCGAGAGTAACTGCCTTGCAGGATATGGAAACAACAGAGACCTTCCTGCAGTGTCCAATAATGCTTTTTTACTCCTCTGTACATAATTTTAGTGGACCCTGAAAGGAGAAATTTAAGAAGTGCAGTTTTTGTGGAGGCTTTGAAAAAGGTAAAAGAATACTTTAAAATGGAAGAGTTTAGGAAGGCTAGATCTTAAAATGTAGATTTCCCAAACCAGTATAACATGAAAGCCCATGAAATCTTCACACTAAATAAATCTCAATTATGAAGATACCAGAAGCGTGCATTAGGAAATCAGTAAATTTATTAGTAACTGTAACATCAGACCAATAAATATCTAACATGACTGGCAAAAGGAGTATATAAAAATGTTTTCTTCTATTCTAAATTTCCAGATTACATTAGTAATAGCAGACTTGCCAAGATCACTTTTTTTTTTTGTTATTACAAAACCTTATTGATATCTGCACAATATGATACATTTCTTTCTTTTACATACTTTCTGTGCTATGAGGAGATTTTAGGAAACATTTTTAGGAGAGCTGAAACCAGTAGCAATGGGTAAAAATACCACAAGATGTCACTGCTAACCTGGCAAAACGGCTGCTGCTGCCAAGCCACTAGACAGCATGCTATTAATTTATAATAAAAGGTATCTGACAGCTTTATTCGGATGAATTATGGGAATCCAAAGCACAATTCCAAGCCTTTGGTTTATAAATTGTCATTGATTTTAATGTTCTTTGTAAAGTTGTGGCACGCAACAAATTTTCCTGCCAAAAGCTGTTAAATAAATAGTCATCCTTTGCTCCGAATAGTACATTGAACTTGTTAGAGTGATGAGCAGAATGAATTGATGGTTGTCCATAAACCATTTATGACAGAATGCACAGCAGCAATTCAAACAATTATTGAATGCATTTATTAGAGTCGGGTTTTTTTTTTCTTTTTAAATACTCCACTGAACAGAGAGGAACGGGCACAGGTAATACAGGAGCAATTTGACACTGTTCTTTGCCTGATGCCTCCTCTTGAATGGGGCTGCCACAGGATTTCTGAGCAGCACATTTGCCTCCCCCTGAAATTTTTTGATTTCACAGCATAGGAGATCTGGCACTATGAAAATTTATTTCACACCCTCTGCAAATAGACAGTTATTATAAAGAAAAGCTAATTTTCCTTTCTAAAAATTAATTACTAACTCTTGTGCTTCCTTGAAAAACTTACAAAATGGTTATAATAGTTGCAATTAATTTTGAACTCAAATTTATATATTTTTGATAGCATTATCTGTAGAGACAAAGCTGTGAAAAATTTACTTTTTCTCATGTAGTGTCCTTTGTTAAACCTGACAACCACATCTTGGAGAGGGAAAATAACCCAAACCAACAAATTGCGAACAAACACATTTCCAAACCTTTGCCCTTTCTCTAGATCTGAAGTGAGATCAAATCCCTTGAGCAATTTAAACAGGCAGCAAAGTGTTGAAGAAGTTTGGTCATGGAAGGACTGAACAACTGAAAGGTTTAAAAACAAAAATCAGGTTGCTTATATGATACTGTTAACCAAAAATAGGAAGTGGAAGTGCTAGAAATCTTACAAGTAAGCTTGGTAAAGTTTGCAGCACCATTTTGTAGAGGCAGGGACAGATCCACAGAATATATAAATTCATTTAGCTCAAAGTTTGGGGGGAAAAAAGTGGCTTTACAGCAGCTGAACACAGGGAGCTGAGTATGTGTTGTCAGTTCACTGAAGCTGCATGTATGCACAACTGCTATGCTTGATTAAAGAAATTATACCCTTAAACTTTGGTATTTACAAATCCCTGTTTTCTAAAACCTTGGCAAGATTTCAGTTCATATGTGTAAAATCAGAAGAAGCAAAGTTCTCGCCTGATACTTTTGCTTTTTGCAAAAAGCATAACCGAACAAGGAATTTTCTGGGTTCTACTTATTTGTGGAACTGTCATTTCCAGATATGGTTCATCAGCCTTAAATTTGAAAGTATTTTGTCCAAGGGGCTGCCATAATGTGAGTAATTTAACTCTTTTTTTTAAAAGAAAGTATAATGAAAAGTTGGGAACAGAAATAAAGAAACAATTAGAAAGTTTTTGTAAAGCTGGCTCCTACCGACAGCTTGTCTGGAAACATTATGGTC
Organism: Sinosuthora webbiana; assembly: GCA_013397395.1. Classification (NCBI taxonomy): domain Eukaryota; kingdom Metazoa; phylum Chordata; class Aves; order Passeriformes; family Sylviidae; genus Sinosuthora; species Sinosuthora webbiana. Next base: position 442,780 of record VXBN01006013.1, read on the forward strand.
TGACATATAAACACTGTGTTTACTAACATTTCAAAATGCAGCCTATAATCTGTGTACACTTGTTATTTTATTAATGCTTTTTATTGCAAATTGCAGACAAACACAAATGTTGGAATACAGTGTGACTTGTAGGTATGGACAGATGTTGATACACTTAAAAAGCTTCCATGGATTCAAAGTGTATTCAGATTTTAGTTCTGCAAAGCTACAGCAGTGAGGGGGAAAGATTTGTCAGTGTACATTTATGTACTTTTTTAGTGTATGGGAGGTTTTGGTAAGCGTGTATTAAAACTGAAAGTTGATGAGGGTTTTGTAAAAATGTTGCTTGCCCTTTCCTGGTGAGAATCCCGCTTCCTAGCCCACGGCAGATACCTCCGGGCACTGGAAGCTTCTGCAGTGCCAGGGAAAAGGTGATACTTTGCTGTTTTGGGGAAAGGGGGGAGGTTTGCCCTAACACCGAGTGCTTTGCAAGTAATTCCTCTCCACCCGGGTTTGCAGCTGAGGGTAGGATTGTGCAAACCCTCTAAAAATCCCTGTAAGAACATACAGCTGATTCTCCCCGTTTAACATCTGAAAACTAAACAAACACAACCTTCAAATCCTCAGACATCTCACCGACATTAGCAAAACAAACAAACCCCACAAAGCAGAGAGGTTGAGTGAGACATGATTTCTAGAATCCGTGTCTCTGAGGAGTACTTGGAAGTATTAGATCTCATTTCAGTGCGCAGCTTTTGAAAGAAACAGCCAGGGCGTAATCGGCTGCTGGTGTAAATCGTTCTTGTTTCTCGCAAACTAGTGGAGCTGGGATAATTTACTCCAGCCGAAGCTCTGGTTCCCTCGAATGTAGTCAGATTTGTCTGTAAGTCTTTCAAGCTCAGGGAAAAAAAAAGAGATAGAAATCTTTCTGTACATGTTTTCCCCTTGCATTTGGTTAAAAAAAAGAGAAAAGGGAAAGAAAAAAAAAAAAAATGAAAGGATCCCCTAGCCTCCCCAAAAGCTCTGAAAAAAAATGTTTCACACAATTTTTATGGGACCTCTGAGGACCTTGAATTTTTAAGTAATCTTTTTTGATGATTTTAGACAGACCATTAAGCTGAGGATAAAAGTCCCTCTGTTCAATATCTGGATACATTAAGCATTAGGCTTAAAATTTACAGCTTTCATTTTGACAAGAAAAATGGCATGTTTGGTCTCAAGTGCTACCTTGAACTGTTTTTCAACATTAAGACAGGTTGTCAGTCTGAGGGGAGGAGGTCTGGGCACCAGTGGCAGCTGCTGCTGCTCTTGCTGCGTGCACATGCAGGGATAGAGAGATGCAGCATTGCTGCCTGTCAAGAGCTGCAACTTGAGAATGCTTTGGCTTTTTTAAAGTAAAAGGAAAATTATGCTGATCCAGGGGAAGGCAGAGAGCAAATGGGGTGTAATTTCTGACTGTAAAATAAGTGGTTCGTCCAAATATTTGAAAGAATCAAAACCAGGGGAAGATGGAAAATCGAGAATCGTATTTCCAAGAAAGCTTTAGGGATTAGAGTATTGAAGAATTTGACTTCCAGCTTCCCTGGTGCTGGTATTCCAGAATGAATTGCTTTTCTCAACATCTGAGCATATTTTACCGTGCAGTAACCACTTTCAATTTTGTCCTGTGTCTGAAAGAGAGATAGAAAAGCAGATATATTTTTTGGCAGTGTCCTCAGCTGGGAAGATACAGCGAGATGTCATTAGGAATCTGATAGGGAGACTTTAACTACGTTAATTCAAGGCACAACCAGGGTACAGCTGGTCTTAATAGTATTTTGTATGGGGAGAAAAACAGCCCAGGCCGTTCAGTAGTGGAGGATCACATTTACGGTCTGTAGGCATTCCTTCTTTTGAGATTTGCCAAGGTTAGCAGTTGCTTTTGGTTTGGTGGATTATTAGGACCTTAAATAATTTTATTCATTAGATTGAAGGGGCAGGGGGCGCAGTGACCACCCCATGTGGGATCATGTGCTTGTCTCTGGAAAGGTGTAGAACTGTCTCAGTTAAGGAGAGTGCCCATCTCACTTCCAGGCTGGCAAACCAGGTTTGCTGGACAGCATCACAGTACAATGACACTGTGTTTTAGTGAGGAAAGTTTTGAAGAAAGTTTGTGAGAATTTGCTTAATGGTAGTGTGTAAAGAGACAACTCCAGGAAGAGATTAGCCTCTTGTTGCTTGGCTGAAGTCAGTGAGTTTAAGAGAACAAAAACTAATCCATTAACTGACCATCTCCCAAAATAAAGTAGAGATGGAAAATAAAGCAACTGTAGAAAAATGCCTCTGGGATTTTCCCATGTGAGCAGAGTTAGTAACTGCTGCCAGCATATATGTCCTGGTAATGGTCACAAATCTTAGGGCAAAAAAGCTTTGATAAGCAGTCAATGAAAGATCTGAAGCACCTTTAAAACTGCATCCTCTCTATCTGCAGGAGGCAACACATGATCAGGCCATGCAAAAGCAAGAGGCATATGACTGGTTCGCTGGAATTAGCCTGTATTTATTGTCCCTGTTATTATTAACTTCAAGCGTCTTGTGATTTATCTGATACTTGAAAAGAAGGACAGCAAACAAAAGGAGTTGTTGTTTGTTTATTTGTTTCTCATTTTTTTTCCTTTGGAAGCAGTAAAATATTAACTCAGTGCAAGTACACTAGGCTGTTGTCTTCACACAGTCAAGAGAGAGATGACCTACCACCACAAATACCACTCACATGTTTTTCAGAGACATTAAATAGGAAAATATCATCTCTCAAGTCACAAGAGAGCTGAGAAAGTGAGCTGTAACAGGGTCAATTAAACAGGCTTAATTACGGTGGATGTTGTGAGTACTTGCCACCCTTTGGGTTAAGGCTTGCAGCCTGATCCAGGATCACACATTGGGTCAGAAGTACTCAGAAATACTTCCATGCAAAAACTGCAATTTGATGATCAATAATTCAAAGTGAAGAACACTCTTACTGTCTCTTTCATTTCTAAAACATGTCTGAAAATACCTAAATGTTTAAAGTCAGTGGTCTTGATGAGCTACTGCTTGGGATGGATGAAATACTCTCAGAGCTGTCACTGGCTTGTTTTTGAGACACAAAAGTCTCAGGAAAAGGAACTGGGGTTTTTTGGCCCTGTTGTCTTTCCTTTAAAAATTATGGGGGAAGCAACCAATAAAATTCTTTGTAAGCACAGAGAAGTTAACTAGATGAATAGCCACCAAATGGATTTGTCAAGAGAAAAATCATGTCAAACCAATCTGACTTCCTTTTGTGAGAGGCTATCATATCCTGTGGATAAAGGAAAAGCAGCAGATGACATATTTTCACTTGTTTTAGGCTTTTGCCAGTGTCTGGTGACGTTTTGATAAGTAATCTAATATTGGTGAAATTACTGTAGATGGGGCCCAAAATCACTTAGGAAACTGAATGTAGAGAATTATCAGGGGTTTGCTGTCAAAATAAAAGTGTGGATTTAAGGTGTTCTGCAGGAATCTGTCCTGGCTTCAGAGCTGTTCAGTATTTCAGTTGCAATTTGGGTGACAAAAGAGAGCACACATATTGAATTCCCACGTGACACAGTGCTAGGAGAGAGTGAGAGCACACAGGAGACCTAGATTAGAGTAAAAAGTACCCCTCATTAAAATAGATTCAGAGTTTAGAAGACATTAAAAGCAATTTGATAGGAAGAGCTCCAAGTGTCACACTCAGGCTCATATGACCAGAAGTTCAAGTTGAGGGGGGAGAGCCTTCGATAGAAGCTCTGAGGAGCAGGACCTGAAAGAGACAGTAGAGCATAAGCCAGATATAAGTCAACAATGTTATGCTCTTGTGAAAAAGGCAAATATCATTTTGGAAAGGATCAACAGCAGCATAACCTGCGTGACCCCTGATTTTTTTCTGCTTTTTTTAGCATCTGTAAAACCTCAGCTTCAAGGCTAAAACCTCTGCTTTTGTGTAACACAGTTCAATAAAGATGTGGACTGGCTGGAGAAAAGACAGAGGAGAACAGTGATAGTGATCAGAGGTGCAGGAAATGTGACCTATGAAGGGAAAGTAAATTAATTTCCTTCTAAGATAAAAAAGCAAGGACTGGGGAGTATGTGACAATGATATGCAGCTACACAAAAGCAGAGGGACAATGCAGGAGAGGTTGTGGGAGCTCCATCACTGGGTCTCTTACAGGAAACATAAACATCAGGAATGATACAGGAAGAGAATGAGAAACCAGTTCCCTGGCAAAGGCTGGGGACCACCACATTAGGTGGAAGCTTCACAGAGATAGGATCTCAGTCAAGCCTAATTTTTTGAATGTTAATTTTTAGAAAACTTTTGGATTGACTCATTTGAGGCTGGGTGGTGTCCTAGTTCACACAGGTAAAGCAACAGTCACCACTGTGTAACATTGATAAATCAAGGGAGCATTGATTTTAAGATATGCTTGTGCAGGGACTAACAATATTCTCTTTCCATAAAGAAATCTTTGGGTCTGACAGATCTGTAGCTAAAAGTTCAGTTTAGAAGTTTGACTTTTATATATAGTATAAATATTGTAGAGTGGAAAATATTGTTGAGAAGTTGTTGATATTATTTACTCTGCAATACTGATCACAGGTCTGACTTGTGCTTTGACTATGAGCAAAGACAGAAAAATGATGATCCCAAACCTAAAGAGGGTAATATTTTAAAAAAATCCTTCTAAACTCTGTTTTCAGAAGTGATCCAGGCACTTAAGAATCCACACTCCACTGAATTTCAACTCACTTTGAAAGCCTGATGGAGATGGGTTATCATCTTTGGATGGATTGCAAGCAGTGGGAATAGCTCCTGCAGTCACTTTCATTGCAAGTGTTGTCTGAATGTTTGTATTTGCCATCCGATTCCAAACTCACGTCTGCAGGAGAATAAAACCAGGGAGAGTGTTGGACAGCAGATGAGCCTAACTGAGGGCCCTAAATCACCAAAATCAGTGATGTAAAGCAAAAAATGTGAGTGATCAATACTGTCCATCTACCTGTGTTTTGCTGTTTGACAGTTTCACTTCAGTCACTGTAAGACAAGTGGTCCTGGCAGAGAAATGCAATGGGAGAGACTGGAAGAGACTGTCAGCTCCTCAAGGGTATTTCACAGGGCAGGTGAGCCTGGAGAGAAAGCTAAGAAAAAAGTAGCAGAAGTGGTAAACTCTAAAAAAAAAAAGTGAAGTAGGCAGGATGTGAAAATGCTAAGAGCTGAAGGATCAGGATTTTTTAACTGTGGATCTCCATCACAGTATCTTCTCCACACTGAAAAGGGCAGGAGAAGAGGAAGTAGTTCTAAGTGAGAATCGACATAGAAGGCAACATCAGAAACACAGTGACAGACAGGAAGGAAGTGGGAAGATGAAATTTGACCTAGAATGGATTGTATTGAGATGGAACAAAAATTCCAGCAAAATAAAAAACAGGAACAAGGAATCTGGAAAAAGAAGGGGTGTTTTTGGGGAAGTCAGGTGGAGAGGAACTCGGGGCTGAAAAATTAGTATTAGAAGCATGTAAGTCAAAATGATTGACACATAATTCAGTGAAATGATAAATTCTTATCTACCTTCACTGGGATTTAAATATGACTTTGCATGTGATTGTAAGTGCCCTTCCTGCATACTATCACCCTTGTCTCTTCATTTGATGAACTGAACTGCTGTGAGTTTTCTAAAATTTGACCAACACCAAATTACTGAAGCCAGAAGATAAGTATCTGTCTCACTTTACAAACATGCCAGCTTGTCAGACTCTTATTACAGCAACCAGCACGAAACCCTGCTGCTTTTTAGGAGATGCATTTGCAGTATGGATCTGCAGCAACTGTGGACATCACAGCAGAAGCAACAGCACATCCTTCTGTAACTTGTGTTTGAGTGGAGCCTGAGCAGAGCATTTGCTTTTCTTCATGGCTTTACTTCGTTTTCCTGATTTTATTGAGTACAACCTATTTGTGCTTTGGACAAAAGGCTGGGATTAGCAAGAGGAGTTTTAGTTGGCTGGCCATCAGTTCTAAACAGCAAAGAAAAACTAACTTCAAAGCAAAGTGCATTTCAATTAAAAAAAAAAAAGGAAGAAAGAGACATGAAGAGTTTACTAAGGTCATGAACTAAGAGAGAGAGAAAAGTAGCTGTGTCAACAATTATTTTTAGTTTCTACCTAATTCAAAGTGTAAGAAAATTAATGTTTTGTAGGCTATGCCCTTAATTATTCAGAAATCATCATTACACTGGTTGTGAAATTTAGAGCAGCATTACATGATGCAGATCTCCATATAAGTGATTGTCTTAACTCCAGGTGATTGTATGGAAAACACACAACCCTGCCTATTGTAGCTAAATAAGCTTTACAATGTAATTTTCAGGGAATAGGAAATAATGTTTATTTATTTTGTATGTGTATGAACTGAGGAAATGGTGTATTGCCTATGGTTGCACAGCAATTTGGGCAAGAGTTCTGAATGGAAATGAATAATGGTGATTAACTCTGAGATCCTCTTCCAGTCACTGGGCAGTTCTGCCTCTCACAAATGCTATGCAGCATCTTCAAACAAGTCCCAGTTTTGAATATTTTAATGGGACTTTCAAAGAAATTTGCATGAGTTAAACATCTATAACCCAAAGAAATTAAAAGACTCTGGCAACTTCGAAATTCCAGCTCTCTGTCCTAAAGATAGCAGTTGTGTCATTCTTCTAAAATGCTAAAGGGGATTTTGTGACTCTGGGCATCACACCAGGCTCTTAGAATCATGCCTCTATTTCTGCCCACTAAGGGAGGATCAGGGCTGTTAGGCATTTTTTGAGGAGACCTTTCATTAACCCAATAAGCTTTATATTGCTTTAGTACTTTCAGTGCAGCTTTGCTTTCCTTTTTTATTGGTGTTGCATCTTTAGTATTACCCATCTGATGGCTTGAGTCACATGGGAATATCTCTGCTGTTGCAAATAATGACAGGAAAGATAATAGCTTGTACTGCAAGGGACATATATAATGATTCAGAGTCTCTTCCAGGTCAGGTTTTAGTGGGTGCAATGCAGACTGGCATCGCTGAGTTAATACTATATACAGTGGCTCTTGTTCATGTGTTCAGAAGCTGGAGATACCAGCTGCCTTGTAGATGAAATTCAGGCCAGTATAAGTATGTATTTGTACATATATTTATGTTTGCTTGGCTCAGTGGGGATATCAGAGTGCTCCTTTTTGTTTTAGTTTTTGAACAGCACTAATAGAGAAAGCTCAAATAAAACAGAGCCTTTGCTTGCTGGGCCAGCAGCACTGCTCCTGGAAGGATGATTTGCCTGAAGAAAGGCAGAGGAGAAAAGAAGTCGCTCCTGTAGCAGCAATAGAAGAGAGATGAGTGAAGGGATGAATTTCCTGCAATCCAGAAAAGGCTCCTAGGTAGCCTTCATTTTAAAGAACTAATCATTGGTAAGCTGGCACACATGCTGGGTGAGGCAGAAGAGTTGGTGGGGGAACCTGCTGTCATAAATGTGTTCCTGGAAGAAAGCTCAATTGGGAAAATTATGTGGAATGGGGGGAAGCAATAACTATGGACAGTCCAAAAGAAGCACACAAAGGCTGCACTGTGGGAAGGAGCAGCAAGCCCACCTGCACAAGTTCCACATTTGTGTGCTTCTCATTTTCTGTGCATGTAGCTGCTTTTTATGACACATTTATGACTCACCCTTCTTGGGCACTGGCATTGACAGTGATGCTCCAAAGTCTTGTTTATGAGAAATGGCCTTCTAGGGCTCTGTATTCCAAATTTATACCTTACCTGCAGTAAATATTGCTAAGCCAGGCCTCCTGCTAAGGAGCAGAAACTACAGACAGGGAGGTAACAAGTTTTGCAGGTGGCTCACAGGTCAGCCTTGGCATCCTATTGCCCATGTTTCATCTCTACATTTGGCATAACTTTCTTTTCTGTTTTTCTCTTGCCTGTAAAATATTTAAGGAAGTTTTTTTTTTCTTCAAGCAGGTTGAACACTATAATGTCTTTTCTCTTCATGGACCAGTGAGCACTCCAGCTTGTCAGTATTCAAATTACTATCAAACTCTTTAGTACCTGTCTAATTAAAACACAACTTACTTGCTGATCTCTTTATGCTAAAGCAAATGAAATCCTAATAGGAAAAGTGATATATCACTTAGATCAAAAGAAAATGAGTAACTATAACATAACCACCTCTATTCTATTTTTTTTTTTCCTTTTTCTTGAAGTGGGGGAGGAGAATGGCAGGCGATTTCTGTTTTCAGATAAAAACATATGTTCTGTCACAACCTCCTTATTGATTCCCTGTACTAGCAAAATCCCTGCTTTTTACTGTAGTGAGATGGAAATTTCCGTAGCTGAGGAGAAGCGTAATTCCAGGGATGGAGCACGGGGAGGGGAACAGGAGATGGCAAACTGAGGGAAGAGAGCATGCTGGGGAAAGGGAAGGTACCCCTCAAAAGTTTTGAGCTGAATGTAGAGCTTTTGCAATTGCTTTGTTGACTAAAGGAGGATGCTCTGTGGAAGTCCCCAGTCCTTTTGTTTGGTTCCATTAAATTGGCCAAGCATCCTTGGGGAAGGATCTGTCTCAGTCTCTCTGATACTCTTGGGTTATTGATAAAAATAGAATAGAGAATACCTCCTTGTTCCCAGTCTATTTGCATAGTTCTTCCTAGAGCAGAATGGTCTGTTCTTCTTCCGCCAACAAAGGCACCATTTGTCTTGGGGTATTGACTTGTTCTATGAGGCCTTCGAATCTTTTCCCTTTTTTTTTTTTTTTTTTTTCCCCTTTTCCTGTCCCTTTCTC
>VXBN01006013.1:451612-480102 GCA_013397395.1 Sinosuthora webbiana
TTTTTTTTTCCCCTTTTCCTGACCCTTTCTCTCACTGAGCTGTAACACACTTGCCTCTGGCTAGGAATATTAATGAGCATTTCTTTTCAAGAGCTTATGCAGATTCCACTTTGTGAATCAGCTGGCAAGAGGTGCTGTCCAAGTAACTTACCCAGAACGGTGCCCAGGGGCAGATCGTATGAGTGCATGGCATGTCTCATTCCCCAGCCTGAGAATAAAAGGTCAAAGAGTTGACTTTTAGTGTGGGGTGTCTTGTATGGCATGGATGGCTCAGAGAGAGCCCTTCGTACAACAAAGGTTATTTAAATATCTCCAATGTCTCCAAAAAATGTAAATTTGCAACAAGATGGGGAACTTAGCAGCTCATGTGGTTCATTAATGGCATGAGTCTTTTTCTTTTGTTTTTTTCAGATCTGCGCCAAGTCAGAAAAGACACAGAGCATTAAAAGTGTCTGAGTAAGGTTCAGTAGCAGGCATGAAATTAATTTAGTTGGCTAAATGAGAGTGCATTTTTTGCTAGAAGACTCTTGATCACATTGTACGCTTTTGCTGGTGGTAGACAGACTTGGGCAATGAAAATTTAAAAATCCTGAGCAGAGTGGCCCACAAAAGTGTACCACTCCTGTCTCCTGGAGAGGATGGACCATCTGAGATGAGTGGTCTGGGTACTGCATAGAGGAATGCACACTGCTTTTTATTTGAATCCAAATTGCATTTTAATGTCATAAAACAGTGTTTGTCCTCCTCTGCATCCTCCTGTAATCTTGGCCTTGGTGGTGGTGGTTCAGAACATTGGTCTTTATGCTAGAGATCTTTTTTTCAGGTGGGTTTTGGCCACCAGTCCCAGCCATGGCACTGGGCATACATCATTCATCTTCTGGTTGACACAAAAAGCCTGAAAGAACAGATACCCAATAGCCTGCTGGAAAATCTTTTATAAAATTGGGCTAAATCTGATGCTAAGTGAAGGAGCGGTTTAGATTTCCTCAGGTAATCCTTCTCACTAGGTTCTTAACCCTGGGAGGAGAGGTTGGCATAATTTGACTGCAAAAAATGGGGAGTATTTTGCCTGTAGGCGATCAAGCCAAGCATGGGCTAAGTCTAACCATCATGACTTTGCCTAAAAAATAGAGAAAAGATAATTGTTAAAATCAGTGCTCTTAAAAGATTTGTATGGTTCCTTCCATCTTATGTCTTGGATAGGATAATGACAAAAAGGGTCACCTTTTTTTGCAATATTTTGTTATTTTTAACTTGTTTGTCCCAGTGAAAACAGAAAAATAGATAATTTATTATGGCTGAAGAAAAGTAAAACTGAACTGTAACTGCTGGAGCTTTTCTTTCATTTACATCCTTCCTTCTGCCAAAACAGGTCAAATCCTGTACAAACTCTTGATTCGTTCCTGGGCCTGAGAAATGTGGCTTATCAAGTTCTATCAAATTTCAGATAGCCACTAGATAAAAGCCTCCTTTGCACTCCTTGAGGAAAAGAAATGGTGATGCAAGGATTGCCATATTTGGCAGGCTGTGGAAAACTAAGCTTTAGTTCTGTGTTCTGCTGCAGAGTTCCACTCAGTTTTGGGCAACTTCCTTAATCTCTATATGGTGAAGCACCTCCTGCAAAATTAAGGCTAATAGCATAAACAGGTGTGTTCTGAGAATATATATATATATAAACCTTTTGACAGAAATGGATTGACATTAGCTAAATTCAAGACTGAATTTCAGGAAATTTCTACTAATATGTTACCTCACGCCCTACCCCGGAGCCAACAAAAATCAAACTTCTAGTGCTTAATGTGTTAATGTTCCCAAATCACAAACAGGAATAATTGCTTAAAAAAATGGTATTATTTGGAAGGGAGGAAAGAGAACCCTTTAAAACATTTGTAGCCCAGTGCTGGAATCTACCTCCATCCATTTAGGTGACCCAGGTACATTCACACAAAATTACTTGACCTAAAGCTCTTTGGACTTTTACAGTTAACAGGTTTTCTTCACTTCCTGGCACAAGTCCCCTGTTGTTGTGGTTCAACACTGGCCAAATGCCAGGCATCCACAAAAAACTATTCACTTATTTTTTTCTGCTATAGCTGAGCAGGGGAGAGGGAAAAAAAAACAAAAATGAAAGGTTCATGAGTTGAGATAAGGATTAGGAGAAAATACTCCAAGGGCAAAACTGGCTTAAACTTAAAGGTATGAAGTAAATTTATTATTAACAGAGTCAGAAGAGGATAATAGGGAATAAAACTAGCCCTTAAAACACCTTTTCCCCTCCCAGCCCCTCCCTCCTTGCCACCAGCAGCACAGGGAGACAGGGCATCAGAGTTTTGGTCAGTTCTTCCCTTGAAAAATCTTCAGTTCACTTAGGGAGGGGAGTCCCTTTCTTCTACTGTGCTGTGGGGTCCTTCTCACGGGAGACAGTTCTCTGTGGACTTCTCCAGCGTGGTTCTAATTTCACTAGTAGCAGTCTTACCCAACTTGCTGTAACCTGAGTGCCTCCCACGGGCAAAGCAGTCTTCCCAAAACTGCATGGCATGGGTCATTAGTTCATGGGGTGTAGTCTTTCAAGGATGAACTGCTCCAGTTTGAAAGCAAGGGCCCTCTGTCTCTATGTCTGGAAGCAAAGGCCCTCTCTCTCTGTTTGGGTATCCCACTGGATTACAAGTTCTTTTTCACATCCATCTGCTCTGGCACCTTTTCTCACAGGCTGCAAGTGGATCTTTGCATTCCCCCATGGACTTCATGAATTACAGGGAGACAGTTCATTTTATTATAGCCCTCACCACGGCATGCAGAAGAATCTGAGCTCTGATGNTGAATTACAGGGAGACAGTTCATTTTATTATAGTCCTCACCACGGCTTGCAGAAGAATCTGAGCTCTGATGTTTGGAGCACCTCCCCACCCCCCCTCTTCCTTTCACCGACCTTGGCGTCACCATGTTGTCTTTCTCCACATGCCCTCACTTTCTCCTCCTTCTCTGACTAAGAGGGGAAAAAACCTGCTGCTCGTAAGTTGCCAACAAATTCCACCAGTTCAAAGATTTCTGCAAGATCTTGCGGTGCTGAAAGTTTGATTTTGTCTGCGTTCTGCATCGGGGAATTGCTCGCTATGTTTCTTTTGCCCGGCCACCGCGCGGGCAGTCTCCAGCCACCGCCATCCAACACTTCTCTTCATGTGGGGTGCTGAAAAGGAGAAGCTGCTGCCACCTCCTCTGTCCCTTCTGCCCACAGCAGGGCTGGCTAAAAGCAGCCAGTCAGGCACAGTTCTCTGCAGACCATGCTGAGGTGGCTGCAGCCACGCTGCTGTGGTGGCCACAGGGCTGCCCCTGGGGCTGGGACGGTCCCAGCCCTGGCGCCTTGCCACCCCTAGGAAAAGGACTATGCATGGTTTTGATTTCTTCTTTAGATATATCATCACAGAGGCGTCACCAGCTTCTCTAATTGGGCCAGCAGCATGTCCATCTTCAGAGCCATCAGAGATGGGCTCTGTCTGACACAGTGGAAGCTTCTGGCAGCTCCTCACAGAAGCCACCTCTGTGGCTTCCCCCACACCACCAAAAAACGAGGCTGTGCTGAACCAACCCACCTGTTAGCAGAAATGCTTCTCTACTACTCCTTTCCACTATTCCTCCAGCTGAGGAGGAATATATCAGCTGGCAGCACAGGGCTCTTCTGATTTTGGGAACCTTTATTCTGATGAGCTTTGTGGTCACACTGTGGCATGGCTACTTCTCCCAGCTACTTGCAGTACTGGTTTTAGGGTTGGATTTTACTGACATATGGACACCAAACATTCCTAGGAGGAGGAGGACCTGAATGGATGACTTTTTTTGTTCCCTTTCCTTGTAGAGTGATCCTTGGCATGTTACTTGTATTCTCTTCTGTTTCTGCAATTTTAAAAAGGGGAAAGGTTATCTCTGCACAGGATGTCACAGCACTTTACTAGAATTTTCAAGATGTTTTGCCATCCCTAATCCTGGAAATTATAGGACTATTATTACCTTCACTATTTCAATAAACTTTACCAACTAGCTGAACAGACACTGCTTTTGAACTATTAGATATTAAATATTTCAAAGTACCCATTAACAATCTCATGTGAGGGATAAGGATTTTGAATGTATTTAGCGTTGGTTTAAGGTATTATTTTTCTGACTTTTGTGAGAGCAGAGATAAACTAACATAAAGAACTTATTATACTTAGGAATAAGAGTCCTTGGATTATAGCTGTAGTAGAAGATAGAGCAAAAAATGTAAGCAGAATGACTAAAACCATGGTAGGAGTTCAGTGCAGCATGAAACGTTAGATGTGTGCTGAAGAGAGGGAGATTTAAATACCAATAGTGAGAATATGGAAGAAATAACCTTAATGTAACTGCCTCTTTCCAGAGCTGTTTTTTTTTTCTTGTTTCACTTGAAAATCTCAAACTTTCTTCCCTGTCTTCAAGATGCAGTTCTTTCAGTAAAATAGTTTTTCATTCCTACCTCAGATTTTCAGTTTGATTCAGTTACGGCATCTCAACTGAGAGGCATTTTTGGAGGTGCTACAGATTTTATCTGTCAGCATAACATATCAGAATGGCATTACTCTAAAAATATTTCTTAGCATGACATAAATTTTCTGCAACTGATTGTGACACTCGGGTCTCTAAAATTTTTAGTTACTTTTTTCCATTTTGCTGAAAAGCTGTACCAGGAAAACTGATCACTACCATGTCTGATAAACATCTAGGGCTTGTATTTTAGTTTGATGTACACCTTAATGCCACTTAATGTCAGTTGAATCACAAAAGTTAAAGATGGAAAACACCTATTAGATAATGGCAGGCCATGACTGTTCCCCCAGTGAATTCTCAAGTGCTTTGTCTCCTCTAGTTTTAAATTACTTGTAGTTAAGGTGTCTCTGGGGAGGCTATTCCACAGCCTAATGTACCTTGCCATTAAGAAATATTCGCTCCTATTCAGCCTAAACTTTTCTGCTGCTTATTCTTATCAAATTACTTCTACTTCACTGCTTGCTGTTGCTAAACTGTTGCCATTCCTCTCACATAATCACTCTTTCCAGACATCAGTCCATAAATCAATATTCCCCTCCTTGTTTATTATACACCCACATCCCCAGTACATTTCTTGCCTTTTGTATCATCTCGTGATCCAGGCTCTCCTCTTCCAGGACCTCTTTCTGATGTCTAGGCCCCCCAAATGGAAATGGTTTTTGTAGGNGTCATCTCATGATCCAGGCTCTCCTCTTCCAAATGGAAATGGTTTTTGTAGGAACAGTGTCCTTCACAGATACAAACTCTCATGGTTTGTGGTGAGATGCCATTTGACTGACACTGGCATTTCTTGTTCTCTTATCACTGCTCTGTCCCCCTTATTGGTGGCTTAAGGACCTTGGTGCACCATAGTTGGAAATGTGTGAGGAAAAATGGGCATTTTAGAGTTCCAGGAATTAGGGTTGGGTGACTCAAAATGTACAGCTAGGTGAGAAATAGGATAGGCCCCTCCACACCTCCTTCCACTGAAAAAAACCCTCAAACCATTTAAAAGCATCCATTGTGGAAGATTTCAAATGATCTTGTGGAAGATTGAAGTGTTTGATAGTCATTTGTAGTTGAAAAAATAATTGCAGAGAGCTCTCTGCAGTGTTTGCAAAGAGGCTATTGCTTTCTTCAGAGCACTGTGTTGTTTAGGAACCAGCCCTGTCACTGCCCAAGGCTTTACTGAGCTCTTCTGGTCCCTCTCATCCCCAGTTGCTACTGCACACCTTGAATTCTTTACTATGAACTGTTTAAAATGCAACCGACCTCCAGATTCAGGACTGGAATCCTGAATCTGTCATCTCTGTAATTAAAAGAGACTGTGGTCAGCCTCTGAGGTGACCATTAAGGTTCAGGACTTCAGGACTGATTCTTATGAACCTTCTCTTTAATGTTTTTGTTAATGAAGGATAAATGCTTGTGAGATATATTTCTTAATTCCTCAGATATCAGGGAAGGTTCGTACTTAGCCAACTTTAAAAAAACAAAACCAAAAAAACCCAAAAAAATCAAATCAAAACAAAACAAACAAACAAAAAAACCCAAAAAACCCCACTAGGATTAAAAGGGAAATTGTTTTTTCCAGCTTTTCTCCTGGTCAGGAGGAGTGCTGTTTTGTTGTATTTTCTTTCTTTGCATTTACCCAAAGTTGCTATTGTTGCAAGTCATGGAACAAACAAATCTGCTCTCCTTTCATAAAGTAAACTCTAAGCATTCAACCCTAGTTGTGACCTCTTGCTATAAATGCACTTTCCCAGACCATTTCCAAGGTTTAGAGAACAAAAAGGGAAAAATGTGCATATGGGAGACTGCAAATGCACTCTGACTTTGAAAGGAGAGCAAATGATAGTTCATTAATTTAAATTTCTGTCTAAATGCAGGTACCTTTTCATAGATCTTGAGAAACTCCTATGACAAATACAGTGCTTGGTTCATGTCTATGGTTAATTTAGGAAATTTGTTCCATGTTCCATTTGTTCCATTGTTCTCAACAATAGCAACTTTAGGGAAATGCAAAATTCATCAAGAACTGGAGGTAGCTCAAATAAAGTGAATGAATTTTGGATAAATAGCTCCATTTCTAGTCTGTGTCCTAAGCCGAAAGCCATCTCTGGCCCCTCTAGATTTGCTTGGTTTTAGTTGCTGTGTTTCAAAATTAAAGGGTCTTAAATTATGTTCCTTGGCCTGGTTTTAGATTCAGGCAGGTGTGGCTGTGTGCAGTGCTGTTACCTTCAATAATGTAGTGTAAAAGGAGAAAGAATCTACTTCACTGCCTGCTCTTGGTTTGTCCTTCACGTACTCCATGCGCTGTGTGGAGGCTGGATCTAAATTCTGCATCAAGACCCTCTTGTTCCTGCAGCACCCTGGGGAATCCTGTGATAGAATGGGAATTCTGTGGCAGCTACAAATAACTTCAGGTTCAGTTCCTTTGTACTAAATTAAATATGTACATGAATAATACAATTGGTACAGTAAACCTCGTGGTTTACATTATCGCATAAAGTTCTTAAAATGTGTTCCCTACATTTTCAACATGTCACAAAACTTGGTTTCAATAATGTATGTCTGCACTGTAAAAGCTTTCAACCGAAAAAAAAAAAATAACAAGATGGACTTCGGTTTCATTATATCCAGTATGTGAAATAATTTGGACACCTGGCACATGTTATAAAATCAATCATAGAATGGCTTTGTTTGGTAGGAACCTCCAAGATCATCTTGTTCTAACTCCTTGTCATGGGCAGGGACACCTTCCACTCGACCAGGATGCTCAGAGCCCCATCCAGCCTGGCCTTGAACACTGCCAGGGATGAGGCAGCCACAGCTCCACTTGACAACCTCTGCCAGTGCTCACCAGCCTCAGAGGGAAGAATTTCTTCCCAATATCCAATCCAAACCTACTCTCTGTCAGTTTGAAGCCATTCCCCCTTGTCCCATCACTCCAGGCCCTTGTAAATAGTCTCTCTCCAACTCTCTTCTAGGTTCCCTTCAGGTACTGGGAGGCTCCAATTAGGTTACCCTGAAGCCTTGTCTTCTCTTGGTGGAACAATCCCAGTTCTCTCTAAATGCTGACATTTCAAGAGCAATATTTCACTTTTAGACTGAACTTTGCCTGCATGTTGCAATTGTTTCTGAGGCTGTCAATGCCGTGTAACACTCTAGAGTAAGTGATGCCATATAGACCCCAAGTTGGGGTAGGCTTTGATCCCAGAAGGGACCCATGCATAAACTCATTTCCAAGAGAAAGGTTCTGTGGAGAAGAGAAGCAATGGGAAACACAATGATTTGTTCACAACTGCAGCAGCAGAGCTGGCTGTGCAGAGCTGGTGGTTTCAGACACTTTCAGTGTGCAGCAGAGTGACACAAACTCTCTTGGATGGTTCCCCCCCTTTGGTTTTAGGAATAGGTGTTGTATTTCGCAATTACTTCCTTAGGGATAGTTCTAGAAAATGTTTTGCAGTGTAAATTGCAAAATATCTACGGATATGCTTCAAAGTTATCAAAGTATCCCTGTCTATTTCCTGGTGGTACAGATACTTAGTTTCTACTGAACCTAGTGGGTGGCCACGTAATTAATGAAATCATCCCAGGACTTCATAATGGGCTCTATCATTTTCTTTCTGGTTAATAAGAAAATGGCTGGCCTTAGAGAAAAATTCAGCTGGAATTTTTCAGCTCTGGAGCTAAAAGTACAGTTTTAACTCCCCCTTTAATGTGAACATGAGCTTCAATGAAACACAAAAGCAGACTATAAGCAGTCCAGCAGTATGGTGTTTCACCTTGCTATTTTATAACATGAGGCCAGTGTTATTCTGCTTCTAATTCTTGTGCCAGGGCAAATTATCCATTTAGGTTTTATTGTTCTGTGTTTTCCAGCATGATTGAAAGGCAGAGATTTGGTCAGGTCAGAACCCCTTGTTTGTCCTTCTTAACGTGAAAAATCATTTTTATGTTGGACATGGTCCTCATGCAAAGGAATTAGCCTTTATATCTATAATGCCATTTAAAATGTGTCTTTTATAATTAGATTTAAATTTAGGCAATGAATACAGACAGAGAGTTAAGCTTGGTGTACTCAAACAGAAACCAGGAAGGAAATATTATTTAGGATTTATATCCATGTATAACAGTCAGGATGCCTGGGCTCCTACCCTGTTTACCACAAGTTGCTGGCTCTGTACATATGATTAGTTTAACCAGCAGAAATCTTTATTACTGGGGCAAATCCATCCTTTGTCTCTGTGGGTGGAAATTCCCATGATTTCAGTGTGACTGTCCATTGCCTGCATGCGGATGCATTTACTCCATGGGAAGGGAGTTCTGGGCCAGAGTTTCAAAAGTGGGTGTTTAACAGAGCCTTGTATAACATTTTTACACTTATTCTCTGACATAAAAGATGATACCAGGCAGTGGTACTGGCAGGACTTGCACACAGATGTTATTGGTAGTTTAGATAAACAGTAACACCTAGGGTGCCAGATGTTGTGATTCATCCCTGGTGCTTGCCAAACTGTAATTCATATTCCATTAGGGGCTACTGGTTATTTATTTTTCAGCCCACTAGAAGTTTAATTGACTATTTCTCCATCTATTTTCCTTTTCCCCTCTGCTCTTTCTTCCTCTCATTTACTTTTCTTCTACCTACATTAATATTCATTTTGGCCTGAAGCATGGAGAAATCCCATCAGTCACCCAGGGACCAAGTACCCTAGGCCAGAGTATCCTATTTTTTACTTAAGACTCAGTGATAGTATCCAAATAATTTCCCGTTTTCCAATTGAGAGGCGGGTGAGGGGAGAAGATGAAAACCTTTGCCAAGAAGCTCTCTGTGGTGGATACTAAGATAAGTCAGGTAGCAGATGTCCAACCAGAACTTCGGTGTGTAATTAGCTGATTCAATATCCAAAAGAAGCAGGTAACTGTTGTGATTTGTGAATCCTCTGCCAGGGCAGATAGTTTACAGCTTGCAGATATTTCTCTAATGAGGGAGGATATCGTGAGCTCTGAGCAGTAAAACACTGTTTTCTTAGTATTCAAAAAGAATAGCTGGTTTTTTTTTCTTTAGGGAAAAAAAGGGCATAGACAGAACATAGTCCCTGTTCTTTTCTTTGCTATTTCTTGGAAGTATTCTGAAAACTATTGATACAGTATTCAAATTCAATGCAGGAAGTGTAACGTTTTATAAGTGTAATTATCCCTTTATCCAAATATGTTTTTATTTGTCCTTGCATATTTTAGTCCCTAAAACGAAAAAAAAAAAAAAAAAAAAAAGGAGAAACACAATTGTATACATTGTCAAAAAGAAAATAGTCAGAGAAAGGTGGTAAAAAGACCAGACCTTAAAAAGAAATTGAGGAATTAGGAAAACACTAATAAAAGAAAAAAAAATATGGATGTCACTGGAAAGGCACAGAAAGTGACCATTTCAGGAAGAAAAAAGTATGTCTGGCTCTTCCCATTCTAGGAGAACTAGACATGGAAAGGAGAGAATGGAAAATAAGATCAAAGCTGTAAAGCCATTTCTCCTCCCTTCTTTTCAGTGTCATTTCACAACGAGTACAGGGAGAGGGGGAGGTGAGGGGAAGGGGGCCAGGAATCCTAGCAACCAAAATACTATGGATGCAAACACCTTTTAAATGTGCAACTGCCAGCAAAAGTTCTCAGAGGGTCAGCTCACTCCTTCTGTTCCTGGGCAGAGCAGGATGTGCTCACAACAGCACTATGACTTTGTTTTCCTCACTTCCTAAGGTGAAAAGTTATTGTTTTTATGTCTTAAACATTTTGATGTACAAACATGCCTATAGAATGTTGGGGAATTAAAAAGAAAAAAATTGCGTGGTTGTAGTTAGTTTGAAGAAACAGCTGGAGAAATGCAGGAGAAAGGGAAACAATGTTTTGTACAATTATTAGGATTCTTTTTTTTCCTACTCTATCAGGATTTCTCTTTCTTTTCTAAAATCTGTGTATTTTCATCCTTTTTTTTTTTTTTTTTCCTCCTATGAATCTCTCCTTATTGTTTTCTTTCAAAACAGGAATCTGGAGAAAAGTCACAGTAACTCCACTGAAGTCAGTGGACTTTCTCTGATGTAAGAGATGAAATATCCTTTTCTCTTCATTGTCTTTGTTCAATTTGCTCCATTTTTTTTCTGTCCCTCCCACACATGACATTCCCTGTTGAACAACTTCTTCCTTGTCTTTTTTATTTTTTTTTGCCTCATTCTTTTTCTTTCTTTTTTTCTGCCCAGCACTTCCCAGTAAATATCTCTGTTCTTCACTGCCAGTACAACTGGCAGGCAGGTGTTGGTTCCTTCCATTCACTGACAGGAGGAATATTTCATGGCAGAACCCAAAACTGGCCAAACAACAAGCCCAAAAATGAAACCATCACCGTCACAAGTACCAGTGACAGTGAAGGTGCCAGTTATCTCAAGTCCTGGACTTGGAAGGAAAAGACTGAGCCATAACTCACCACTTCATTGCAACTTGATGCTTTTGGCCCCTACAGTTTCTTTACCAGGGTCGGTATTTTAGGAATGGAACAGTAACATTGCTGTCTATAACTGTCCAGGAGAAGCTGACAGTGGAAATGGACAATGTAATTGTTGCTTACTTTGAGCAGGACTCCAACTGCACTCACATAAATGAAGCAGTGGCAGCAGATTTACATGCAAATGATTCTAGTTCAGTGTGGATGTTGATTCACTGGAGCTAATAACAGTTCAGCAGATTGTAACAAAGAGTAATGGAAGAAATTTCTACTGGAATGACAAAACTGAAATCTGCTCTAAGACTTTTGAGGTCACGTAAACAGTGTTTTTCACATTGCTAAACATCTCACATAATCTTTCAATCTGAATCCTTAAATTCCTTCTAGAATCTAACCCCTATTTCACCCATAGCAATGCTTATATATTTTCTAATTGTATAAAACTGCTTCAGGCATTACACAAATCAATCCACCTGCTTAAAACATATTTTTAGCTAAGTTATTAAGAGTATGGTGCAGTACTATTTGATTATCTTTGAAATGATGAATGCTCCAATGAAAAAGAACAGTCTTTGTCTGGAGGGCAGTAGACCACGTCAGCTTTCACAAACAAAAATGTATCAAAAGCTAAATTTAGGAAAGTTGCATTCTAGAACAAAGTGAAGGTATGATTAGAACCTGTCTGTTCTCCTTGTGTTCCTGCTCCCAGTGGGGAAAGGTCTTCTATAGATCACTCAGAGAAGGTTAAAAATATTGCTGCCTTTTCCCTAAACCAACAGTAAGGTGATAATATTATAAAAAAAGAGACATTGTGGACAACATCAAAGTCCAACAGGCCCAAGGAGACAGACTGAAAACAGATGAATTCCAAGTGTGGGTTTAGACTCAGCCAATAGTTTTGTCTTGTAACATGCTCATTGATAAAAGCCTTTGCTTTTCACTTTTGTCTATTCTGGATGGCTGGGAAGGAGAGGCTGTAAATGAACTGCAGCACAATGGACATCTTGAAGGGACAATTGATATCTTGAAGGCACAGTGCCTCTCAAATTGGTTTGATTGATGGCAACCATGAAATACTGGCAGCTTTGAATTCAGCCCTGGATTCTGCAGAACTGTTTTAAGAAAATGAACGTAAAATTTTGGGATCCTTTTTGATTTTCAGGATGCAGAAACAAAGATGATCTGGGTAATTCAGGGTATGCAGAATTAGGTTTTTAAACAGAAAATGAGAAAGATATTCAGGGGTTTTGTGTTATTTTTCCTCAAAATTGAATCTTTGCATCCCTAACTTTCTATGTGGAGAATAGATTTGATGTGATCCACTATGACACACTGAGGGTAGCAGCAGGACACAGCTGCTCAAGAGCAAGCAGTGGAGACCAAGCCAGTTTTGTACCTGGGGAAGTTGAGAGGCAAAAAAGGAGAGGGAGTCAGTAAACCCTCTATTGACAAACTTTGCCAGCACAATCCAAATCTGCAGGGGAAAGCTAGAGCACCAACCCTGGGAAAGAGCCCCCTGCTCCTCTGGCTTACCTGTGGAGGAAGAAGGGTATTTTCCAAGCAGTTTTCTTGGCTCCCTTGTCATCACTTGCCTCCAAATATGCACCAAAAAGCAAGGCAAAACTGTTCAAACGTAATTTACTTGGTTACAAGAATGGATTTTTGTCCATTAAATTGTTTGTGTACCAATATTCAAGTCTTAATGTGCTTTTAAATCACTGACAATTTTCTTCATGTAGATCAAGTCTTCCAAGCTGTAGTGTTGCTGATAGATATTTCCATGTACACAGTTGTTATGAGCATGATTAATGCTTGGTTACACTGTTTGCATTTTCCAGTGCCATGTGTAGGATTTACAAAGCCCAGACTATCTCATGTATAGCCAAAGTCCAAATAAACTTTGGTTTCTCTGTTCCTGAAGAAGAAACTTTGACAATAGAAGAAACAATTGCTTAGAAACAGTATACACTTTCTAAAAGATGTGCTGGCCTACAAAAGAATATGTTTTAAAAGTTTACACTGTTTTTACAATGCTTTTGGTGTTTTATGCAAGCTGTCATTTAATGGAAATAATGACCTCAGGGACATGTGTTTATCTTGGGTTTAGCCCACTTAAAATACATTTAGCCTTTAACTTTTCCATAGGCCAAAACCACATCAAATGGGCCAAAGATGGAATAAACACACACACTCCTGAGGTCATTATCACTTCATTGTAGTTTTGCAGAAGAAAAGGAAAACAAACGCTGTCTCTTTATGTTGCTTTTGGGACTCAGCATGCCCAAGTGATGGTGTATACACTATTTTATAAATATTTTATTTTTAGGGATGTACTTTGCTTTTTTAATTTTTTTTTTTTTTTTTGCCTCTGCCACTTATTAATTGTAAATTCTTCTCTGCTAATACTTTAATCTTTAAAACATCGAAAAGCTGGAATTGCAGAAATTAGAGCTGGAGTTGCCAGTGCAGCATTAGTAGCTGGCATTCTCCACAAAGAGAGGCACAGATGGAAACATTTTAAGAAGAAGAAGAAGAGTTAGCATGGAGAATCTACTCCTTTTTTGAGCTGAGTCCTGGAATACTGGATGGGGTTTTGTTTGTGAACAAGTAAATGAACTTTGCACCCCAATGCTACAAGGCAGTTACTGACCAGAACAATATATACAGATCAATGCTATTGAATTCCTACCACTACAAAAAGTGTGGCAAACAAATTCTGCCACCTTACTGTAGGAAAGGCTTACTTTCTGTTGACCCTATTTTTAACATGAATATCATAGCTTATTCCTGCCATGTTCTTACATAGTCACTGTGGACTGCAGGTGATGAAATTTCACTCATCTTTTCAGAAGCTTTAGTTTGCTTCCTAACCTTTAGTTAGGAAGGGGGAGGAAAAAAGACTTCTCTGAAACATTCAACTTAAAAGCAGAATGCCAAATATTTGTTCTGTTGAAGTCATTAGCAATTTTAAAAATGTATTTGATAGGGTGAGGATTTCACTTTACACCCAAATGGTACTTGGACTCAATGCTGTGAAATAGAAGCTTGTGGAAAGCTGCAGATTTTGTCTCTGCAAAGCCACCCAGAACAAGCTGAACTTCAATGGACTTCAGTGGAAAAGAATTTCAAAAGTCCTAGGCTTTTTACATTTTAGGTATATTATATGTTTAAGTGACTTTTAAAGATGGAAAGAACATGGTTTGACTTGTGAGTAGAAAAGATGACCCTGGCAAATGTTCTTCCAAGGGAAAGGAAGCATTGTGTATGTCAAAGTGAGCTGTTGGTACTCATGGTTAAGGCAAACTGAGGCTGTCCAAGATTCTGAAAAGGTCAGTAAGGTACTGATTCCCATGCAGGCCTGCCAAAGGCCCAGCAGCTGCAGGGAGGTGGGGAGATCTCTCCAGGAAGAGCCTATGAGCAGCACAGAGTACTGCAAGGCTCCAGGGACTGTAATCCCAGGGACTTGGAGGAAACACACACCATAGGAAATGTGCCTGCTGGTTTCTCTTACTGGTACCTCCTTAACGAGACAAGGCCCTCAGAGGGGCAAGAATTTACTAACAGAGGTGACCCAAACAGCTGTCTGTTCTTGTCCACAAAAATACCTCCTTCAGAGCTAATACCCAGCCCTGGTTACTGGCCCTTATTCCATGTGGAATCTTCATTTTCATCACAGAGGTGCTGGCAACATGTGATCTGTGTGGTACAGCCAGCCAAGACTGTGTGCAGTAAAGTGCTGTCCTTGGAGGGAAGATACCTCCAAAAAGACTTTTCTCTTTCAAAAATCAGGTAACGTCTACTTTTGTAGTGGGTTTATATGGCAAGGTTTTGGTTGTGCTGCTAACACATCGTGTTGTTATCACAGTTTTAGGCTTAGAAGACCTTCAGAACCACGTAAAATCTGAGAAATGGCATCATTTGAATTTGAAAAGCATCACAGCTTGGCATGTAGCAGAGCAAACATCTAACACCAGGTTTGCACCTGCACCC
The DNA here is from genome assembly GCA_013397395.1 of Sinosuthora webbiana. NCBI lineage: Eukaryota > Metazoa > Chordata > Aves > Passeriformes > Sylviidae > Sinosuthora > Sinosuthora webbiana. The sequence goes on from VXBN01006013.1 coordinate 466,635, forward strand.
AGAAGGGTGACAAATGTGGAAGAGGAAGAAACTAGGGTGTCTGTGATTGGAAACAAATAGAAGTATTAGAAATGGTTAGAAATCCATTACCCTTTCTTCCTCTGAAAGGTCACAGAACTGTGGGAATGACTGTTTCACCTGGGGCAGCTCCTTCCCCTGCTCCCCAACTGCACATCTGAGGTTGCTCTCCAACCCTCTACTTTCTGCCCCTCACTATTCCATGGAACTTGATCTCCACCTCCTTCGCTCCTTGCCCAGGTTTGGAATGGACAAGAGGAGGGCAGTGTCCAGGCAGACAGGGCACGTTCTCCTGGAGGGCAGGAGGAGGGAGGCAGGGAGAGGAACTGGGGATTCGGCCTGCAAGAGCGGATTGAAGCTGTGGGAGGGTTTGAAAATGTCTTTACATGTTGGACTCATTTTCATTTCCAAAATTCACTGTTTCTGGTAGCACTTATTTTTAGTTTGAAGTTCTATCTAACAGTTTTTGAGATTGGGCAGTGCAGTAATTTAGCAGCCCTTATGTGAAGGAAAGGAGGCTGCAGCTTCTGCACCGCTTTTAATATTTGTTTGCCATTTCAATTTTGTAGCACGCCAACATTTAAATGTTCTGTTTGCCGTTATTTTGACACCTTCCCTTTATTTGCGTATTTTTAATCTGTGAAAACATAAAACTTGGTGCTTGCTATTTAGAATCTGGGGATTAGAGCTGGTTTCTTTGAGGGTGGGCCTGGGTGTACCTCGAACACGGGTGAAAAAACTGGGCTGGAGGTAACTGGAGAGTGTAGCTCCCAGAGAGGTGATCAATCAGTATTTCTGACTTCTAGCTAAAATATACATCAAGAACTTTTCCTTTACCACTTTGAGTTTCTCTGGTCTAAAAGAGAAAGGAAAGTAAAAATTATTGTTATGCTGTAGTAATCAAAGGTTTTCCAAAAACATACATAAGTTGATAAACAGTTTTGTTCTAAAATAATTGTCTTGGATTTGAGAACTCATCTGCTCAGCCTTTAACTCTGATTCATTATTTATACCAAGGAATATTTTCACAACAAAACATGAAACCATATATCAATGCAGTCAAGAATCTCAACCCAAATGGCTAAAAGTATTTGCAAGCTATAGGGCTTGGCATGGTTTTGGTTATACAATTCCAAGTGAGACCAGGTAACCTTCAGAAGTGGAAAATGAGTTTTCATCATGATTTTTTAAAAACAAAAATTCAAAGTAAAATTCCAAAGGATGAAATTCACAAAAAAAGGCACACTGAAGAAAATATGTACACAGTTACCTGGAATGATCTGAAAGCAGCATTATGCAGAACTGTGTTTGTGAAAACAAAATCACACAGGATCTTAAGAGGCTACCAGACATATTCCCCTACAGGTGGTCAAAAACCCAGAAGATCGTCTCTTTCAGTATTTTTTTTTTTTTTAATTTTTTTTTTTTTTCTCTTGACATACCTTTTTCTGTGGAAATCATTACTATGTTACTGCTCTTCTTTGATTTCTGTGCTTTACAGCAGCTCACCTAAGGGACATCTCTGCCTTCTCTCAAAGAGCAAATCTCCATAATATTCAAGAATGATTACAACCTACATCTACATATGAACAAATGAGTAAGAAAGAACTGCAGCATGGCCTGGCAGGATCGTGGTACTTCACTGTAGGCTTGGCTAAGTGCACATTAATAATCTTGCATCCAGGATTTAATCACAGCTGCAGCATTGTTAGGTACAAAACCTCGTTTCAAATCTCGCATGGAAAGTTGGTCAGTGACAAAGTCAGTTTCTGGTCTTTGGCCTGGAACTAAAAATACAATTTCCTCTTCTTCCCAGAGGAAGCCTCTCCTGGTGCACAGAAAGGAATGATCCTCTATGAAAGGAAAATGGAAGTTACTTTAACTTTCATGATTTTATGAAAATGAATTTAATTGCTATGTGGTTTTCCACAAGGCAGTCTACATCTTAACACCAAAATCTGCTGGCACATTTGATCTTCTTTGGGGATACGTTGTCAAAGATTCACTTGGAATTTAGCTGTGTGGCCAGTGTAGAGTCAGTGGGATCTGTATGGTTATATCAGTTTGCTGCTTTGAAAATTTACTCTGTTGTATTTTAAAATATTCTGTCTCGTTATACAGAAATAGAGAGGATTTTTCTGACACCTTATTGAGTTAGCAGATGTGGGGCTTTGTGTGTTTTTGTTTTCACTGCATCTTCTTTTGATTAGCTGCCTATTTCTTGTTAAACAATAATAGGAAAACATTTCTTCAGGGTTTTTTTTCAGCTCCAGTCTTCTCTATGAAAGAAAAAGAGGGAGAATTTTAAAGATGTGTCCTCTGAAACTGTTATTTCTTTGATTAACATTCAAAATTCTGATGCCTACATTATCAAACTAATGTGACTTTGAAGAAAGGAAAAAGGAAATACTGATTTTTCATAATAGATTTTAATTAGGATGTGTGTTTGAATCTTGGGAGTCTGTCCCATGCACATTTTCAGATCCCTCTCATCGTTCCAGAATCAGAACTCTAATTACCACCCATACAGATCACCTTGTATTCTGAAGATATCAGAAAATACGTAATGAAAGATTCTTCTTTTTAATTGCATCTTTATAACCCCTGCTATACAGTTTCTTTTGCCCTGAGTGTGCCTGCACTGCTCTTCCTGTGTTTTTATTTCCTTTGCTACAGGTGAGCCTGTTGGGTTAGATTTAGGAGAGGATCTGTGCTCAAGCATCTCTCCTCCTTCAATTTCTAGAAGAATTTATGTGGTTGGACAATTGCTGGCATGTATGGGGCATTAGATAATACAGAAACAGGGGCTATCCTGGCTGTGGGACTCACTGTAAGTTTCCTGAACTTCTCAGTCATGGCTCTCCCACTTCCCATAGCAGCAGGACAAGGGTAGGAAAGTAGGGACAGTGATATCCAGTCAGGGAGTCTGGATGAAACCACCATGGGCTCAAGTGGTTCTGCCCCAGGTCACATGGGTTGGGGTCTGTCAGGAGTTTTTTCTTCCCCTCTGTTGTCCAGGCACAGTCTTGGAAGCACAAAATATGGGGCTCAGTTGCTTGAGACATTAGCAGATATTCCTCATCCTGAATAAATGCTCCAGGCAGTAGTGTGCTGGTGTCCCTCCCTGTTCTCCCTCTCCTGTTCAGCGACAGGCTCAGAACTATGGGGCACCCTGAGACCTTTCCCCACTGAGTACACAAATTTACTAGTGACAGCTTTTGGTTGAGCTCTGAGTGAAGAAGAGTCTGCATAATCAAGGAGCTGGAGTTAAACTAAGTCCTTCACATGCCAGAAACATCCTGAAAATCCTGATCAGCTCTGAATCTATGGTATCAGCCCCACTTTGCTGCCTCAGACTTGCTGTGCGTGTCTGAGTAAGGCTCTCTCTGAGCAGGCAGGGTTGGAGCACACAGCTCTCCACTTCTTGTGTGGTGCTGTCTACCCTCAGTCCATCCTGTAGGGTGGGTTGGTTTTAGAGCTAAGCAGGCAAGTTCTTGAGAAACTTTTAGCTCTGCATATAGTCTTGTAAAGTCCATTCACTGCCAGGACAGTGCCTACATTCATTTTGTTCCATTCCTCCTGCATCCTGGATCATAATGAGGCTCATTAGATGGAGAGACTTGTTATTTAGCAACATTCAGCTGAGGTCCAACAGCAGAGGTAAGGGCTGATATCTGTCAGATGTTCACGCTGCCAACTGTCATTCATTCCACATTCAGGTGAGATGGATTAGGACAAAGTCCCATACTTCTCTTAGCAAGACTTCCAGCACACTCAGAGGGGGAGCCTGTGCTAAGCCACATTTATTTTCGGCAGAACAGGACAGAAAATTAATGATGCCAGATGAACTCTTATTTTCTTTTCAAAGGCAAATGAGGATGTCTGCAAGAAGGGATATAATTGGCCTATGATCAGCAAAACATGATGGCAACAAGGAGTACACTGCTTACACCAGGGTGGAGGATCTCGAATTCCTAGAGGGCTGTGCACCAGGGCAGTGGCCACTTCACCAACCCCCATTTGCCAAGGACTCAAATGACTACAGATTCAGTATTTCCAATTTATTGCCTGTTTTGAAACCCTTAAAATATGGTTAACATCCATTTTCAGAAGTCTTAAATTGGGCCTGATGCAGGCTAAAAAATATTGTTAAGATATTAGCATCTAGGAAAATTCAAGTGCAGGGGATTTTTAATTGCTTTAGTCTCCACAGTCACATAGAGCAAAGATATCCACACTTAAAAATATCTTGAACCATATAATTGATCAATAGATCAATAGCAGACAAGAAACTGTGTGTTTAAGGGAAATAAAACAAGTTTTAAAAAGGTAGAATTTCATGATGAATATTTGGTTCTTGTATGTATTTTTTAATGCCTTAAGAAATGCAGTTATTGTGGTTCAACTTTCAACATGTTTTGTTGGGGTTATACAGCCTTTTAAAATCAATGTTGGTGAAAATAGTCATGCTGTAATTTCAATATGTAAAAATTTTGAGCCTTACTTAAGGAAGATAAAGATCTTTATTTTCTAATATATGTACATATATATATATATAACCTAACACAAATTCACAGTTTACAAAACCCCGTAGCAGTCTCTACAGGTTTTTGGCTGAATGTATATTTCTCAGGTCCAGGGGTCTAATGCTCCCTGAAATCATCAGGGCTTTGCTAAGCATTTGTGTGACCCACAGTAGACTCCTTAGAAAAAAAAAATCTTCATTTGTCTTCCTTCAACATATATTTTATTCTGCTTAGCTATAGCCACCTCATACTCACAAATCTTCCCCTGGGCTTCACCTGGGAAGCTGCATTTCATTTTCCAGAAGTTTGGCTCTTAATTACTGCACCATTTACCTGCCATAATAGACTAGCAACCAGAACTGGACCAGTTTTGTATATTTGACTCCTCATGTTGGAAATCATGTTGGGGGAGATACTTTTTCAATGCAGAGAAAGTAAACCATTATGGTTTTATTGGATTATTTCTAAAAGTCCATTAAAAGTGCTTAAGAAGTTACTTATTACAGGTTGAAATATTGCAAATCTTCAATTTGCTTTGGTTTTCTGACAATCTACACTTTCTTTGCCTTTTATGATATCACAGATCTGCCATGATAGTTGGATGCCTTTTGATTCCTACTGAGGTTTCCTTTCTGTCTAGATCAATACACTTATTGGAGTATCTTTTTTACTGGGGATTTTCAGATCCAACTTTTTTTTTTTCTTTTTTTTTTCTTGCTTTCTTTTTCCTTTTCTTTTTTTTTCCTCCACTGCAGTCCTGGTTACCTGGTATTGCAGTGTTTGGCAGAGTTTTGGTATTGTAGTGATGACAGAGATCCCAGCTGTCCTAGTGAGCCCTTAGCACGAAAATCACATATTAATTTTTTAAGTGCTTGCAGCCCTTAAGAGTTCAATGTTTCCAGTGCTTTCTTGTAGTCTACTAAAAAGATGGAGGAGCAGGGAAGGAAATTGTCCATACAAGTAAATTAGCGACTGACTCCAACTGAAAGGTCAGAATGAGTCAGGTAGAGTGCTGTTTTTCACAGAAAGAAAGAAGGCTTTAAAAACCTTGTTCTAAGGAAAAAAGAATGTAAGGAAATGGCACAAGATGTGAGTCTTGAGATAAGGTTGTAAGAGGAGATTTAAAAAAAGGATAAAATGTCACAGGCAAAGAATAGCAATAAGAGTGTCTAATCTGCATTTTGGATTTGGCATAGTGTGATCAATTTTATATTGGCTGGCAGGAGAAATTCGTGTATTAACGTGTTCTTTTTTTTCATTTCAACTGAAAAGAAACAGGAAGTGACCACATTGCTTTTCTTCATAAATACAATTTTTCCCCTTCCATATATGCTGAACTGCATTATAGTAAAAAAAGGTAAAGTTCCTTACGTGTGAACTTCTTACCATGTATTCTTATTCTGTAAGATTATCTAGGTATGATCTTCTTACTAGGGGTTCTGTGATAATATTCTCAATGCCTGGACTTTGGCCAGCCTGTGGAATTACAATTCTTATGACACTCTCATTCAGATTTCCACATTTTGTTTGCAAGTGGATGCATTTCAAGAGTATGGAACAATTCTGTATCGTACCAGCTTATCTGAAGTCTGCCTTTGGCACACAGAGGAATTATTCCATAGACTTCACTGGACTTTCCATAATTTTTTGACTGCTCATGAGAACCATGGATATGCACAAAAATGGATAAACACAAAAATGTACATATATAGTTTTATATATGACTTTTACATGTAACACTGACTTTCTACCTGAGGATATTGTACAGATTCCCTTATTTGGGTTCCCCAGGGAAGCAGTTTTTCATAAGTAGGATTATCCAAGTCACTTACTGAGAACTGAGAATGCAGAATTGCTCAATATAAATTGAAAAATTGGCAGTCTCTGAGGGCAGTGATCTATGTTCACTTCCAGCCAGTGTGGAAGAAATGCACTTTAAATTCTTTTTTAGAGGAAGTCAAAGGCTCTAGCTAGCAGCGAAATTTTCATTCAGGAAATGCTAATTAAAATTCTCTAGATGAAAATTTCAAAATGGACACTGAAAATGTTGATGGCATCTTGCTGCCTGAGCCAAATTTCATTCAATTGTCTCTGTTTTCAAGGGAAATTACTTCACAACAGATTTCACTGGAGATTCACTAATATGAACTACTCAAATTTCACATTCTGAGCTGCTGTGCCAATATCATCTTGTAAATACCAGTGAAGAAATATGGGATGGAACACCTCTCCTATGAGGAAAAGCTGAGAGAATTGGGATTGTTCAGCCTGGAGAAGAGAAGGCTTCAGGGTGACCTAATTGCCCCCTCCAGTACCTGAAGGGAGTCCACAAGGAAGATGGAGAGAGACTCTTTACAGGGGCCTGGAGTGACAGGATGAGGGGGAATCAAACTGATAGAATGTAGGTTTGGATTGGGTATCAGGAAGAAATTCTTCCCTGTAAGGGTGGTGAGACACTGGCACTCGTTGCTCTGAGAAGTTGTGGATATCCCTGGAAGTGTCCAAGACCAGGCTGTGATGCCTTTTTCAACCTAGAAATGAAACAACACACACTTCCAAAATAATTTAGTATAGGAGGTAATATAAAAATGGATTTTTATTGGAGCTCCAGGGGCAATTGTGGAAGACTGTCCACAAAAGCCTACCCCCATGGGGGTGAATACAGTTTTATAAGTTTGGCAAATTAGCATAAGTGACAAAAAAGCACCAATTAGAAGGACAAGTGGTGATGCAATTCCCCCCCAGGTCAAGCCCCTTCTCTGGAGCCTCTCCTTGGTGCTAGCTGTACTTTGTTTATGAAAATGTATCTTGAAGAGTTTTTCTCAAGCCTGGTAGCTAGGGAGAACCAGGATAGGATAGGCAGCCTGAAATTTGTTTTGTCTTTCTGCCTAGGGAAAGGGCATGGAAAATTGCTGGGAAAACTAGCCACTAATACAATAGGCTAAAAATATTTGTGTAAAGAATACAGAGAATGTATAAGAAAAAAAAGGGAAAAAATCATCTGGACAGGGCTCAGAGCAACCTGGTCTAGTGGAAGGTGTCCCTGCTCATGACAGGGAATGCGGTGATCTTTAAGGTCCCTTCCAACCCAAACCATCCTGTCATTCCATGACACGAACTGCACAGAGCACTTAAAGGTGCCCAACACAGTTTGATGAAGAGACAAACCTCTGGCGCAGAAAGAAGACAGGCAAGTCAGAAGGGGCTGAAATGGAGAAAGGGAAGAATTAAAAAACTCCTAGGAAGGAGCAATGTCTCTGTCAGGCTTAGGTGGATGCTGAAGAAATAGAGAACTGGGAAAAAGGGGGAAAAAAGGATAGGCTCCTTACAGACCTTCAAAATCTACACTTTCTGACAAAAAAAGATTATTGTGTTGTTTTTTGGTTGCCTTGCTAGATTAAGTCACACAAGAACTTTCGAATGTGACATGCAATTTTCTACACTTTCCAGCAACAACTGCCTGGGCAAACATGTAGTATTTTAATAGATGAAAGTATGAGGTCATTGTGGAGTCTTTTGGCACATTCCTGAAATCTTCACTACATCTCCAGAAAGTTGATGTGTACGTCAAACTCCTAAATTTAAGAGGTATGCTGAATGCCAGATTAAATTTAATAGCTATGATAAGGCAATCTCTATGATTCATCAAGTATTTCAGGAGGAATGTGCTGCTGATACACACTGGACTTGGTTCCATTCATTTTTTCATTCTTCTGCTAGCAAAAAGCAAAAGGGTTATTTTTTTCTTATTTATTAATCCTCCTTTCAAAAGATTTTTCTGTCTTTTAAAACGTTCCTTGGTCGTTTCACATTTTTCATTGACTGTAACAGAAATAACTTGCTACTTGGGGAGTCAAAACCAGCATTAAGGTCGGCAGAATTATGGAAAAGATGCACTTTCCCCTAATATGTTCTTAGTTTTCTCTGTTATCCGATTTAAAAATATTGATAGCACCCATTTATGGATGTACTTGTTAAGTAAGAGGATATCCAGAATTTTAGAGTCTTTATAACAGGCAGATTTAAACAGTGTTTCAGATTATTTTTATCTCTGTGACTTCAGAATTTGACATGTACCATCAAATTCCAGTTAGTTTAAAAAAGTTCCAGTTCAATTCAAAAGTTCTCTTATTGAAAAGAAAACTTTCTGTTGCTTGGTGGGTTTTTGGGAATTGTGCTGGGAATTTTGGAGGAAGCTTGGAAGGTAGGTAAGTAGGTGGCTTACAAAATCATAAGTGGAGTGATGAGCTTCTGGTAGTAACTGAAGTGAAACACCTTAGTTTGGCTCTGGTTTTCATGCAGCATAAGATATCACACAGATGGTACTGGACACTGGACAAACTGGCTATTGCCCAGTAACCCTGGAAGATGCTGGCAAGGCATCCACAGGATGGTGTTCCTTCAGTCTCTTTTTCACATTCTGTGCCTTTCCCCCCAGTTTTTGGCAGAGCACATCCAATATAATTATTAGTATTTCTTATGTCATGCCTAAACTTTTACTTTGATTAGGTGTTTCATATTTAGAGGGTGTTATGTTTATCCAGTGGCTTTACTTGGCAAACCTGACTGCCAAGAAGATGACTATGTCACTTCTTACCCACAAGACCCCACAGACCACTTGCTTTTTCAGAATATATCTGAAGGGCTTTGCTGAAACTCAGTATGCCAGAAGGATGCCATGAGACTCCGGCAAAGCTGGAGTTCAGTTTTAAAAACAGTAGTTGTTGACTTCCAGTTTTTTAAATAACTTGTTTCTAGACATTTTTGGTAATTTCTGACTACATTATACTCTTGCTTCCTAGACTAATTAGTAAAGATAATTTAGAGCTTTGGAAGTTAGTTTCTGTTTGGCAAAAGATTACCAACAAGTGACATGGAGTCAGTGTATTTTCTTAGCACTATTGCCATGTATTTCAAATGTAGGGAAGAGTCAGATCCTCTGAACAGAAGCAGCACTTTCAGCTCACAGACGGTTCTTTTTGCCAATGCCTCAGGCTAGGCATCTTTCCCTTATCCTACCAGACCCATACTGCCTATCTTGCCTTACTTGCTCTCCAGAATCCATGCAGGCTATGTGAAAAAAAGCTGTGCACTTGGTGATTGTTCACATAACAGTGTTTGCAGCTCGGGAAACCCAATTAGATCAGCAGTCCCTCCAACTCATGTGCTCATTCCCAGTACCAGGAACTGACCTGCTCATTGCTTTACCTTCCTATTCAGAGAGGCCTACAATTCTCTCTGTTGCCAAGGCAGCCTCAAAGTGCAAAAATTGTTTTATATCAACATTCAGCCCTTTGAAAAAGGAAGAGGACAGTTGGCATATTCAAGAGCACTTGACATATTGCCAGTATTTTTGCCCGTGTGGCTTTTTGACCTGTGAACCAACACAGCATTAGTTGCTCTGAAATAAAAACATCTCCATTCCAGAAAGCTCTTGGCATGGTATATTGATTTTATTTATGCTTTTATACTAGTATTTTTATACTAGCTTTTACTCTTGTAACTTGGGAATTAATTTTCATTTCATTGTAAAATGTCTAAGATACTTGATAAGTGACACAAATATTATTGTTATGGATCTTTGTGTACTTCTGAGGGCAAACTTGAACTTGCATTTGACAAAGAACATTTTGTTCTACCCTTTTTTACACTGTTTGTTGGTATTTGCCATTTATAGAATTTTGTAAGACCAGTTAACTCCTGCTTATAATGCCTATATATGCACTGCTTTCAAGTGTTTCCTGCAGATGAGACACAAACATAGGCAAGAGGAAAAATTGGTAGAAATCTCATGAAGTCTTCACATTGATTTTTGTGAGACTGAACATTAATTGCACCAGCAAGGATCCCCCACCAAGCTGCTCTAGCTTGGATGTCCCCAGCCAGCAGCACTTGTTCCCCTGTGGTGTCAGAGTGCCCCATGGTAGAAGTACCAGCTTTGTTATGGGGGAATTTTCAAATGGAGTTTCATCAGAAGGTAGCAATTCCTTCATGTTTTAAGATATGAATGAACCCCAAACCCAGCCTGCTTTTCACTTCCATTGATTTGAAAAAGTTTTCAAGGTTGAATTTGCTAAAAATAGTGACAACTTACATTACCTGGAATTAATTCATGCTGTTCATTTTACTGGTAACCAGGGGAGAGATACAGGCAACTTAATGTCCCTCTGTTTCACAATGATTCAGTGCAACTAGAAAACCTGTTATTTAGAAGATAATTTTAGTTTGCCGTTGAGGCTACAAGGCAGTAAATGGCTCCTTGCTGTATCCTCAGAGTTTACCCAGCTCATTTATGAGGCTATTTATTGCCCAGTGCACTTAGAATCAAGCTAAATTATCACTACAGTACCAAATCTACATTAACTCCCCTCCCTTTTCATTCATCCCTTCCTTTTTTATTTCTTTTATATCTCTTTCCCCACCAGATACAGCAAAGTGCTTACTTCCTCTGTATTGCCTTTTCAAATAGAATCAGAGCAAATCATATTAAAAGAGCAAAGCATTTTACATGTTAATTGCTGATGGTTTTTATTAGTTCCTTGATTTTAATTGGTTAAAATTTTGTAGGGCTTTTTCCCTTGGGGGAAAAAAAAATGTGCTCTTGGTACAATCAATTTTGTTAGAAGGATAATTAATTGCTTGTACGCAAAGTGAAGTGGTTCACTTATTCTGTTTTGGATCACAACCAACTTATAAAATGCTATTTATATGAAAATTGTCCAAACTTAAGATTCCCTTATGATAGTGGAAAATATTCTTGTAACAGTCTACATACCTTTGCTTTCTCTCAAGCTGGATAAACACTGGCCAAGTGTTTGCAGGGTTGCAATACTTTCTAAATTTTACTGATACAAAAAGTTTCTTCTGCAGTTTGTAAGATTTTTTCTAAACATTTCATACTGTGATATCACTTGGTAGAAATTGTTTACGTGTACTTTTTCTTGTGTACCACTTGTAGACCACAGTTTTATAAGTTCAACTTTCTTGGTGTCTCTTTCTTGGGACCCTACAGATTTGCTCCTAATTTCAATGCCTTTTATGATGGCTGCCTAACGTGAATATGTAATGTCAAATATTCTGTTAAAGTGCCCACAGACAAAGACAAATATGAACTCTCAGTGTGGGAGGGTATTTGTGTGTACGTATAAAAGAGAATAAACTGGAAACACCACAAGGATGCCAATGTGGCAGGTTATAATCCCTTTATTTCAGCAATACTGACCTGCTAAGAGCAGACATACACTCCACAGTGTGGAACATACACAGCTTCAGTCATTTGGAGGCCTCTGTCAGCGATTATATTATCTCACTGGACTGAAATATAACTTTAGCAATAATTCCAATTGATGTGGAGTTTGTTTTTTTTTTTAAGGGAAGTGAAGAAATTCTGACTTGTAGGCGATTCATGGAAGGAAAGAGTGGGGTCTATTTTTTTGCTTTGATCTGAAGGAGGGTAGGTTTACATTAGAGATTAGAAAAACATCCTTTGCTGTGAGGGTGGTGAGCCACTTGGAACAGGTTTCCAAGAGAAGCTGCCCCATCCCTGGAAGTGCTGAAGGCCTGGTTGGATGGGGCTCTGAGCTACCTGGGATAGTGGAAGTTGTCCCTGCCCATGGCAGGGGGTGTGAACTTGATGTTTAATGTCCCTTCAAACCTGAACCATTCTATGATTCTCTACAGGATGAGGGTTATTTCCACCACTGTTGACAAAGATTGCATGTGGATCATCCAAAGACAACAAAAGATCTCCAGAGTTGCCACTGGAGGGGTAGGCAGGGGAGCTGCTACAACTGCTGTGTACTTCAGTTCTTCTTTCGTATCTTAAAACATGGGTGTGATTAAGAGAAAGCATAATTGCAAGAAGAGTTCCAATAGCCAGCTGTGGTTTGGGAGGCTGCATTCCAGAACACAGGCTTGGATTTTTTTTTTGTCATGTCCCTGTACTCTGTAATTAAATTTTCATTGAATGGCTGACTCTGACTATTATAATGTAATCACTTACAGCCCTTGCGTGTAATTCATTAGAACAATAATGAGTTTCAATGAACAGGCTCCCCACCAGTGATGAACTCTGAATGATTTCTACAATAAAAATTAATTTGGGAGGGTGGCAGATGTAAGACAGATCATGGCATGCTCAAGATCTGTGCACACCTAAGTATAAATAATAAATACCCCTCAGGCAAATGTAAAATGTTGCAGCTTTTTGTGAGGTCATTGTCAGAGAAGCTTCTCTGCATTCTGGTGCTTTAAAGCAAGAGCTACCTCATCACTCAGGTTGTTGCATTCTTTGCATTTATTAGTTGATTTTCCATACCAAAATTTTTGATAGCAAGTTTTCCACCAGCTCTGCAACCCATTGAGTAGTTTCTCTCCAGATTTTCAGGCATCAAATTTGTTGATGAATCCTACAGATTATCGGGTGGGCTCCTGTTACACCTATCACTCAAACCTCGCACTAAACCCAAGTTCCTTTGCTTGGGTAGATGCAAAGGAGAAGATTTCAACCAAATATTCTCAAGAGGTAAAAATTCACAACACTTTACTGGCAGACAACAGAAAATTAAGGAACATTTGCAAAAGAATAAATACAATATAATGTCACTTATCACAGCAAAGATTTAGCCCATTGAACATAGAAACCCAGGCAATGTAAAGTTCTGTGAGAATAAGACTAGAAGAAGGAAAACTATAAAAAACCAGACATAGCTACCAACTCCCAGTCCTTTCCTAGTCTCTGACAGCTGCCTTGCTTGCAGCACCCCCCAGCCTCCTATCAGCTGGTGGGGAGCTGCCTGTTATCCTTCCTCTGGACCACTGGTTTTCCCAGGAGCACAGTTCCCTATGTTCTACATTTCCCCAAATGCAGAGAGCTGAGCAGCCTGCCAGCTGGGCAAGCAGGAGCCAAAAAAAAAAAAAAAAAA
>VXBN01006013.1:480112-500044 GCA_013397395.1 Sinosuthora webbiana
ATCCCAAAAAAAAAAAAAAAAAAAAATCTGAGTAGCATATTTATGTTCAGATTGTTCTACCTTGGGAACATTCTGGAATTTTCAAACTAGAGCTGTCTTTGTGGGGGAAAAGAAAATGAAAAAAAAATAAAAAGGAAAAAAAAAAAGCTTTTGGGTTTTTTCAGCATTTTTCATGTGTTGGGAGTTCCATTTTTATGCAATCTCTGTGGTTGAATTATTAACGCCTTGGCAACACAAGCTTAAGAAAAGACCAAGAATTACAGCTAAATGAAGAGGCAAATTTCTTCATCTGGTTATCTTTGATTTTGAATGCAAAAATAAAAACAAAGTATTTTTCAAAATAGGTTTTGCTGCAGAAAATTCTCTTTGTAATACCTTTTTTAAAGTCTCTCTGAAAAAACCCAAAAAGCTGAAAGATGCAGATTCCTACATATTTAGATTTTTCTGTGGAAAATGGGAGTTTTGTACTCTGCCTTGACTTGATTCCATTGAAGTATTAACCACACAGTTGCAGTCTTGAAATGCAGAAAGCTGCCTTTCCAATGGATGAGGAAATCTTGGGAAGCAGACATGGGTCAAAAAATACTCAGTTTTCAGACGGTTTGTGTTTCATGACAGCAAGAAAACTTTCCACAGTGTTTCCCATATTTGGAGGCAAAAGAAATGATGAATAAATCTGGAATACTGAACCCTGTATATCGAGTGGCTGGATTGGATCCCTGTTATAGGGTCTGTCCCCAGAAAATTTAGCTCATGTCCTGATTGCAGTTTCAATTCATGTATTACAGCATTATCCTGTTTATGGTTCTTATCTTTGGACACAAGACAGTGAGCGAGCCAGTGAGGGTCTTGCTGATGATGCAGAAAAAAGCACCTATGTTAAAGACCATATGATGAAGGGAAATAAGTATTTGAGGCAACTTTTAGAACACCTCTCTATCCTGCAAAGAACTTCTGTCCTGGTTTGTTGCTGCTTCCAAAAGGTTAGTTTAAAAAACTGGTAGTTGCCACTGCAGCTCAGTTGGGACCTTCCTAATTCTGTATTCTGACAGATAAAGATGAGTTGATCACTGAATTAGATGTAGCCTAGGTGCAAGCAATCACGATCTGTTTTGTTTTGTGCAAACAGCATTACATTCTTTTGTTTTGTGCAATACAGCATTCTATTGTTATATAAACTGTTCTGAAAACCCAGTTTCCCAAAGCAGAAAACAGTCAGGGGAAAAAGTGAGTGGGAGAAAAAACTGAACACAAGAATTTGTATGATAATTAGGAATTGTTTAGGAATGCTTTATTAGATGCAAAAAACCCCCCAAAAACCATAACAACAGTATGTAGCAAATGAAAAAAGGAGAAGCCCATCTTAGAGAACACAAATCAACATTTCAGAAAGAAAATCAACTGCTAGAAAAAACCTAAATGCATTAATAAAGACTCCTCTGCACTCAAGAGGATGCAAAAATCAGGAAAGAATTTCTAAAGCACATGAAGAACAAATCAAATCTTAGTAGATATCTCAGTGTTGGAAAAAGATCACAAAGTTTTCTAGTAATGCGCATCAAGATGTAATAAATAGAAATTTTATAATTGGAAAAAGCAGGATTATATTTTAGCATGATACTGAAACACCTTCAGCTAATATTTAGGAGATTAAACAGCAATAGTTAAAGCCAATTATTAAAAGAATTGGCCAGGGAGTGTCTTGAAGTAAAATTGTGGACACTGAATTAATCTTTAAAGATGGGCAAAATGCCAGAGTACTGGAAAAAAGGCAATGTGGTTAGAATAATTAAAAAAGAAATTAAATAAATCGAAATGGGCTGAGTAGGCTAGTTAAGACAGGGATCCTGAAAAAAAAAAAGTGGAAAACCTGAAGTGGACATTGCCAAATAAAGGGTGCAGTGATGGGTGCCTTATTACTTATTACAGAATGATTGTATGTAAAATTTAAAAAAAAGGCTTTTTCAAGCATACCTCATGTTCTCTTCTTTTTGTGTATTAAAACAACATAGATGTCTTGATTCGAAAGTTGTTGTAAATATTTGACATAGTCATGCAGGAAAAAATATAGCACAACCCTAAAATAAATTACATTAATTTGAATAAATATCATCCACATTAAATAATTTAGGATCTTATAAAATTGTCTCAAAAGGAGATAAAAATGGACATTGCCACCCAGAGAAGGGATTTATAAGGTTGGGTTTGGCTAGTTTGTAACTTTAGTCTGGAAAACAAAGAATAAGTCCTGTCTGACTCTCCACTTTGTGAAGTGAGGGGCTGTAAGGGAAGCAGGCCACCTCTTACACTGAGAGCTGGATAACTTGACATATCAAGCATGTTTAAACAAATATGCCTTTTCATACTGTTAAATACTATTCTTTGGTCCAAAACTAATGCAAATCATGTTTTCAGTTTTCAGGTCTTTTAAGCAGCACACAACGGCAATAAGCATTCTTTAGAATAATTAAAAACTGGCTCATGTGAAACTTGAGTAAAAAACCCAAAATTATCTTTGGCTCTATACACCCAAACTTTTCTGTGTGAATAGGAATCTGAAATTGCTATTGTATTCAAAACTAGTGAGACTATTTAAAGAAAGCTGTGTGGGCTAGAAGACTAAAATTGGAAAAAAAAAAAAAAGAGTGGTCTGGAAAGGATGTTTCTTAGAAACTTCAGAAGCACGAATTATCAGGTTATTTAAGACAAGGCTCAGGGAGATTGTTGGCCCTGAGCATCTGCATAGACAAAAGAGTGTTAGGAGACAGGTGTTACTCTAATAAAGCAACTGAACAACTGGCACTGCAAGATCCAGTAGCTAGAAAATTCAAACCAAATATTGATGAGATTTGCACTGCAGAAGGTCAGCCACTGGAACACTGCAACAATTGATATAAGGATGCCATAGTTCATCACAGGGTCACATAGTTCATCACAGTTCATCATAGTTCAGAAGCTTTTCAGTCAAGGATATTTTTATACTTATTGGTTATATTTAAAATTTACTGAACAAGTTTCTGTGAAGTTCCAGAAGTCATTATATTATCTTCTCTCCATTAAAATGTAAAGAGATTGCATCTTGAAATGTTTGACTTTGTTGCAAAACCGTTTGGCTGTTCAATCCTAACATGAATTTTACACTAGTTTCGTGGATTATACAAACCTCAGAAAAACAATGGATATTCTCATAATCAAATGGAGTTTTCTCTCTGGTTCCTTTAGCACACATGTCTTTTTATCTTGCCAACTCCAGTGACAACCACGAGTTTCAGCTTAGGACTTCAGTCCAAAAAAAAAAGAGGATGCTGTTAGACAAAATTTCCATTTGAAGTTTTTCTGTGGGTAGAAGGGAGGAACAAAAGCAAGACAATTATTTGTTTGCCTTCTCTCCATCTAACCAGGAGCATCTCCAGTATTGCCACTGTGTGAAAAGCAGCGAATTCCCAGTATGGAAATGCAGAAGTCATATATGTATTGCTCTTTTAGGTAGTTCTGGAGCCCCTTTTGTGGCTAAATGTTGAGGCAGTTAAAGTGATGCTGAAATAAACGACTCCAGAGGTATCAGGAGGATGAACTCTGCTGGTAGATATTAATGGTTAGTTGTCATGGACAGGAATGGGGCAGAGCTTTGATCTCTTTGCTGTCTGAGAGAGCTCACTGAAAACTTGTTCAGGTGTCCCTGGACAGGGCAGACCTAAGGTGGAGCTTAACCATCCTGCAATGCTGAGGACGTTTTTAGTAGTATCCTCCATTGTATGAAACAGATTTTTTGGGTCTGAGGGTGAAACAAGTCAGGCAAAAGAAATCTAATGGTTTAGTGTTATGAGTAGAATTCAGCTTAATATTTTCTCCCTCTACATTTTGCTTTTCAGCAGTACACTTTAAAAGTTTCCTTACACAAGTTATGATTCCCTTACAAATTTGCCTGGAAGTGGTATGGCATGTGACTGCTGGAAGGGATTCTCCTGTGTCCCCATTTCCTCCACTCTCAGAAATGCATAAATTTGCAGTAATAGGGGCTTCATATGGCAACAAATTCCTTCCCTGATTGTAGCAAAGTCCTGTTATCGTGCAGATGGATCAACTGAAATTAAGTGAACATGTAAATATATTAACTTCTTTCTGTCCTTCCCCACTTCAGTCTTCTCCTGTCTTTAGTTATTGCTTTCCTCCTTGGTCTTGCAAGCAGGCAAGAAATTAATACTGAATTTATGTGGATATTCTCATGAGAGTTTATTTCATACATACTTTTTAATGTGACCATTACTTTAAACCACAGAACTTTTGAATGCATGGCTGGGTTTTATCAGGTGTTAAGAGGACCAAAGCCACCAGGTCTTTAGGTTTACATGCAAGGACTGAACTTCATCATACTGGTGGTCCCTTCCAGTAGCTATGAAGTCATGGGGACAAAGATGCATGCCAAAATTGATGGTTAAATGTTTTGTTGAACTGGAATTATGATCAAGTAGAGGGTGAATTTAGGAAGAAATTCTTCACTGTGAGGGTGGTGAGGCACAGGCTGCCAAGAGAACCTATGGCTGTCTCATCCCTGGCAGTGTCCAAGGCCAGGTTGGATGGGGCTCTCAGCAACCTTGGTCTAGTGGAAGGTGTCCCTGCCCATGGCAGGGGGTTGGAACTGGATGACCTTTAAGGTCCCTTCCAACCCAGACCATTCCATGATTCTATGAATTTTTTATATTTTAAAAATATGTATTTTTTCATGCATCTTTGAGAGTCTGCAGTGCATCTCCAAGGAACAGCACTATTTACAACATGCTATCTATCCCTGTAGGGTCCTGATATGATTATTTGAGGCTGGACAGATGTGATCTTTTTCATTTCAGAAAAATATTGAGGCAGATCCATAGGCCTAGGAGCTTCTGATCTATTTAGTGAAGAGAACATTGTAACTTCTCTTAAAGGGTCAAGAAATAAGACAAGTAACCAAAAATCTTCTTGAACTTAATTCCCATAGATATTGTAAAACCAAAGAGTTGGGAAATAAAGCTCCATTTTAGGAATTCCCTCTTTAATTTTTCTGTCAAATAAATCTTTTGATAATGTTCAGAGAGCTTTTAAACTATTTTATTTTCTTTTCAGATCAATGTGAGGTTTGCCTAGTGGTCAGCTTTCTAAGCTATTGCACTTCCCATTTAAATGGGAACATAAAGATCATTACATTGCAATTGGCACGCATCAGGGTTCCCTCCTATTTTACCCCCAGTTGAGATTTTAGAGATTTTTGAGCTGTTCAGGGGTTGAAAAGAAACCCAAAGAAATCATTTTATCTAGCTGAAGATAACTGATTTTTTTCACAGGAAAGGTAAATGAAACCAATGTATTTTGCATAATGAAACAGGTGACAAACTGGGCAGACTGATCTATTAATGAGCTTCCTGTAAAGCAAGAATGCAGGAAAATGAGCAAGGAGCAGAAGAAATCACTCTGATCTTCAAATTTAACAACCACTTCTAATCAAAGAGTATTCTAGGATATGTGAGTTCTTCAGCTCCCTCGAATGGTCAGCACTATTTGAATTAAAAAAGGTGTTGTAAGGTTAAAATGTAAACCTCATTATAAGCAACTTATTCAGTGTTATTATTTGGAGGAAAACTTATCTACTTATCTGTCAGGTGTTAAAGTACTGTCAGTCAGAGATGGCAATTTTCAATGCAAAGAAAGAATCACAGACAAGAAGAGGTGGGTCTGATCAGGCCACACAAAATACTTTGGTTCCTTCTTTGAGTGTTCATTGTCTTTGTGACAGCTCTTCATCATCCACTTTGCCATAATCTACCTCCAAAAACAGAGCTAAAGAGTTCTGAAATGAACGGGGGCCTTGCCCATTACTCAGCTTGGCTTTGGTCAAGTCTGTGTCAATGTAATTTATAATCCTATTCTTTGCTGAATGCTTTTATGGAAGCTTCCTTCAATGCTGGGCTGGTCAAATGGAGAACAGATCTTTTCCTCCTCCGAGAAAAGCGCCAGGCTGTGCATTCAGTAGGGTGTGCACGTGTCCAGCCTTGCAGAGTGAGCCTGTGGAATTGTCTTTGCAAACACCCTCTGCTTGGAGAGCAGCTGCTCCCAATATTGCTGTTTGCACTGGGGCCAGTTGGAACCTCATCCCAGCTTTGATCCCTCTTGATTTCGTGGTGAGCTGCCACCTTCAGAGGAGGTTGCTGATAGACACATAACTGGTGGTCTTTTCTTGTCTAGGGCCTGGGCTCTCAGGCGCTCTGGCAGCCCACTGCGCTCTCTGCTCCACAAATACCTAGTAAATGACAGATGGTGACACTGAAAATGTAAAAGCATTTAAACAGCCATAATATTCCTATCTCTGTGGTGTCCAAGCATCATCTAGAAAAGAAGGTTATCAAGCTAATAAATCTAATCCTCAGCTTCCCTTAGAGGAGCTGAGACTTGATATCTGGAAATTGTGGACACAGAAGTTAAATCCATGTGCTGTTACTGAAGATGGACAGTGGAGAGACTGCTTTTTTTAAAAAAATTATACAAGCCAACTAAGTATCAAATTATGAAGCCTATAACAAAGATCAATGACTTCAAAACACTTCCCAGTACGTTGCTGCCTAAGCCAGCTATCAGTCTGCCTGAAGAAGCACTAAATACAATGCAAGAATTAAGGAGGAAGTCAGGCAATGTTGTTTTCTTCTTTCAGCCACATGCTGTGTTGGCTGCAGTTTTCACTCCAGGTGTGGCCACAGGTATTCTTCCGAAATGAGATCTGGATTTATTTGGGCTGATATCTTGTCTGTTTGTGAATGCTGTTGTCTCTGTTCCTTCTTTTAGCTTAGCTATCATCCTTCTTCTCAGGTACATGTAAACTTTTAATTCAAAGCAAAGCCACTGCTAGACAAAGAGAGTGTGGCATAATTTATTTCTTGTATAGACTGACACCTTACTCCACAATATTTTGAAGGCCAGATCCTAGAAAAGCATGAAGAAAGAAAAATGTTAGTCCTAGTTAGTATCCTAACAATTTAGTGGTAAATGTTTTATTGGCTTTTACAATGTGATATATTGTGATTGGGGGAGGAGGGGCTCAGTATCCCATTAAAAGGAAAAACCAGCTGTTTAGAAGGAGATGATACTTCAGCTCATTTTTATGTGCTGGTTACAGTTAGAAGGCACAAGAAGTTTTGCTTCTTGGTCCATTTTCCCTTCAGAAAACAGAGGAGGTATATTAATAATTTCTAGTATTTAGGTTAGAGGTGTGGTTTGGTTCTTTTCTCTAAGAAATTGCATTTTTCCTTACTGAAGGATAAACAACATCAGCAGCAGCAATAAAAACAACAAATGTTGATTCTGTTAACTACTCCCCCTTTGTAATGCAATCTTGGACAATAGGTGCCTCAGAAAAATTCTAGCACCTTTTCAGAACTGTGAGAGATGGACTGTTATTGGATGCAGCCCAGGATTTATCCTGACTTTAGCACAGGTTTGGAGAAGGACTGTTCATGGTTAAAATGGCCATGGTTGCTTGGCTTTTAATTAGTTGAAGTTTGGTTGTGTTTAGCCAACAATGTGCTGAACATGATTTTTCCATACCTATAATAATAGCAAAGTCATGCTCACGTCCTTCTACAAAAGGGAATACATTTCCTGCTTGGATGTCTTTTAGTGTTTTCTTCAGAAAGCACACAGTCAACTAAGAAAATTTCAAAAAAAGTCAGCTTTTGATTTTCTTTATGTTTTGGTGGTATGGATCCTTTGATGTTGCTATGTTTTTTGGTTTCTGACTTTTTTGGTTTCCTTTAAACTCCCCATAGAAAATCAGTTGTGCTTGTTTGGATTTTTTTTTTTCCTAGAGTGAATTTAATGTCTGCACAGTTACATACACTCAAATATTCTCATTAGAGAATTATTATTTTTAGAATTATAATGCAAATTGAATCTCGGATTGGTCTGAGCCTCCAGCATAGCTGCATATTGAATGAAATTCCTCTACTCACAGGACTGCATTTGAATACATCTTATGCTTTGTATGTGTTTAATTCTACGCAGGGAAGACCTTGTTGCTTGAGGGTGAAAGGAAATCAATTTTTACAGTGATTCCGGCATTAAAGACTGATGTGTCAGGGGTCATTCTTGATCCATATGCTGTCATTGTTTATTCATGGGGGATAAGGTAGTTCTTAAGTTAGGAGAGAAATTTTCCATTAGGATTTAATGCAGCAGCTCAAGATATAAAAGCCTAATGTCTTAGTGCACTCTGGGAAAGTGGGGAATTTAAGTTATTACAGAATCACAGCAAGGTCTTGGGGGCCTCTGTCACAATGATTTGGTGTCATCTGAGGTAAAATGGAAAGCAATTGTCCGGAGGAAGAACAAAAGAAATGAAACTCTAGTTACCAATCTGTACTATTTACACAAAGACCCAACATAAATGGAAACTGAAGATGAAGAACTCTGTATCAGCTCATCCTTTGAACCTCAGTAGGAGTAATTATTTTTTTTTAAAGTCTGGATTTTTCTTTTTTTCTCTCCCGTTCTTTCTTTAGATCTTCTTGTTTTGTTTTCACACTCGAAGAAAAAAAAAAAAAAAAAAAAGAAAAAGAAAAAAGCTATAACAATTCATTTCTGTCCATGGGGAATAGCACACAGGTCATAGACCAAGGAACTGTATTACTACATTAGTGCTGAAACCCACCAACTGAATTAAATAAGTACTTGAAATGAAATAAATAAGGTACAACTTGCTACAAGGTTTCTAAAGAAGAAACCTTGCACCCAGCAGTGACTTTGAAGTTTTACTTCTTTTTTATTTTTTTTTTTGTATTATTATTAGTATTCCGTGCTGGTGTTCAGAGTCCATGACCTCTGTGCAGTCCCTTGAGGATGTCAGAGATCTGAGAGCCATTGTTGTGCATGTGTTCATTAGGTATAAAGAAAAAGGTACTGATCTAAATGCAGCTGAATGTCAAGGCTCCCCGGATTTTGTTGTTGTTGCTGTTAAGGACAGAGCAAGATAACAATCCAGAGCCGGTGAATTTCTGTCCTCTGTTTTTGCAGAGTAAAATTAAATACCTCTGCTAAAGTACTTTGCTGAAAAATTTAGTAGCCAGCTGTATTTTGGGGGGCTGATGGCAATAATGTTAAAAGAACCTCATATAAATGAAAAGAGCCCTACTAAAATATAATAGTTTTAATCCTGCTCTTACAAACATCTGTTTCAAAACTAAAACCATTTCAGGAAAACACAGACTGGACCTAATTGTCCTTGATGTTTATAATGACACTCTCCAAACTGCTTTGCAAATATTCAGTGTTGTACAGTAACTTATCTGCAAAAAGTTCCTAGAAAGAATCGTGCAGGACTGTTATTGCCAATTCTGCTAATTTTCTTGTAGCGCAATTGGCCTCAAACCTCCCTTTTTGTTAGACATAATATTCACAAAAAATTATAGACATCATGTGCCTCAAAGGATTTAGACTCTAAGTGGATATGACAAACAGAGGGAGTATGATTATCCCTAGATTGTAGTTATAAATGTGAGCTACAGAGAGAGAAAGAGAAATTCTCCCCTGCAAAACAATGTGTGAGATCACCACCCACAGCCCTTGCGGGTATTTAGGTATGTCTTCAGTTCACACTGAAATAGACTTAGGAAATTTTAGATTTAGGGACAGAAAAAGGTCACTGCGCCCTGTATCCTATCTTTGCCATGTGGGCTTACTCGTGGCTCTCTTGGAGCACCCTGGTTCCCAAACAAGCCACAGCTCTTTGGTTTGGAGAGTTTTCCGCTAATTAAGGGAAATTTCGCTAAATTTTTGAACTGTGAGATGTATCATAAGCACTGATATTTGTATATCTGTCTAGCTCACTGTCTCCTAATTCCTTTGGATGCACTTATTTCTTGTGTTGCTCATTAAGAAAATAATCCCAATTACTCAATGTAAAGAAATGCCGAGGAAGTGCGGGGCTTCAGCACAATTTACTTGAACAGAAGGTAGGAAACATTAGTATCGATGCATTCCAGGACTTGCTAGCAAAGCACAACTAAATTTAGCAGCCAGAGATATTGATTTGATTAAAAATTGTTTTAAGACTTGTAAATGTCACTGGAACTTAGCAAAATGAACATTATTAAATCCTTCTGGTGATGGGGAAAACTAACAAAGGGATTTACAGTGGTTTCTGTAATTAATTGCTCTGTCATGATTTATATTAACTTACAGTACAACTCCATTAGCTCAGACCTGTCATCTCTGCTCAAGGAACCACCAAGTAATCACTACCACATTAAAGAATAAATTAGTTTTTGGCTTGGAGCCTAGTTGTAGAATGTTCCATTTGTGTCTGCTGTAGACATATGTACCTAATAAAGTTGGGAAGAACGAGTTAAACTATGTATATATCAATGTCGGCTGACTGTATCTTAGAGATGATATGATCAGCATTGTTCATTAGGTCTAATGAATCATTTAATTTCTGTTGCTTGCCTCCTGTTTTGGTGAACACCGTTGGATGAACTATGAAGCAGGAGATGATTGAAAATAGGTAGGTCTCCTGAGATCCTCCTTCCTCCACATTCTGCGACCTGTGGTTGTAGTAATAACTTCATATGGTTTTTGTTAACACTTCATTACCCCAGACTTGGATAAATTATCCTCCTGCTTCTTCCCCAGTGGCAGACACATGGGTGAAGCCAAAGTCTTAGCTACTACTTACAGTAGATTATGGGATTTGTGAGGTTCTATCAAATTATCTCTGCCTTTGATAGTTTGAAGATGTTTTAAGTGGTTTTTCTGTTAGTGTGTTATGGCTTGCACAAGAAGTTGTTTTACATTTCCACATATGCTGTAATGTTCTTAGGAGCCTGCAAGCAAAGTTTTCAACCAATTTATCTTTTGTTTTCGCCCCTGGGTCCTGGATAAATCCTGGATAAATCCCCTTGAGGCATATCAGCACGTGGCCAGGAAGGCAGCAGTGGCACTCTGAACATGAGGCTGGCTGTTGCACTGAAGTGTCATGTGGTTAAACAAGAGTTGTGGGCAGACTTCATGACTTGTGAATGTGCATCACGTGTAACACCTCAGAGGGTTTGTTGTGCATTTGAAGCTTTTAGTCCTTTGACAAGCTACTGAAATTAAAAATGTGTTTATTAGCTCTGTTGTTCAAACCAGTACATTATCCCTTCTCTTTAACCAACAATGGAAACCACACTGACAGCCTTGCTAGTTTTATTGTTTCCTAGTATTTATGGGGTGTTGCATGGGTCTCGGTTCTCCTTCCTGACCTCAGCGACAACGTTGCCCTTGGAGCTAAAATAAGGACATGTGTGTCAAAAGCCTAATGAAAAATCCAGACAGGTCTTAGCTGATCTTGTAGCTAGGAAAAATTTGAACCTTGGTGGTTCAAGAAGACCTAACAGGCTTGCAAGAAAGCAAGATCCAAGACAAAGGGGAATGGCTTTAAACTGAAGGAGTGAGATTAGATTGGATATTGGGAAAAAATTCTTCCTTTTGACGGTGACGAGGCCCTGGCACAGGTTTCCCAGGGAAGTCATGGATGCCTTATCCCTGGAAGTGTTCAAGGCCAGGCTGGATGGAGCTCTGAACAACACGGTCTAATGAAATGTGTTCCTGCCCCTTGCAGGGGGTTGGAACACAATGGGCTTTAAATTCCCTTCCAACACAAACCATTCTGTGGTTTCATGAATATGCACAAGCTCAGGAGTGGGAGATGAGTCAGCGTGGCATCCCAAGCAGAGGGAATAAGTTGGCCACGCAGTAGGGAGGTGGGCTATTAAATGGATATTTTGATGAAGTGTCCAGGACACAAGTGATGGCTTGGAGTGATGTGGCATTCCTCCTGCCAGCTGCAACCTGGGATAATTACAGCTGCAGCAGGGTCAGATGCAGAGCGCACAGACATTGAGAGTGCTTCTAAAATACGTGGTGTTTTTGCAGGTTCTGCTGGACACTGGTTGTAAGCAATTTTAAACAATAACATATTTTATATTAATGGTAATTTCCTAGTGTCCCAGAGAAAAAGTCAAAGCCATGCCTGGCATGTTCACAGAAGTGGCCAAGGCACAGATTTTTGTGAGCCCTCCATCTGTTGATGCCAACACAAGGACAGGAAGGAGTGTGAGTTTCAAACCTCCTTTCTATGAAGGGCTCTGTGCCACTCCCCACTGTTTTCAGTAGAGAGCTACAGTAAAACTCAAACTTTTTTTTTTTTAATCTGTGAGTTTACCAGATCTCTTGGCACGATGACTGCTGTGCCTTTCTTTGAATGCCACAGCACAAGCATTAGGTTCAGTGGCAAGAGACACTGTCATTTCTAGTGTCCCAGACTGCTAATCTTTAAATATTGTTGTATCAGCCAGCTCTTTTCTACACATGCCATCATGACTGGCACTGCCAATCTACTATTTATGTGGATTATGTTCAAACCATCTGTTTTAAAATAATAGTAACGATCTCTTGAATAGAAATGTGTGTGCTGACGTAAAGTACAGGGCAATGCTAGGGAAGTATTACAAAATGGATGGACGTTAATTTGCAAATGTTCAACGATGGAAGAGATATATATCTATTAAGTAGCCCCAAGAGGAAGAGAAAAACAGGCCAATAACGCCCCCCTGTTATTTTGCTGGACATAACTTGGACCAGAGTTTGTTCCAGTGTTTAGAGACAAGCCTAGTTTTATTTTTCAGTTCAGACCTAGTGGGAGTTGTTCAAAATGGTGCAGTTGTGATTCTAATACTCCCCCCACGAACTTGCAGAAAGTACAGATCACTATCCAAACTTTGTGGTTTGGTCTCACATTTCTTATGCAAGTTTTCAAAATTAGCCATGAAATGAGGTAGTGCTTTTGTACAAACTTGATGGAAAATGGGAGGTAGAAAATCTCAAGAGAATATCAGTTTTCAGGAGATTTCAGTATGTCCTGAATTCAGTGGGAATAGAAAATCTGTGACAATAGCTTTTCTTTTAAAGATCAATCTAAACCTCTAGCTTTAAATCTAGTCTTCTAGACTTCTGGCTCAGACCCATCACAAAATATTTTAGCGCTTCCCTTTCTTGTGCCAGGCAAAATCAGGCGCTGTTGTCTAATTTGCATTTCCAAAGAACCTATAACTGCAGTCTCTCCAGTGAGTGTTGAAGTGCAGAGACATACAAAACCATTTTTTTTTTTTTTTAATATTTTATTTTACAAACCTCAGAGAATATAATGATCTGGTTTAGGTCAGTTCTTACTTTATGTGAACATGCTCATTTCTTAAATCAGCATGGTTCTTGGCTGTACTTTTTTTTTTTTTTTTTTTAAAAAGCTTCTGCTGAAGCTTTGCCGTTTGAGAACATATTTGCCAAGCCAGTGTCTAATGTGATCATAACAAGCCAAGGGGGTATATTTTCCTGTCAGATACCTTCCATTAACCTCAGAGCACTTCCCACTTTCAGGTCAAGGGAATCTTTACTTGAAGAGGAACTAAATAATGACCACAGGCTTTGTCTGGGGTAATTTATAATCTTTCAGGCTGTCTTACTAGCAAGAAACAAAAAGTCCTAGTGAATTATCAATACACACACCTGCTTTACCTGTTACCCTGGAAAACAAGAGATTTAGTTTATTATCTGGGATTCTGTTGCATTATTTTACTGGTTCAAAGTTCTTTGTTGGATTCTCTCCCCTCCGCAGATTTGCTCCAGTTCCAGATTAGATACCAGTAGTGACCAAACACAGTGCTGAATTTAGTGTATCCAGTGGTAAAATGTCAAAGTCTGTGATATTTATATTATCAGAAGTATAGTTAGATGTGACTATAAAAGCTTTTGCCCCTTTCAGAAATGGCAGTGCATGAGCCTTTGAAGTCAGAAGCAAAAGAACATATAATCTGATTGCTTTCCCATTCATATTTTAGTGTATGCAGGAATTGTTCTTACAGGCAGAATAACTGATATTAATGTTGTTATTATAAATTATTATTCTGCAATCATTGCCTTTTAAGAATGGGCTGATGATTTATGCCTTCCATAAAAGTACGGGTTTCTTAAAATGGAAAACAATCAAAGTCCATCAGGTTTTGAGCATATAAATTTAATCACTCATCACACAGTAATTGATAATCTCATACATAAATATGTCATATTACCTATTCAAAGATGCAAGCCACATATGCCAAAAGGAATAGAGTCCATACTTGGGGTCTAAAGGATTAATCAATATTTTAAATATATTCCTCAATGTTCCTGCAGACCAATAAAATTCTTGACCATGACCTGATACCAGGTCCTTTTCTCTCTAGAAATTCCTCAATAGCAGCTTAGTTTTGTTACGTGATACTAAAATATATTACAGGTTTTGCAGATACTTCTCCTCTACTAAGATCAGCACTCCAGTAGCTCAGAGATTAAGGTGTTGCCACTTGCCCAGAGCTCTGTCTTCTCTTTCAATCCCTTCATGAAATGACATTGTGTCTCCACCTTGCTCATTTTGTTCATTAAAACAAGCTTTATTCCTGAGAATAAAATAAAATCCCTGTGTAATCTCAATGCAATCCCCTCTTCCCTCCACTGTTTCTCCTGTTCTAGTTAACAGCCAGAGACAATTTATCTCCCTTAATTAACTCAATGGATCTATTGAGTGTCTAAACTTGATCTGAGGATCTCAGGTGCTACAAAGCTTGTAGGGGTCACGGTGCAAAATTTCATAACAGCACTTGGCTCAGTGCAGAGCATTTTGGACAGCAACGTTTCCAGCAGCAGTGTTGTTTATCATTGCACCACACCACTCCAGTGCATCAACAGCACTTCTGGTGCTCAGCTTGGCTCAGGGTCTTGTAAAACTTTCTGCTGCACAGCCTGGGTGACCTTGCTACTTTATCACCTCCAGCCACTGGTCTATCTTTATGTTAGCCCAGGTTCTCTCTTTAGGAGCTTGAATTACTTATTGCCCAGACCCTGACATTGCTGCCATGTTCTACCCCTTAAGTATTTCTTTGTGCCGAGTAACCTGATTTCTGGAAGCATCACTCTCTGTCAATACTTCAACTACACTAGTCCTTTGCACTGAGAAGACAGCAGCTCTCTGCCAAAAAGGGCTGTGAATCGAATTAGCAAAAAACTGGGATCAAATGCTTAGATCCCAGTTTGAACGAAACAGGGAACAAAAGCTGTAAGTCATGCAGCTGCCCATGAGCTTTGTGAAGGTATTTCTGCAGTGTTCCACCATAGCCTCTCAGATCAGATATTTTTGGACTCGATCTTGGAAAAATGAACTTAAAAAAATATTATAGTAACCTAGGATAGAAGCCTAAACCTAAAATAACTGGGAACACAATGGCAAGGAGGCCTTTTAATGGTGTGTTTTAAATTGCTTTATATGGATAATCTTTGGCTGCTGGAGGACAAGGGGAAAAGAAGTTGATACTGAGAGCCTTGTACAGAACCAGAGCACAGAACCTCTGCAGAGCAGCTCAGAAGAAAAAAAAAAAAAAAAAAGAAAAAAGAAAAAGAAAAAAAGAAGTAGAAGAAAAAAGCTACAAGTGGTTTGGCAAGTGATCTGGCAGTAAAACTGTGGCAAAATTACATGAGATGAGGTCTGGAAGAATGATGGAGGGAAATGAACAAGTGGGGAGAAGCTGTGCCCTTCCAAAGCAGCAGCAGACACAGAGACAATGGTACTGGGAAAAGTCATAATAAGTTTGAGAGTCTGAGACTGCTTCTGCTGCATGGAAAATAGGAGCTGTCTGGGAAAGGGATCTGTGAACAAAGAGTAAAGGGTGATGCAGCCAGCAAAGATAAACTGATACTTATGGTGTTGTGGAAACTACTGAACCAAACAGGCTGTGGCAGACTGGGAAATGGCTCTGCTGCATCCAGGATTTAGAAAGAAATGGATAATTGTTTTTGGAAATACACAACAAAACTGTTCGTGTTACCTACTAACTACTTGCTCTTGGGCTACTTCTGTATAAGAGGGGTGGAGTATGCTCAGTTTCCCTCACTAAATGCTGATCTGATGGAACCCCCCAGACCCAGCTTGGATCCATAAGGGAACAAGCAGGGTTCCCCTGCTTCAGAGGCGCAGTGTGTGTATGTGCACCAGCACCCCTGGGGCAGGTGACAGAGGAAGATGGGACTGAGCAAAATGAACATGCAGTGCTGTGAAGTTATTCCCTCCATCAGAACGTGCAGCTCTTCCTTACTGCATTTATTAAAAATGAACGTCTTTTTGGCTGGCAGAAGAATGCGTGTAGTGTATGCTGCAGCTTCTTCTGAGGTGATTTTGGTATGTGGTATCACTAGCCAACCCACCTAAAGATTTCAAGGCAAATTTAAAAGTTGTGAGTGTTCACAGACTTGGTTAGCTTGGGGTTTTTGTGGATTTGGCTTTTTTTTGTGCGTACCTTTCAAAATACTTGTAGGTTAAACATGCAAGCCTCTTGATGTTTTCAGAAACCCAACTCCAGGTCTCAGGGCCTGAAGTTTTGCAGCGTCAAAAGCATTGTCAGCAAAGTTTGTGCCATTCCTGGGTATGTTTCTGCCTGTCTCTGCCATCATTCCTTGGGGTTCAGGGCTTGCAGAGGCTTATGGTGGCCAGCTGAGCCTTGCTGTGTTGTCATGGCCATGGCAGAGGTGACAGGCTCTGGTGGCAGCTCCACAACAACCCTCCCAGGTCCTGCATCTGCGCCAGGCATCATCTCTCACTGACTGATGTGCACATCACCACTTTGCCCAGCTTCCTTGGGAAAATAATAATGCAGCTTCTGAAAACATCTTTTGGTCTTATTTATTCTTTTTCCTCTGTGTTACAGTAAGAATGAGTGGACTCAAGTGACTCATATTGCCTGTCTCCTTTACTTGCAGGGCAGGCGGGGCATTGTTCTTAGCCCCGCCACAAACTGCTGTAGCATCAGGCCTATTTTTCTCTCAAGCACCAGCAATGGCTTGTCCCTTTCTCTGTCTCCTGGCCAGCAAAGACAGTTTCTGCTGTCTCCTGTCCCCTGCCAGATCAGTTTTTAACTACAGGGCTCCCTTGGCTTGGGCAGCTCTGAGCTCCCCTTTTGGCTGTCTCCCTGGGGCTGGGCAGTGGTGGAACACAGGCCAGCCCCACACAGCAGCTCCAGATGTGGGCAGAGGAGTCCAGGAAAGGATTTCTGGGCACGGACACCCTGTCATAGCGTGTGTCCCCAGGGAGCTGTGGGGGCGCGTTGCTGTTTGTGGCTGACCCTGTCTGCAGCGGGGAACATGGGGGAAGGACGGGGAGCCAGAGGTGTGCCTCTGAGTCACCATGTCCCCTGGGCTGCTCTGGGCCTGGCATGGCTTAGTCACTGCTGCTGGCCTGGAGCTGTGCTCTGCCTCTTCCACAGCTGCCAGCGACACCCGTGTCTGCTTTTCCCAGGAAGCATCGCGGTTACGCGCCGTGCCTCTGATTTGGGTCACAAAATCAGACAAACCCTGGTGCAAACCCCCCATGGCCAGGTGTGCTCTGGGAAGGACACGTTGGCCAGGTCCCACCTTGCAGCCCAGGCCATCCTTTGGTCCTGAGCAGTGGGAACCTGGCCTCAGCTGCCTTCGTGAATCTCCTGTATGTCCTGCTACAAGCGTATCTTGTCAGGAAACTTGTAGCAAGCCGTGGGAGAATTTGGCAATGGATGCTGGAGTGGAAAATATTAACAGCCTGTAAGAAAGTCTGGCTTGTGCTGCTGCAGGGAAATTGGCAACTGGCGGGGGTACAATTAGTGTAGGAAACTCCTGAGCTCCTCGGCGAGAGGGCTGCGATTGCAGCGTGCGCTGGGATGGGACTTATTGCAGCATAGCATGAACTTTGTGAGCACCCAGAGACGCTGGCCAGAGCCAAGTTGCAAAAGAGCACCACAGCAACTGTTTCTCTGGTCCAAAAGAAGTCACATTAAAAAAAAAAANGCACCGAAATGGTCACACTAAGTGTAAAACACTGCTCCTCTCCCACCCCTGACCTGCTCAGCATGTTCAAAGGGCAGATTTTCAGATGCGTTTGGCTCTGGCCTAATCCTGCTTCTATGGAAGCCTTAGGGAGTTTTTGAAGGGATTTTTTTTAAGTGGATGTTACACCACCACAGTGCATTTTTAAAGAAACCCACTCAGAGTCAATCAGACCATAAAGCATCCACTAAAGTAGTGACAGTGGAGTCCACTGGGCTCACTGTGGCAGTGACTGTGGGGCTGTTCTCTGTCCGTCTGGCTGCTCTGATTGAGCAGCCTGGCTGGCTGTGACGGTGGCACTGTCCTCCTCAGCTCTGTCCCCAGCCCCTGCAGTCACCTCCACAGTGAAGAAAGGGTCCTGTCCTTGCCCTCCACGCACAGAAGTCAGAGGAAGATGATGGCATTTTCCTTGAATGCCCTGAGCTGCTGTGGGTGAGGAGCACATTCCCTGCAGGCTCCTCGGTGGCTGGTGACCTTTGCCGGGGTAGGGGGGAACGTCTGACAGCGATGGCAACACCTCCAGTTGCATCCAGGCCAAAAACAATTGTGATCATTTTTTTCCTATGGCACTGTGCCGAGGAAGAACTTAGTGCTGTTGTTGCTCAGGTCTGACCACCATCAGCAAACTGCTTCTGGAAGAGAGAGCGATGCAGAGTCAGATATTTGGACTTCTTGAAAAACTGAGGAATCGGATCAAAAATATCCAAGCTTGGCCTAATCCTTTCTCCCTCCAAGGCCAGATGCTGCCAATATATACCAAATGTAGAAGTCAAATATTTTACTTATTTGGCTCATCTCATCTGTTTCAGTTACTAAAGTTTTTGCTGGCTGTGGGTGACTTGTAAATATAAAATGTTAATTTCTTGTTGATTCAAGGCAAGCAGAGTTTCTAAAGTCCTTGTGAGATCTGGTGGTTCATGAATGCTAAAGAAACATCTTCAAAGCACATACTGCATATGAATGCCAATATACAGTCTTCTTCTGCTGATGTGAAAACATCATTTTCATGTAACAAAAGCTGCCCTCAAAAATAGTCCCAGTTAAGGACTTTATTAAAATTTCCTTCAGGTTCTACATAGACTGTTGGTGCACAATGACATTATATTGTTGAAATTGAAATTGAAATTATATACATAAATTGAAATTGAAAATTAGAAAATGTTCGTGCTAAATTTTAAAATTTTAAAGTTAGAAGTCAACAAACCAGAACTATTAACAGAAAAGTCAGGATACTTGATTAAAAATGAAATTTTCTGGCAAGGGTCTTGTGATGTGCTAACATGAACTCTAACAGTATTTAGAATTACCTTCATTCATCTAAGTGGAGTGCTGCAGTTTTCCAATGTAAGTTACACTCTTGTAGCTTTTAATAAGGGGTCTGAGGGAAAAAGCCAAGCCTGGAATGCTGCAGTACCCCAGTGACAACTGTCTGCTAAACCAGCTTCTTACTGGTGTTTGGCAAGTCCCTGGAGTCTGGAGCAAGCATCTGTTGGAGTCCAGAGATTAGATGGGAGAGAGATTGTTTGTTTCAATGAACTTCACCGGACACCTGAGAATCTGTATTAATTGAGATTTTAAGGGAAAATAACCCTTTCAAAATGTGACCATGAGTTCATAGAATTTAAATTAAATGACTGCATAAGGTTCAGTTCAAAAACCAAAATGTAATAAATGTAGTTTTTTTAAATGAGTTGTGCTGAGAAAGTATCGATTTAAGCACAGCAGAAGTTTAGAATTTAATCCACATTTCAGAATCTGTTAAGAATTTTTATCTCAGCAAAAAGGGAAATATTTTCTAACCAAAACAAAACAAAACAGAACAAAAAAACCCACCAAAAACAAAAACCCAAACCAAACAAAAAAAGCGCCCTAAACACCTGTACAGCAGAAATAAGAAAAAACCCTAAAGAGAAGGAAAGGGTGACATGTGCAACAAGGAAAACTGTGTCTTAAAGGCCAGGAGTTTTATTGATAAACTCAGAATTGCCA
>VXBN01006014.1:0-75039 GCA_013397395.1 Sinosuthora webbiana
AAGATCATCCAGTCCAATGCCCTGTGAAGGAAGGGCAGGGACACCTTCCCCCAGAGCCAGTGCTGGAGCCACCGAGGCTCCTGCTGCAGTTCCACGAAAGGGGTCACTCAGTCCAAAGAGAAGGAAACCAAGAACATTAATAACATGCAACGGAGAGTTTAATTGAAACATGCTCTCTGAAGGGAAGAGAAGCAGATGAGCTCTGCCGAGCTGTGTAGCACCTGAGTTAGTGAAGGTCCGGGGAGAGGAGGCAGCTGCTCACTGGATGGAGTGCCAGCCGGGAGGTCAGACCCTCCGGGGAGCACCTGGGGACAGGAGAGGAGAGGAGAGGCGCGGCCGTCAGACATGAACAACTGCACCAGCACACACCGCGCCACACCCACTCACGGCAGGAGCAGGAGCCTGGAACTCCTTGGTTTTCATAGACAATTCCTCCCTGGACAGTTAGCATAGAGTCTTGAGGGACTTCTGCAGCCAAACTGGGGGAAGTTGGCTTCGTTTTTATTTTATAATCCAGATTATCCTTGAGCGGCCACAATTGCCAGTTTAAGCAAGCTGTAGTATCGCAACAAAGTATCTCGGGGGTATTACTTTCAAGTCTGGAAGAAATGCTAAAATAATTCTTCCCAAGAAGCTTAATATCTAAAATGGTGCAAGAATGTACTGAGTCTCCTTACAGCAGATCTATGTTAACTGTCCATTGGAAACTGCGTGCTTCCAGCAAATCCTTCCAAGGAACACGACTTGAGAACAGGAACTGTCAGTGCCACTTGTTGAGAAATAGTTTGGTAGAGCTCTCCCACCAATCTTTTTGATCCATCACTTCTTTCTGAGCCTGAAGGGCGTTGATGACCCACAGAAGGTGATTAGGCCATGCAACGGGGTAGGGGGAAGTCATCCAGGTTATGTGGGGGAGGTTAGAGAGACTGGAAAGGTTAGAAGGAGACATCAAAGCCTCCTCACCAGGTCAGACAGCACATTCCAGTTAGTCATTTCCATTGTTAGGGGGGTGGGAAGTTCTAGGAATAAAGCAACCCATGACACAATTTGCAATTCTTCTTCTCAGCTGTCACCTTGAGGTGTGCAAGTGCCCATGGAGTGTGAGCACACACACACAGCCTGGAGTTACAGCAGTGGTAACTTCATCGTTTAGTTTATAAATAAGAGGCAAAACATACTTTAAATACATCTGTAAGACAAGCTGAAACACATTTAACTGTCTAGGTTAACAGTCTGGCCATGAACAAAAGAAATACACAGACAGACCAGCAAGCCCAGAAGACTAAAGCAATAAGCTCCTTAATGCTCAGCAACAACACCAAGGGAAACTAAAATTAAGCTTTGGAAAAAACCAAACTAATTTATAAATGAAAACTTCAGAGAGGAGGTAGGATTTCTACAACTGACAATCAAAAACCCTGAAACATTTATTCCATTAAAACCCAAGTCTTTGTAATTAGCTATTTTCCAACTGCTCCAACTGTTCCTGAAAGAATACCACTTCTCTTTTTTTTTTCTAATATTTCTTTCCTAATTTTCAATTTCATTGAAATATTAATGGATGCCTTTGTGTCTAGG
The DNA here is from genome assembly GCA_013397395.1 of Sinosuthora webbiana. NCBI lineage: Eukaryota > Metazoa > Chordata > Aves > Passeriformes > Sylviidae > Sinosuthora > Sinosuthora webbiana. The sequence goes on from VXBN01006014.1 coordinate 1,579, forward strand.
TTTCCTTATCAACTTGTTTGGCACACATCCCCACTCTTTCACAGCAGAGATTTTCTACTGCCTTTGACTACAAAGAGTACATGGGAAAGACTACTAATGAATGGAGATGGTGGGGAGCATTGGCTCAGTCTCAATGGCCTGGAACTGGCTCATGGCAAGGCTGGCTAAAGACAACCAACACAAAGTGTTGGTGAGTACAAAAAAAAACATTACAGAAACAAAAAGAAGCAAGTAATAAAGTTTTTGCTCTGTTAAATAAAATTTCTTCAATGTATTTCCATTTAAGGGCTACCTTTCCATTTAAGGAAAGGACTACCAAAATAGTTTAAAATACTGAAATGTGCTGTGTCCCCACACAGGCAGACAATTAAAAGAAAATTTCATATATGGATATATGTAGTTGGTGAGCAGGTAAAAACATCCACAGCACCTCTCAAGTTGTTACTGTGAGTCATTATTTCTTTGTGAAGGAGTGTTTTGCTTGGAGAGCATGAGTCAGTAAAGAAAAGTTTGTTTTCAGGTATCTTTTAAATTTCTCAAAATCCTGCTCTCATAAATCAAACATGTGAAAGGAAAACAGTATCCAGGTATCAAATGAGTAGCAGAGAACTTCAAAAAAGCCAACCCTTTCAGTCAGGTCCACCCTTGACTGCAAGGAACAGGCTCATGACAGGAAGCACAACTAGGCTGTCCCAAATCCACCACTTCATGAAATATACCACCAGCCATCTCAGTCTAGTGGTCACGGACCAGATAAAAAGCTATTTAAAGCAAGACATCCAAATTCTGTTTGAAAAAAATCAGTATCAAGAAAAAACCCCAAACAAACACAAAAAGCAAACCACAGTTGCTTCACTCTTTGTAGTTTAAGAAGGAGAAAAGCTAACAGTGACACGAGAGGCATCTCTCAGAAGCATAAAACAGAACTGGATTTTTTTTTTGCTCATTAGGGACAAAACAGAACACCTCTAGGGACACACACCAACCACCAGAGCATAAACCTTTCAATACTACATGAAATGAAGCAGCCTGTTCCCGAATAACCATTTCTCTTTACGGAAAGGCCCAGAGCTGAGCATCCCCAGCCACGTGTCCTTACCGGTACCCTGCTGAGGGGGGGCTTGGAGGGAGAGCTCCCTGCCTTCCCTGCTGCTGTGCCCACGCTGCTGGAGGCCGAGATGTAGCTCACAGGGGTCAGCACCTGCCCAGGAGTGGCAACTGGAGTGAGCAGCGGCAGGCCAGCGGGTCCCAGAGGCAAACTGCTGGGAGGTATGCACGTGCTGATGGACGTCAGGGGTTTGCTGGGTGCCACGGCCGTGGTGGGGATGCCGGGGACAACGGTGGTCTCCATGACCAGAGAGGTCTCCAGGGACACCGAGGGGTGCACCGTGCCCACGTTGCCGTGCTCGCTGAACAGAGACCGCAGCTTCTCCTCCAGGGTCTTTATGTCATCGATCCCCGGGGCTTTGCACTGAGCATCCGCGTCGGCCTCCAGACAGTGAACGTGAGGCTGGTTGGGCAAGGGAGCCGGCTGAGGCTGGCTGTGGATCAGAGTCTGCTGCACTGCAGGCAAGTTAGTGACCGGCTGTGGCAGGACACCAGGTAAGGGGACCTGGGGCAGCATGGGTGTTGCACCTGAAATCTGGGGTAGGACAGGTGTTGATGTAATTCCCGACGGAACGAGCAAGGGATGGATCACTGGCTGAGACACTGAGCCACATATGCTGGATGCTACCGAGGATGACAAAGGTGCAGAGATTGGAAGAGATAAGCCAGCTGCATTGCAGAGGTGTGATTTATCCAGAGAGTGCCCACCCTCAGGCAGTGACTGTGGAGCACTTACAACTGTTGTTTCTGCCAGACTGGACACAGAGCCACTGCTGCTGAGCTGGGGGAGCTGCACGGGCACGTTCTGGGCCAGAGACAGGGCAGCAGACGTCTGTGGTGCTGCCATACTGCTCACAATCTGAGGGGCAGACTGAGAGGTGACAGCTGGGGCAGCAGCGCCCAGAGCAGTGACACCAGAAGCCTGGGCAGATGGCAGTGCTGAAGATGATGGTGTGCTGCTGCTGGGGGCAATGTCTGCAGTCACTGCTTGGGCAGGCTGGGACGTGGCAGGTAAGGAGAAAGAAGCAGGGGCGCTCACGCTGGAAGCCACACCGGTGGATTGCTGCCCAGACTGTGAGGCTGGAGGTGGAGAGACAGAGCTTGGCACACTTGTGCTTGGTGCAACTCCAACAGCTGCGTTTTCTGAAGGCAAAGTAACAGATCCTGGGAGAGAAACACCAGTGCTGGAGGAAACAGATACTGAAGAAGTAGCCACAGATGCAGGAGTTGCACCACTGCCCGCCATGGTGGAAAGTGCAGGTGGAAATGGTGGTATTGTTTGATTGAACACTGGAGGAGCTGTGCTAGGTCCTTCTGTCATCTGAGCATGCCCCATCTCAGAGAAAGCTTGCTGCAAGCTCAGTGATGATGCTGAGTGGGAGAGATTCATTCCAGGACCATGTACGGGAGATGCTGCAACTGGAAGAAAAGACAATTATCAGTCCATCTGAAAAAGTTCATTACCATATTAATGTCTATGGCTAGACTAAGACCACATTTACTTCTTAGCATAAAAAACCCCCAAAACAAACCAAACAAAAAACCCACACCGAAACAACAAAACACACAAATCCAGGCTGACATCAAAATACAGAATGAAGGTTTCAGAGCCTTGCAGACAGCTCATCAGCAGTTTTCCTCCAAGCATCCTGCATGCCATGACCCAAATTACGGTCACCTCCTACCAGCACAGACAGTTCCCTAGTTGCCCACATGCTCTGAGAGGCCTGCAGGAATAGCGAACTAACTGCACAGTTTTGATGACCAAGCCTTAGGCACCAGCTCTAGGAGTGTGGCCAGCTCACCCATGTCAGAAGTCTCGTTTCCCCCAACAAGAGCAGATGAGAAGAAGCCCTGTTCCTTCAGGCGGCTCTCGGGGACCGGGCTGACGATGAAGCGTCTTCCCGCAGAGTGAACAACCTGGGTAAAGGAGCTAGAGGGAACCCCTAGACAGAGAGAAGGTGCAGCTTTAGTCACACAGGCTTCTCACCAAATACACAACCTGCAATATGGAATGTGCACTCCATCATACAAAATAAAAACTTGGCTGCACCCATCCGCTGAAACAGAAAAAGGTAACTGTTGAAAAAAAATCACAAAAGACTTACCTATTCTTTGTGGCATGGAAGATGTAGGATCTGGCTGTTTGAACTCTAATTTCTGTAAAGTAAGATAGAATTTAAACTTCTATTCTGAAACACAAACCCACAAGATAGTTCTTAAAATGCTAGCTTACTGAAATGTGGGCATTTAAGGGAAGCAGTACCTGGGACCCAAGCACCATCACCAAACTAGAGGAATTCTGCCCAGATAAATGTCAGCTAGAGTGTTTTTAGACTCTCAGCTTAGTGACTGTCAATGGAACAAATTGATCCAAAATTTCTTTGGGAAATCCAACTGATTTCCCTAAACAGCCTACAGATAAATGGATGTTCCAAACTAGTTCTGGGTGTAATTAAGGCAGAGATTCAGGAAATGTCATCACTTTTAGCACCCAGCAAACAATTTCAAAACCTGTGTTTCCTAACCAAGCTATCCAATCTCTTAGTGCTTCACTGAGTGGAGGGCCTGAGAGAGGCTTTCACTGTTTAGTGAGCACAGGGTTGGGGTTTTCCTCTCCTACCTCACAATAATCTCAAATCCAAGAAGCATCAGCATTTAAGACTATCTGTTTAGTGGACTGTTAGGAGATTCAGCAGCTCCAGAAGTCTCCAAACACATCAAAATGTAAGAGGTCTGTTATTTAGCTTCCTAACTTAATTTTAGGCACTCACTCTGATATGAAGCTTTCTCTTTTTTTAATCATTGATCTTTGGCATCTCTCCTGACAGGAGGTTTCCATTTCTAGCTATCTGTGCTCACAGAACCACACCACCCGAGGTGGAGAAGAGCGAGAGGCGAGGCAGTGTGTCCTGCACACACCTGTGACCCCGGGAAGAAGCCGTCGTCCTTGGCCCTCATGCTCTCCAGGCCCTGGTCCCCCTCGGGCTCCACGCTGGCGTCCTCACTGAGCATTTCATCTGCCTTCTCTATGATCTCCCGCACCTGCTCCACAAACGAGTCTCGCTCTGTTGATAAAATAAACTCGTTCTGCACCTGTGGAAGAACAAAGACATTCGTTTTCCACAAACAATGTCAAAACAATACACTGAGTGACTACAATTTACTCTTGCTGCTAATGTTTGTCTTCCCTTTGCTGTTCTTCTGAACGAGATCAATGTGGTGGCACCTTTAGAGAAAAACAATTGTTTCTCAAATTATCTCCAGCACTGAAGTGTGTGTCCTGGTTTAGTCTTTGCTGTGGAACAACATTCAATCTCACTTCTTCATCAAACTGTCACCTCAATCTTTGCTTAGCACAGGAAAATTTAAAATAAGCAGCCTTATCTTACTGTAATTCCTCCTGTCTAATGAATGCAACGTGCATTAAGAGACACATTTAAAGAGAACAATAATATTAAAGAAATTGAAAATTCTGTATTGCAACATGTCTTCTGTGCTTCTCTCTTTCCATTCCCTATACAACTTCTCCTCTATGCAGGCTGCACATCACTGATTTAAAGTCTGGCTGAGGTACATAAAAGCCAGTATGAATTATATTCCAAATACAAGGAGAGGAAGATTGCACAGCCTGTCTAGTTCCAGTAGATTGTACTGCTTTATGAAAATAACTTCTCTTGCTTATGTTGCACAAAACCAAGTATACTTGATAGTTAGAAAGGTATTTTTGATTTGGTCTAACCCATGAGAATATTGTGTCTCCTGAAATTAAGCACAGCAAAACTCACAGAGACAGTCTATGAAACAGAGGTAGAGCTGTCAGCCACAGAGTCTCTGCTGGAAAAGAAAAAGTGCCTTAGAGGTAAAGCTTGAGACACTGCTTTTACATCAGATTCCTGGGATGCTGGTTCAATAACAGGAAAGTCAGGTGTGATGTGCTTCTATCAGCCTTTGCAATGCAGAATACTAGTTTTGCTCAATATTCAACAAAGAACCCATAAGCACAATGTTGCAGATTCATATGTTTAAATTAGGTTGCACACTTTTAAATGTGTGACTGCATTTTGGATGCAAAGTTCACTTATTTTGCTTCTACTCATCTTCAAATATTTGCGGGTTTTGTTGCTTGGAGAGTGTTCATGTTTTAGTTTTGCATGTTTTGTTTTCATGTATCAAACATACTCTTATTTCTCCACAGGATCACTTTAGGTTTAAGGTGAAGAAGGACACCTGTGTACTGTCCACATCTCCTGTCACACGACCTCATCTTACTGACTGTGCTAATACATGTACTTAGGCAGGAACCAGCTCCTTCCTCTTTCTCAGAAGGCCATTAGTGGCAAGGAATTTCTCCCATATCACTGCTTTGGTTTCCTTTTGACAAGTACAAACCCAGCAAACACCAGCTCAGACTCTGCCACCTCTCTAAGCAAAAGATAAACACTGCACAGTTACCCAAGAAACTGGCAAAAGATACTGTGTTTTGTCATCCCTCCCCTCTTCAGTAACACTAAAACCATCTCAGGCTCGTTTAGACTGTACCAGACCAAAAAGAAGAGTTCAAATTTAAAAAAAGAAATGGGGATTCTATTCTATGCTATTCAACACTCTCATTTAAATGTATCTCTATAGGACTAATTCTTTCCTGTGCCTGGCCATCATACATTGAATGGAGAAGCTTTTTCTTTTGATGAAAGTCAAAAGCAGCATCAGTCACTATGTACTTTCAAAAACCAAAATGCAATTCCCCTTTCTTACTTTAAAGGCAGAATCTTCCCATTTTAATTGACAACAATGGTGAAACACACTTGAAGAGTAAGATGTAGCAATGCCTGCTCTTAGAAAAGCAAGCAGAATGTTTTTAACCAGGCATTTCCAGTTGCTGCTTGCAGTTTTGAAAATGTCAGATTGAAAAAAAAACCAACCAAAAAAACAGAAGCAGTTTTTTTACTTGATAAACCCCTGAATTCTAAGGTAAAAACTGACACAAAGTTTCATGTGACTTGTGTGTGGAACATTAATAAATAGTCAGACTGCTAAACCACTCTGTGCCAGATTTCTAGCTGTGAACACAGCAATAAGGTGAACACACACCATGCCACATGGGAGACCAATTCTAAACCATAAACAAAAAAATACAACTGACTGGATTCCTCATCTCTAAAACATATCTTACCATAATTGTAGCTATTTCCTCAGGGTTATCACCATCCAAATCAAATTTGAAAGTAACCATTTTCCGATTGTGTGTCTCCAGCTGGCATTCCACTACTCGGTCACCTTTGTTTGAAACCTAAAGCAAAGAAAATAATACTTCAAACCAAAGGCACAGGAATCTAAGTTCACTGAGGTTTTCAAGTTCACTGAGACAAACTAACAGTACTGGTATAATACAAACATATTCTGTCTTTCCAGTCTAATAAATGGTGCCATGCATAGCAGGATTTCTGTCTGAGGACACACTGAATATTCTGGAACAGCCTGTGAACCACTGGTAGCTAAGCAAGCCAATTTTGCCATATCTAACGCTCCACAAAGCTCTCAATAGATGATTCTTGGGATGCTTGCAGAGGCTCAAAACCACATCAGTAGTACTGACCTGTCCCTAGGATAAGCAATACTCACGTTGAGGATTCTCAGTTTGGGCCTGGAAGTCTTCTCGTGGCGAGAGCGGCTGCGCACAGACCTGCGCATGTGGCGCTTCGTGGTCCTCCCCTCGTGCCTCCCACTGGAGGCTGGGACGTTCTCGTTGCCATCGCTCAGTCCTGAAGCAACATCAGAATGGGCACTGGGAACAAAAGGCAGCCTCCTGTTAGTGTCCACACATTCCATCACTGCAACAGTACTCCTTAACCTACCACATGATATTCTGCTCTGGGAAGTGGCAGATGTGTGTTCATCATCAAATACAGGGAAACAGTCCTGTCAACACTTTGGCTTGCTTAAATAGAAATTCTGACTGTAATTATTTTGCTGCACTTCTTGCAAGCTGAGTTCTACAAATCTACCTTATGTTTTCAAGCTATTTGGAGTTTGAATTCTACTTAAGTGCCAAAAGGACAAAACCCCTGTCATTTATGATCCATTTGACAGGACAAATAAAAAAGTTAATCACTACACACAACCATACTTATTCCCTCCATAAATCACAACCTACTCCACACTTCATGACCCTGTTTTTCCTCTAGGAACTTCAGTTATTCACATCCTCAAGAGCACTCGCAGTGAAAAAATACATCCAAAGATTATCCATGGAAGTATAATCTAACACACTACACTGAAAGTCAGTTTGGTGAAAAGCAGCAATGCTCACCTATCCATAGAAGAAGCCAAAGGGGTAGACTGAGCAGGCTGTGTTGCTGGAAGAGTCTCTGAAGAAGCAGTCTGGGACACTCCCTGAGTACCCTATGGACAGAAACCTACAATCAAGAACCCCCCAAAGAGCACAGCTCCTCTTCAAGCAACCCCGTAGTCTTCAGTGTTTCCTCCCAAACCAGTTGTAAAGCTGAAAGCTCTGCCTTTTTAGAAGTTTAAACAGCTGGCATCTAGGACAGCTTTAGTTTACATGATCCTCTAGAGCAAACTACAGTGAAGCAAAACGTCATCTGAGGAGAGGTGAGGAAACCAGCCACATGTCCCTTCTACTGCCACATGTCACTACAGCTGGCCATGCAGTCAGTCTTACTAACAGAATGTGCAGAAGGCAAAGCCAATGCAGAACACAGAGACAATTCCAATTCTCCCTGCAAGAACCACGCTGCAGGGAATAGGCGTAATGACAGATTCTCAAAGGCTATCCATTGCAGCTTGTCTTTGATATGGCAAAAAACTTCTACAGTACTAGCAAGAAGTGAAGTGTTTTACTGCTTTTTGCCTGCAGGATGCACACTCACTTCCCAACAGAACAACCAGTGGCAACAAGGTCCCCACATTGGCATGACATTCTGCTGTAAGAAAAAGGTAATTTGAAATATTAACTTCCAACCGAAGACAAGCACAGAAGAGATTAGTTCCCCACAGAGATACACTGTTGCATGAGTCTTAACATCCAAAATCTACTGTTGTTACATTATATTCCATATATTTACCTCCACCACTGCCTGCTGTGAGGAGGCAGATGAGGCCTGCTGTGCTAGACTCACAGGAGGCTGGGGCACCTGCACCTGTCCTCCCAGGCTGCCCATGGAAACTAAAACGTTCTGTTCCCCATACGGCTGCACAACAGGAGCAAGGTAGCCTGACTGGGCCATGGCATCTGTGGGCAAGGGAGGGGACAGCACAGCAGAAGGAATGCTGGCAGAGGCCACCGCTGAGGAAGGGGCAACGTTCGAGTCCGCTGGGTACTGCGGGGTCAGCCGGGACGGGAAACCCTGCAACAGAAATCAGGGACTCAAGTCAGTCAGTGGCACGGCTCATTAGGAAACAGGACAGCAATAAAAAAACAAGAGCAGTTCCAGGGGCACGTTCCAACCTTCTGGACTTGTTCAAGCACTCCCAAAATCTTCCCAAAGAAGTGGAGCAAACTGCTCATGCAGGCAGCATGCAAGTCACCACACCCAAACAAGCAAATTCCCACTCACAGTCCCAAGTCTCAGGCAAAACAATCTTCATCTCTACAGAGCTTAAGATTTTAAAGCCTGAGATTAGAAATGAGCTTCAAGAATTTTCAGGCTGAACAGCAACGGCTCAGATGTTATACAACTGCTGCTGATTCTTGAGATTAAATAGCAAAACCACTCTTGTGTTCTTCCTGTCCTCTGGTAATGAGCTGACCCAGAAACAAGGAACACTTCTGTGGTTGTTCAGGTTGCCACTTTTACAGTGAGTGATCACATGAAGTCGCTGAAGCAGCCTGTGCCCACCAGTCCAGCAGTTCACAACCAGCATCAGGTACTTACGTCACATCCAGGATCCACGCTGCCTGACTGATTCCTCTGAGTTCCCTGTCCCACCCCTCCCCACACTTGGAATGAAATACTGACATTGTTCAATATGCTGCCATTGATTTTCTTTCCATCACACATCTCCTATTCTTAAAGCTACAATTTCTTAATTTCTTTTTCCCCCAGCTGACAGATCTCATGAATATATAGCTGTCTTCTCTCACACGGTGGTTGAACAAAGCCCTGCACTATGATTCTGTCATTTTAGACATGCCAAATATGAAAAATTCAAAACATATGGTTGTCCAAGGACTTTTTTAATTCTTCTCTCCTCCTTAAAATGGTTCTTTACCACACAACAGAACCTCTCCTAGTGGCTCAATGGCTCTCATGTGAGGAGTGAGCTGGCCAGGGCACACGGCTCAGATCTGCTACCTTAGAGGAACGGGCAGAAACGTGGAGAAGAGGTCTGCTGGCTTGCAACAATACCTGGTAAAGAGCATCTCCAGCAGGAAGTGAAGCTTCAGCAGCTTGTCCAATGCTGACTGGCAATCCCACGGCCTGGACAGGCGGCTGCAGGAGCACCTGGCTGGGCAGCTGAGCCCCAGGCTGCAGCAGTGTGGGCAGCTGGCCTGGGACACCGCTGGCTCCTACGGGAACAGCAGCCGCTGCTGCAGACGTGGCCAGCGGGAGCAGGGGCTGACTGATGGCAGCTGCCATGGAAATGGGCAGGGACTGGAAACCTGCCTGAGCCACTGTCACAGGAGCTGCTACAGGCAACTGGGACACCGGGAACTGGGGAGCCACGGGGGCTGGCAAGGCCTGGCCCATGGGGACAAAGTGAGAGCCAAGGGGGACTGACGGGGCAACTGAAGGCTGAGGGAGAGAAGATGCTGCAACAGGTAATTGAGGCTCGCCTTGGATGATCGACACTGCTTGGGAAACAGGAAGCTGGGGAGGTAAAGAAAATAGAGATAGATTTTTTTTTTAAAGCAGGGTTGCGGAAAGCAGAGTTTTACACATTAGTCAAAGAAAGCATTATTCAAGTTACAGCACTCTGTTAAAGTGGCTGGGGAGCACAGTTGGCAGAGTGGCTGCGAAGCTGGCTGTTCCAAACAGTCCTCACTTTGCAACACTTCCCCTCAAGAACTCAACAGGCTCTTGAAACAGACACCCACAGAGGGTGAAAGAGCAACATTTGAATACCCTGAAGCGCTGATTTGTGCATAAACAGAATCAAATTCCCCTCAACTCTGTCCCCTGACCCAAGCCTGCCTTCTTACAGCCAGGAAGTGCAAATCTTACAACAAATCTGTCAGCTTTGAGTATGGGGACTAAAGCAAAGGAGAATCAAAATCCACTGTGCCAGCATTCAGAGAACGGCAGGGAATGTGTCAATTAAAGCCAGCAAACGATGCAACTGGAAAGGCAGTTTAGATGAACAAGCAACAAAACAATTTTAAAAACAAAATTGCGGCTCACACGTCCAACAGAGATATGAGCCAAAATGAAGCAATATTCAGTAACAGAAGCTTCTTGATCAGGAAGTAAAGGAGAAGAGCTGAGTAAGAAAGATGACAGAATGAAGAAAGGAGTCCTACAGGCCACTATCTAAATAAGTGAATATGTTTTACACATGTAATGGTGCAGAAGATAGACAGTGGATGGAAAACAGAGAAATGATAAGTTCCTGTAAATCCGTTCATATCACACCATTCATCAATATGCCTCCTGATATTTGTGACAATTTAAAGATCTTTGTGCATGGAAGTGCTCTCCTTCCCTCAAATTACTCATGACTGCCACGTGTAAAAGGGTTTCTAAGACATTTTCCAGCAAAATTGACAGTTCTAGTACAATAAGAATACTCTTGTTTGGATGAATGTTTTGAAACCATTAGGAAAGATGACAAAAGTGAAAGCAGCAGCATACTGAATGTACCAGCTGTGAAGAGGAAGAAAATCTTCTCCTAGAAAGAATTTTGTTTACCTGTGTCCCAGCTGCTGCCTGAGGCATTGGCATGACCTGTGAAGTTTGAGTTTGAGAGACAGTTTGTGCAGGAGTGGTGCTGGCAGAAACTGAGGGCTGCTGCAGCTGGTATTGTCCAGGCTGTTGGGAAGAGGCTGGCTGCTGTGCACTCTGTAGCAGGAAAAAGAGGAAGAAGCTGTATTACCCCACAACAGAGGTTTCTTAAAGCATATCCTACTAAAATTCTGCTTTTTACTCTCTCCTAAGCGATAACACTGGTTCTTCAGAATATGCCAAGTCAGTCAAGCTTTAGCAATTACTTATTGGCATTACTGATACAATTCCATTATTGACACCAAATCTTGCAAGAGAATTCTTTCACCTGTGAACCCAAGAATGAAGATTCTGTAAGGCAAGACAAGGCAGTTAAGAGAAGAGAATGCTGCAGATCAGATTTCCAGTTAGCAGAAATCATGAGAACAAAGTCTGCCTGTCTAGACAGTCTAATCTGCAAATCCTGCCATGTCTCCCCTTGAACAGGACCACCACTGCAAGCTCAGGTGGATGTTGGGAAGACAAGCACGGGGAAACAAGCATTAACATGATTTGTAAAATAAATCTCAGAAAGTCAAACGTGTACCCCCATAGCATGTCAGACTGGGTGAGAGCCAGAGGATTCCTTTGCTGCAAAACTGTGGGATAGTCAATTGCTCTTCAAAGAGTCACTTCTTTGAATTCTACAATTCTACACCATGAGTACTTCAGTCCCGAGTTTAGGAACTGTGGTCTTACCTGCTGAGGGTGTTGAGTAGGCTGGGATGGCACCGAAGCATTGCTTGAGGCTGGCTGGCCTTGCACCTGTGTCTGGAGGGAAAAAAAAAGGCAATCAGCTGAGAAAAACTCCATGGTTTCTGCTGCAGGCAGTTAAAAACATTTCTGCCTGGAATGATCTGGTTGGAATAGGCTTCTAGCTTGTCCTTTTGGACAAGCAGTCCTTCTGGCCAAATCCCATTACGACAACCAGAACAAAGCAGAGTGATCTGGAGGAGTTCTGCACATCACTTTAAGTCTTCCAAAATAACAAATACAGAAAGACTCTGCAACCCACATGCCCCTCAACACGAGACAGAGCAGCCTACCAGCTTCTTCTTCCACTGGTGATGCTTTAAGAGCAGGGTGCCTTGGTATGGTAACTGGAAATAGATGCATTAAGCTTTACCTTTACATGTGTTCTAAACACAGCCAGGTGGAGCAATAGAAGGAGGCTACATGGAAATAAAACTATCCATAAAAAAACCAAGCACAAAGATACACAGAATTCTAGACCAATTACAAAGTACCCAGCACACATCAATGTCATGAGTTTCCTTTGAGAGGCACGTCACAACACAGGCTAATAATCATTTCCAGAGTCACTACCATTCAAAGGCTACCAAAAATCAGATATGGAGGAATACGAGGGTTCACATTCTAGCTAAGACAGAATTTTTGAGTAAGCAACGAAAAAAATGGATGAGTGGCATACAAATGAACGTGGAAGATGCAGAGGAAAATGGAATGGACTTTTCGTTATTATTTTTGTGGCTGAATTTTTTTTTTTTATCAGATCCCAGGATCTGCATTATTGTTTTTGTGCCAACTGTATTTCTTTATCAGCTCCTGGGAGAGAACTAGACAAAGACCTCCAGATGATTTCCCTGAGCATGCACCACTTGGGTGAGCTGCCTTTGTAAGAAGCATATCTGGTGCATATGTATCATATCAGAACTATCTATGAAAATTCCTTCATGCTGTGATCATTCAGCTCGCAGAAGCTCATTAGGAACAAGTCTGTTAAAATTACATACTTTTCTACTTATGGAAACTTGGGGGAAAGCAGACTGCCAATGAAGAGAACCATTTTTTTCTTTGCTGTTTTAGAAGCTTCAGGCCCTTAGTGGTTAGGATCTAAACATGTGCTCCATCACACTGCTGGAACATGTGCTCACATTGACTCAGTTTGGGTTTCAAATTCTCATCTTCTCATGAATTAGGTAAAAGATCCCAGAACTTATATTCTGCCAAAAAAAAGTGACCTCTTTTTTTTTTTGTTTTCCAGATGTATTTCATATCCATCAGAATTCACCTCCTGAGTTTAACAAAGGTTTATGGAGAAAAAAATCTCCAGGTAGTTTTCAAAAGTTCTTGAGTAGGAGATTAAGTCTACAAATTCTACAGCACAGCAATTTCTATCTATTAAACTCGTGAGGAAAGCTGTTCCAGCTTTACTAAAACACCTTTAAATATCCCTTACAGAAAGCCTTAAATACTTAGTTCTTGATCTTATCACAGAGAGCAAAATGATTCTCCTTCACATAAATCCCAAAGTTGCTAATACTCCAGTAACTAGAATGTCAAAGCCCCTAATTCCAAGGACAAGAGGTAAGAGAGAAGTCTACTTAAAGTAAATCCTCTCTTTCCACAGAAAGTTATGAGACTTCAGACTAGGAGTGCAGACAATGTATATAGACACACACCTCACAGTGCACAGAGAAGTGACCATTGCAAATGCAAATACCACATATGCTGATAAAACACACATCTCCAAACTAAGCTTCAGGCCTCCAATTTTGCTAGTTAAAAGGACACCACGTAAGGCACCACGCCACAGGGTGGCAATACCAACTAGCAACAGTTGGTTTGTGCCGTTAATTAACTACTCAGCCTGTTCAGCTTCTTCAAATACTTCTTCAACAAATACATTTCCAAATCCACGTACACATACATAACACAGCTCCTTCCATTCCTCTCTTCCCACTTTCCTTCCCCAAGTCTAGAAAAAGCTCTTGCATTTTGGACAGTCACCAAAATAACCTTGTTGTCTAACGAAACATCATTTGTATGAAAGTTCAATCTCAAACACCACATTAAAATGGCTGAAGAGCAGCAACAGAAACACAAAGCAAGTTGTACCACCACGGCTGAGCCTAACTGTGGAGAAGATACATTTCATTAAAACCACTGTTTAAAAGCCAGTTTGGTACTCCAGCAATCTCTCACCAAAAGAACAGCCAGTCCCAGGAGGAACACTGACCGTTTTTTAACACAAAAGCCCTACCAATATTTCAGCCAAATCTGAACACACACCAAAAGGTTGCTAATGCCTCGTTATTTCACAGCAACCCGGTTCAGTTAAAGAGTTTTGGTGGAAAGACACCCCCATGAATGCTAATTCTTAGAACCACATGGAGCAGGTCTAAAAGCAAGGTTTCCCTTTCATACGACTCATAAAAAGCAGCGAAATTGCGGAAGGGTTTGCTCCTGTAACCTGAGCATAGGATGCAGGTGGTCCTGATGAAAGCGAGGTGGACAAGGCCTGCGGAGTTGAGGCTCCCTGGGGGAAGCAGATGAAGAGCTGCGACTCCTGCAACACCTTCTGAGGCAGCTGAACAATGGGCAATGAGAAGTCTGAACCAAAAGCAGAAGATGATCCCCCTGTAGGGGGAGGAGACTGGAAATCACCAGCGTCAGAGGAAGTCAGCTGTGAGGAATCACTGGAGTACTCTGGGCTTCCTTCTGGCCAGCTGCGCCTGGCAGGGCCCCCCGCGGCCCCCGCGGGCCCGGCAGCCAGGCAGGGCCAGCGCTCCTCTGTGACGGGCTGCAGGCGGGCAGGCCCCGCGCCCTGGCTCGGCTCCTCCTGGCTGGTGTCCAGAGAGCCCCGGCGACTCCTGTGGGCCCGCGGGGCCACGGCCGGCCCGTCGGCCGCCGCGCAGCTCGCGGGGTGCACATGGAACTCAAACACGCAGCTGGCTCTGCCATCGGCACCGTGAGAGAGCACGGCCGGGGCCGAGTGCGGAACAAATACCTGGTGGAACGTCAGCTGGGCTGCCTCTGCGCTCAGGGGAGCTGACACGCTGGATAATGGAGAAAGGGGCCCCATGCCAGCATCCAGCCTCAGGCTCTGAACGGGTCTTGCCAGGTATGTCTGCCCCGAGTGAAAGTCGAACACTGAGCTTTGTGGAGGACCACCTTGCCCATGGTTTGACTCAGAGACCTGCTTCAAATGCTGCTCGGTCGCGTGAGAGTTATAAGCTACTTGCTCATACTGCTCCGATACCTGTGATGGATAGTGCATGCCCACCAGATACACGGCTTCTGGATGCATCCTGTAGTGAGCATCCTCTGGAGGTGTTGGTCCAGATCTATAGTCACCGTGCACAGGAGCTTGCTCAAACACGGGATTAACTTGCACATGCAGAGGCTCTCCAGCCACTCTCTGAGCTGCTGTGCCCAGCATAACAAATGCCTCTGGAGTCCAATTGGTGGGACTACCACCGGGTGGAACTAAACTCTGGCCAGTCTTCAGCAATGGCTGGAAGTGGCACGTTTGGGCTTCCAAAAATGAAGTGCTCTTGCGCCGCTGAGCAATTGCCACCTTCGGCGGGCAGACAGGTGGTGGTGAGAAAGACACCGGCCGTTCATGAACGGTTGGGAAAAATATCTGTGAGTCTGGGAACGGTGGTGTTCCCCCACGAGGATGCTGAGGCTGTATTGACATGAACAAGACAGGTAATTCATACATTAAAAGTGAAAGCACATCAACATGCACAGTTCACTAGGCAGTTCTGTGAAGTAACTTTATAGAATTCATACTCAATTCATGGTCAAAAACATACAGTACTTTAGGAAATTTAGGTGAGTTGTAAATATCCATTAAATACATCCGTGGCAGGCATAGCTACGATTGGGAACATTTGCTGGTGTTAGAGCTGCTTTTCCAGTTCAGTTCCAAGAGTTCACAAAAAGAAACCAATTTTGCTAGTGACAATGGAAAGAGACTTATTGTCATAGCCTAGCCATTGTGATCAGTGCTTGAAATCCAATCCAACCCCTGAGGTCACTGCCACATGTGGAATATGAAATTCAGAACTTGAGAGCAGCAACAATGCAGAGCCTCTAATTTGCACTTAGAGGATGACATTAGATGTTAGTATTTTCCAATACACAACCCACAGTGCTGGTGTCCTGTATGCTATCCAAAAAGCTAAGAGGAAATATTTTATAAGACTAAATTGATCATTTAATCACTTACGATCGGACTCTTTCATATAGAAAATTAGCACTTGTTAAAACAAGCTTAACTCTTGCCTGGACAACAAAACATTCACAGGTTTAGTAACAGCAGAGTCCTCAGGCAGTTCCACTCCATCTGAGGTACTACTTCAGAGGAGGCTCCCTCTTATTTAAGAGTTGGAGGGAATATTTCATTAAAGAGAGTTCTGTGTAAGAACAGCAAACAATTCAGTAACTTTGCATTGTTTCATCTCTGCCTGCAGTATGCCCAGAGACAATGCATTCTCTTCCCTAACGGAAAATAACTTGTAGGAGTCAGTAGTAAATATACTGTCCACAGCAAATGGCATTTATGACATTTTCAAGTTGCTGTCTCCACATTGTTTACTTTCTCCCCAGCCTCTTTTGTCCAGAAAAGCAGCAGCAAATTTCCATATTGACCAAATGCTAATGAGAAGGTCCTACAGAGGAAGCACCTTTCCTGTGTTCTAAACCTGGTTCCACTTGCTTCATTTATATAAAAATGCTTCTCAAAACTTGTTTTGTCTCAACTGAAGCTCAAAATGAAAACTACCTCCTTTATTACACGTTATCTTTGCAGCTGACTTTCTAAGAAGCATGAAACTACTGCTTTTTCTCATTAAGAAGCAGTTGAAGTGGCATTTCTGATAAGAATTTACAGAAAAAGCCTCCAAAGCACTCATACTCTAAATATCTAGTATCACTATCACAGCTAGCCAAGGCTTTAAGAATAAGCAGCCACAGCAATCAGGCTTTAGAAGCTGGTTGTTTTGTGCAGGGCTTAATTAACATCCAGTGTTTACTTAAAAGTTGAAAAATAAAAGTCTTCTGACTTTGGGTAATAAGAACTACTGCTCCCTTTACCTTCTGCGGTACAACTGGGTAATTTACATTTATACTATCCTAAAAGACAAGAAACAAGCAGTCAGCCACTGTTTGATAATGTTTACACGTACTGTTCGTTTTAAATAAATAAAAATAACAAAATCAACATTCCAGCAGCACAATATATAAGGAATTGACTCTTCCATTTCTCCCTTTAGGAATGCCCAGAGCCCAGGATGTATTTAATGATAACTTATCTTACTGTGCCAGGAGGCAAATGGTAACACATACAGGACTGACAGAGAGGGAGGGCAGGCTGGAGCGTCGATGCTTGCGTGGAGAGGCAGAGTGCATGGGCAGGACACTTTCCAGGGCTTTAGAAAGCTTTTCTGCAAAGGTTTCTTCAGGGACAGTCCGAAGGCAGAAAGGAGAAAGAGGTGCAGACAGCGCTGGTGGTGGGGTGCAAGGAGCACTGAGAGGGATGCAGGACATACAGGGAAGAGCAGGAAGGTGGGGGACACAAACTGACATGCTACGACCACGTTGAGGCTAAAGGAGGAAAACAAAAGTTAAGAATTGAACACGTCAAAAAAAAAAAAGAAAAAAGGTAATAACAGAACCAGCAAAAAACTGTAATGAGGTAGAAAAGAAATGAAGACACACAATGGAAGGCCCAATGTTGACTAATATGTGGTACCACAAGATATGAGAATGCTGAATGAATGCCGAGACACACTGGGAACAGGCTGTGTGCACCTCTGAGGACCCCAGCTTGCCTTAGGTTACTGAGCAGTGTGGAAAGCTCCCTAGGACCCTCCTGAGAAACGTGGGGAAGGCACATCACACAGAGAAGGTTTTCTCTGGGGCCACAGACACAGCCCACAGTGTGTGCACTCAACAAATCAAAACTGAGATACTAATGAGCTTTCATTCGTTTTTAGAGTGAACGTGTGTTTACAGGTATCACCCAGCTCCTCTGCTGAATTATGGGAACTAAATGGATGCAGCTGGCTCTTCATTAATTGAAACATATTAACTTACACCCTCTGCAACATGAGTTGTGGAAAAAACTCAGTTCAACCAGTGGAAAATTCTGTAAAATTAGTCTTAGACAAAATTAGTCTGGGCCAATAAAAGCATCCAGATTTTCTAATCTTGCCACAATCCAGAGGGCCACAGGTCAAAATCCAATCAAAGAACCAGAATAAAGTTTTGAGGTGGGATTTTCCTTTTTTTTTTGTTTGTTTGGGGGGTTTTGTTATTGCCTTTTTTTTTTTTTTCTTTGTGGTGTTGTATTGTGTTACGCTGTGGGTTTTTAAGTAAATGGAAATGTGATGTTTTTAAAGAGGCAGTATACACACTTCTTGTGGAGGTAATCCTCATTATCTTAAACTAATTAAAATCCAATACAGACCTCCAGAGAGAAAACAGCAAGATATTCAGTGGAGATCTGACTTTCAAGATTTCTGTTGTGAGAAATCTTGCTAGACTGATGAAAAATTTGGGAGAGAGGTAGAAAAGAACTCAAATGGTTAACTAAATACATCTTCATCTATTCCAAGGCAGGAGCAGTTATACATGATTCGTGACTCTAATTTATCTAAATAGTTCAGAAGCATCTCCACTGATGGAGACTACAATACTTATCTTTATAGACTATTGAAAAAACCCCTTCCTAAACACTAATTCCATGCTGCAATTGAGGCTTATCATTCCTTATTCTAACAACAACGCTGTGATCTGATTAGCCTCCTCTTACTTCACAGCAGCCTTTTACAGCTTTCTCTCTCCTCAAGCTTATCTTTTATAGACTCAATTATTTCAGCCTTCCCACATAAACCATGTTTTTTATATTTCTCCTGGGGTTTTTTTAACACTTTCCTCTGGATTTTCTCCCAAACCACCCTCCAAGTCACTCAACCCGAGGTGTCCAGGACAGACTTACCAATAGCCAAGAGCAGAACTACTATTTCATATAATGGGATGTTTGCCTTTTTTATGACAGCATGATGTTTTTGACCATGTCCAGCTTGTGGTCCAACATAATCCCTGACTTTTTCTTAACTTATTTTGCAAAGTGGCTGCAGTGGTTACTCATTATGTACTTGTGTAGCTGATTATTCCAGTTTAAGCACCAACCTTGTTCTTGTCCTGATCAAATTGCATTCTGTGATTCTTTTTAAGGCCATTTCTCCAGCTGTCAATATAATTTCCACCTGTCAGCCCCTTCCCAACAAAGGGTGAGCAGTCCCTGTAGTGTGTCAGGTACACTGTTGTCATCAGGCAGCATGAGCATGTGTTTGCAGCAAACTAAGCAGCTTAACTGTACCTTTATCACATGCCTCTTCTCCCTCCTCCTCCTCCCAAAAGATTCTGCTCCTCCAAACCTGGAAGGCAGCCATCCCACGAGAGTGACATGGCTTCTGCTCCAGCATGTGCCCACACACCAAAATATGGCTCAGCCAGAAGAGCAGCTTGTTTAGAGGGATTAAGAACTCATCAGCAGGGACTAACAGGACCACACACCTCAGGTTAAGGGGCTTTGAAAAAGATGGAGATGCTCTGATTGTGGGTGATACCAACCTATTTACCCAACTCCTGGTTGCACCAGTGATTCTGTAATAAAGCCTACAAGCACAGCTACCAGAAGGAGTGAGGACCCTCAGTCCTAAGTCTCACATCTCCTGTATGGTATTACTACATTATACCATCATGTCTGCCCCCATCTTGGATTGCTCTTTGTGTAGAAAACAAGCGACAAGGGAACCACTGAAGACAATATAAAAGTAGCAGAAGTTCTACTCCAGTTAGAATAGATTTCTGCATACTCTCTTACTCAGATCTAAAAACATACCAAGGAAAAAAACATACCAAAATAAAAGGGCAACACAAATGAACATAGTAGGAAAAGTATTTGTGCCCAGTGCAGACTTTCCAGGGAAAAGGAATACGCATGATGAGCAAATCAACACAAGCTAGAAATAAAACTGGGAACAAGGATGTGGGGTCTTTTCAGTCTGGAGTTCTCACATGCAACATTCTGGAACAGTTAAAAAGGTCTTACCTGCAAAATCTGTAATCAAAACCTCACAGAACACACACAGCAATTTTCATACAGTGGCTTCAGTCATTCCATTCCCTACTTCAAACTGAACCAGCAGTTTGATCCCTGGTAGCTCATATACCCACACATACACCACCTTCCCAAGCAAGATTAAACGCTTCATTTCATGAGATAGTCTTGTTCTGAGGATGTTACTGCCATTCACAAAAAACAACTAACCCACCATTCTGCTTAACTGCAGCCAAGACTAAAGAAAAGCTTTAAAGACAAAGATGCTCTTGCACTTTTCCCTCCCCCTCTAAAATCAGTCCTCTTGCAAAAAAACAAAAAAGCCCCTGAACTCCTCCCAGGCAGCATTTGTATCCTGCTGGAAGACGGCGTGGCAGGTTTGCTGTCACCGCGGAGCAGACACAGAGCAGGTAGTGCCGTGCTTACCGCTGCAGGTGGCTGGTATCCCCCGTGCTGCTGGGGCTGCACTGGCCCCACGGAGCCTGGGAAGCCCTGCACTCCAGTGCTGGACACCGCCTGCTCGTGCTGGGAGCCGTAGGACACGGTCTGCTGGCTGCTCACAGACTCCGTGTACACCGACGATCCCTGCCCGCTGTCAACTGTCCCGTCAGCTGGAAAAGTCAAGGACAAAAATGTGCATTTCAACAACTGCGCTCTGGATTCCAAATTTCAAAGCTCCTATTGAAATATTACATTGATTTTTGTCCCATGTCACGTGGACCTTTATTAGCATTTTACTTCTTGTAATATTTAAGCTGATTTTAAAATGTCTTTTTTCCTCCATTATGCCTTCCCCTAAAAAGCCTGAAAAAATTGCTAATTTCAGGAATTCTTTGGGAAGATATTTAAGGATAAACTGTATTTCCTACAAAAGGCTAGACTAGAAATAGAAACCTAAATTCCACGTTGTTATGAATGATCTTTCAAGGGTTCTTTATCATTATTTTATTTGATTTTACACAGACATTTAAAACAGGTGTGTTGTGCTGGCCGGCAGATGCCGTGTAGGCACAGTAGTGAACTAGGCAAAAGAGTCAATTTAAAATCCCTGTTAGCTACGAGCAGACAGTAATTTGCTTTTTAACTTCATCATTCTAATATGGAAGTTATCATATTCCATCATGGTTCAAATGCTGGCATGGCAGAAGAGGAAAAGACAGGATCATTAATTCATCTTTTCACGTACAGTATGTAAAACAAAGTAAGACTTTTCAAAAAGGAAACTATAAGCTGAACTACCTGTAGATTCATCTCATTTCCACTTTACATGTAAGTTAACCAGGATTGAAATAAATGGTTTTAACAGCCTGATCTGCACCGGTGCAGGAGCATACAGCCCTCTGCAGGGCCAGAACATACTGCCCCTGTAGGAGGGCAGCAAAACCAAGGGCATGTGCTCTGGTGCCCCAGTTCACCCAGTGTATTACCCTGAAACAAAGAGAACCCATTTTGTGCTAAGACACTGGGCTGTGGGCTGTGCCAAGCCTTGGCTCAGCTAAGCCACAGGAGTGCTCCTTAAGTTCTTGTATCTTATGTTGCTGTGCTTTCCAGTGGCCTGTTGTTCTCCAGCAGCAGCAATGGCAGACAGCATCATCTCAAGGTCTTTACTGCTACACCCACCCCGAGTGTCAGACTAACGGGAGGACCTGTGTAAGTGCAGGAGTTCCTAGAGAGACCAGCTGAGGCACTTACAAAGAACAGATATACTGGGTTGCTGGAACTGCAGCTGTTGGTGTTGATCAGCCTCCGGCTCCTCAGGCTCCACTTGTGTAGAAACCGATGCTGAAGCAGTGGGGACAGCAGTAGTACCAGTGACAGACTGGGGATGCTTTGACCCTGCATGGGAAGCACTTGATGGCTGCTGTTGCTCCAGCTGCTGCTTCTGACTACCTTCTTCCTGAAGTATGATCTCCTGTTCTTCTTGCACCGACTGGCGCTGCTCTCGCTTGCGCTTAATCAAAGATACCCTGTCCTTGATAGCCTTCGCCATTGTCTTGTGATCCCCTTCACAGACATAGCCAGACTCCACCTGAGGGAGGATACATTCACAGAATTCACACTGCCACACACAGCCCCTGTGCAAGTGCTACCACACAGCTACCTCTTTCTGCCACTAACTTCTCGTCTACACGCTTGTGAGCCCCTTTATTTCCAGACAGGAACAGCAAAAGCAGAGGCTGACAGACCACAATTCACTGTCACAGCACAGCTCTGCTTCCAGAGCTCTGTCAGAGCACCAGCACTTACCATTTCCTGTGCTACATCCTCTGGGACATCTCTTTCCAAATCAAATGAAAACTCTATTGCCTCATTATCTTTATATTTGCCCTTGAGCTTTTTGATGTCTTCAATTCGCAGCCAGAGTTTAATGGCAATTTTTTCTCCGTCATCTTCCTCTGCAAGTTCTACCCGTACTCCAGTCTCTTCTTGGAAGAAAGCATGGTTCAAAAGGTCCTTAATAGCATATCTAGATATTGGGAAGGAATGTAGAAAGCACATTCAGTTATCAGGATTTCATAAAATACGAAGGAATAACCTTGCCAGATGCTCCCCTGATTTATTCTCTGAGTTTTACACTGTTTTGAACCCTCCTGTGCATTCTGTTGGATGTAATTAGAAGCTTTGTCCTGAAGGTACAAAAGAGATTTACAAGCACATCATTAACAACAGCAGTTACCAGCCTGAACTAAATGGCAAGAAAGAAGTGATGTGCAGCAACAAAATTAACTTCAAATGAGGAAAAAAACCCCACTAAATTGTTTAAAAGCAAGAAAAAGAACTGAAACTAAAAATACACAGCAACCCTATCAGATGTAAAACTTCAAGAGTTAGTAAAAGGGGATGAATAAACATCCATGAACAAAACTAGTTCTGAACAGAACAGTGGGCAGCTAGAGGATGGACAAATGTCTGAAATCAGACATTCAGTAAGCAACAACCATGTAAAAGCAGAAAACAAAACAAATCCCACACATAAACCATCAGAGCAGTCACAGATTTCCTGTAATGGTGTAAGTTCACCACTTGAAGTAGAAACCATCTTGCAAAAAAGGTAGATAGAAATAAGCAGCAAGAATTTGAAACTTAAAGAGTCCTCAAAATGATCAATCATACCAACAGAATCAAAGGGACAAAAAATCCCAAAGGATTACAGAACAACCAACCAATCCAAACACCTGGAAACCCGGAAGGATTATTTTGCTGACTAGGTCAAAGTTTTAATGAAAGCAATAGAATTTCTGAATAAACTGTCATGGATGGTTACTGTGGCATTTGCACTTTTCCTGACACTGTTAATCCTCTAAAACAATCACTGAATAAGAACCTACCAAAGCACAGAAGCTGCAGAAGTACTACTGGCTTCCCAACTTCCACCAGAAGAGAGAAGACCCCAGGAAGCAAGTGGCTTTGGAATGACCACATTTGATACCACAGAGCACTGAGGCAGCAGTCAACACCCTGATCTGCAAAGCAAGGACGTACCTCTCTCCTTTGTTCTGCCGAATGCATCCCTCGATAATCTCCTTCACTTCAGGGATTGCTACTTTATCGAAGCTGGCTGGCTTGACACCCTGAAACACACAAGTGACAGCTGAGAAACTGCAAGGTCTCCACTCCATTCAAGTTTTGATTGTGTTGACAAACCGCCTGTTTTTACTGTCTGGGTAACTGACCTAAGTAACCAGTGCAAATGAAGGCAAAGGCTGACCCCAGTACTGCTGCTCGTTTGCTTCTTAGTGACTTTTGCAAATGTTCCACACGTGCCCCTTCCCATTTCCCAGCTCCATTTCTGTAACAGAAGCGTTGGCACTCGGTGCTCAAGTTATGAGAGCAGAACTGTTCGGTTTCCATGGAAGTTGTGCTGGTCAGAGGGAAGTACACACACTGGACTGAGAATGGAAGGAATGGTTCCTGTGTAACACTAATGCAGGAACCACAGGATTAATTTAACAGAATTTTATAACCAGAATGCTCCCAACTTGCCATTATATGAAGTAGTTTTTTTTTACAGGAAAAACCTTAGCCCAGGATGATCTGACTGGATCATTAAATAACTTGTCCAGTTTAAAAAATAAACAAAACAACACAAAACCAAAAATCTTCTGGTATCCTAGCTCTCCCCAAAGGCCTGCTCTACCCAAACCACACTCCTGCATCACTGCTGCTGTGAGTTCAGGGAAATGAGCACAGCAAAAGCTGTGCTGTACAAAAGCCCTTCCACAATACACAGCAACCCTTTTTCCAATACATGCTAAAGCAACAGGGGGAAAGCAAAACAAAATCTCAATAAGATCAACCACCCAAAGCAGTAACACAAACATGCCACGAGATGTGACCATCTGGGAATTCTGAAAAACATTTCAGGCAGAGAGCCAAGCTTCATCACTTAATCATGGCCAAAAATGGCATTTCAGGGCCAACTGTCCACAAAAACAAAATCTGGCACCCAATTTTACTCGATTCAGCCTTTAGTTTCAAACCCTATTTAAGACAGCAGAATGAGAGATGGAGACATTCTGTTCAAATGTTTGAACAGAGCTGGTGTTTTCAAGCTGAACAATCCTGAAATTATACACCTGATACATCTGACCCTGTGTCACTGCTGAATGACAACTAAACACAGTGAAAACCACAGCTCTGAAGGGCAGAAATAAATGAGGTAGCAGTACAAGGACAGAAAATACTTCCCCCAACATCCTACAAAGTACTGGTGACATCAAGACATGATCCTTCCCCATTCCTCTATGGTGAGCAGGAAACAAGCCTTGAAACACAAAAGTTTGAGTCTAAACCCCAGGCTTTGCAACTACTGACCCTGTTCTTGGGGTTCTTAAAAGGAAAAAAAAAGCCAACACAAAAACCCCACACCACAGAAAGGAAACCATTTACCAGATAAAAACCAGTGTGCTCTTATCTATTTCTCTGGTCTAAAATTTGCCCTTGTGAAACTGTAGCAATTGAAATTCTCAGAAGTGCAGACTCTGCTGTGACCAGAGCAAGCACTGAAACACAGACTCCAGTGAGCATTAGCCGAGTGCTTTTAGAAGCTCTGCTGACTATTGAGCCTTAAGAAAATCAATGCCCCAGGTAATAACACATCAGGGCCAAGTTTGGATGGGTGTGTTTCAGACTGTAACCAGGCCTTACCATAAACCTCCAGCTTCCAAACAGGACACAGAGCTCTCCACTCCAAAGGGGTTTATAGAACTCTGCTCATTTAGTTGACTTGTCAAAGGCACCCACCTTTCATTATGGCCACAATTAAAATGGTCCCAGAAGTTCAGGTGGATATATGGAGTACAGATATTTCTATATTTAATTAAATGCTCTCCTGTATAACATATATAACCTATGCAGTAATTATTCAACTCCTTATTGCACATATTCCCATCTAAATTTGCCCAAGTTTAACATATGTAGGTCTCCTAAACAGCTCAAGCCTCAGACATAGCAGCCTGCACTGCCATCCATGTACGCTGAGGCAGCAGAAGGATGATGTCAGCTCTGTGACAATCTCCTTTCAGAAAACTAAAAGCTAACATGAGGAAGACAACTGGTACAGAAAAATATCAGCCTAACGAAGCCAGGATATGATTTTTCTTGTTAATTATTGTGCCACATGCTCTGTTCTTGCACGGAGCCTGAGAAGTTAAAGCTAAGGATAGATTTGAAGATCAGTAATTCAGTCTGCTACCCTGCATTTCTCACTGCTGAAAGAAATTAAACCCTTGTCCAAAATCTTCAGGGTCTTCCACGAGGACCATTTTACAATACCCCATTTTATGAATCCCAAACCAAGAGTTCAGGTAAAAAGTGAAGCTCCTGCCAGCCTCCTCCAGCAGAGCTTCCACGTTCTGCTCCTCAGAACAGCTGGAGAACATCACACTGGGCCTAAACCCAGCACAGGATCCTGTGTTCAAGCAGCTCCCTGTTTCTCTCTTGTCTCCACAGTCCATGAGAAGGGCTGCCCAAGGCTCCTCTCCAGCTCTGGACAAGCACTCCCCACATACTGAAGTTTTTCATCAGCTTTTCAAACCCTTTGGTCCCCTCCTGCAAGCCCTGATGGAAGTGTCTATTTTATACAACAAGATGGGGGTACTAGAAATGATTAAAAATCAATAAATCAGTGAAATCTTTTCTACCCAAAGCTGCCTACACACCTCCATCTGCCATCACAGAAGCCCAGGGGAGGCCAGGCCCTGAAGTTCACATAACCTTGACATGTTCTTAAGAGTGCACGAGCTGGGCAGCCAAGCATACCTTCAGCAGGCTCTGAACCCAAAGGCACTCAAGGAAATGTGAAGCCAGCCTGTGTTTCCTGGTTTTACCACACTGTAAATGGTCACATTCCTATGTGCCACTCCTGGTCCCCAAAGTCCTTGGAAGAACCACAGGACAACTCAGATCCTAAGCTACCAGTCCTGTTTCCCAGTGGCAGTTCATGAAGAACTGAACAGCCAAATCCCACTAACATTATTTCTGAGTTTGCTAAAGAAACAGCAGGAAGAGCTCTCACAAAGGAAATAAAAACCACACACAGGTGTAACAGGCACACATGAAAATCAACGTTTTCCCGAGCTCCTGTTCTAAAATCACACAACCTGGCAGTGCTGCTGAAAGCAACAGCCTCCACTTCTCCATCTCCCATTCCCACAGCCGTGTCATTTCCTTTCTTTTGCCAGCAAACACATTTATCCAGCTGCATAATGAACCAAATCACAGCGTGTATCAGACTTGAAACAAATCCAACAGAAAAGGCTGCAGCAGCTTCCAGGGAGCTGAAGCTCCCTACACTGCTGCTCAAGCTCTCACAGAGGGACAGTCAGGGCACAACAGCTGATTTTGAATGAAGCACTGACTTAAAATAAAAATCACTGAAAAAATCACTTAGATCTTGAGAATGTCTCAAAATACGGTTATTTATGTAGGTAGCCACAGATACAAAATTAAAAACCCAGAATTTGCATGTTAAGCCTAAGAAGGATTTCATATTTCACTTATGTTAGACATGATAAGATTTGTGATTTTATCAGATTTTAACCAGGTGAAAAAACATGTTGCAAACTTCAACGTACATGGTTCTTTGATTAACTAAAGGTAAGTTAGGTATTCTTAAAAACACTGAATTTCCAAGAAACTTTTAAACTCCAAAGTATAAGCTATCCAGAGCTCTTCTTCACAATTTTTGCCTAGAAACACGTAACATTTTGCATTAGTTAGATCACCAGATTACTGAGTCAGTAGTTTTACATCTTGTTCTAATGCAAAAGATACTAAAAAGATCATTTACTCCATTAGAGAAGATACAATCAATGCTGTATAACTTCTACCACAAATCAAAATGAAGGCAGATGAAGTGTTACGTACCCTCAGATACTCTAAATTTAAGAAAAAATACTTAGATTTGGAACAAAACCATAGGTGGAAAATCACATAATCAACTAATGCTCCAGCCTCGATGGTCAGCATTTTAATTTACATTTTAAAAAACTACAGGGGAAAAAGTCAAGTTTAAAAGCCAAAGAATCAAGCTATGCAAACGCAAAGCAGTTCAAAAGATTTGCAGAGAACTCCAATTCACCTCCAAAACACTTTCCTGTGGCTACACGCACACAGAGCTGAAATTCTTACTTACCTCTTTAGCACAATCCTTGTGAGAGCAGCAACAGTGGGAATTAACAATGACAAATATGGGACAGATGTCTCTTTTTGTGAACTCCATCAGGAAAAGAGAGGCACACAGAGCACAGGATGAACAAGGTGCTATTTTCCAGCAGGACTGCAGTGGGCTGTGGGCTTAGCGCACAGCAGAGGGGAAGCACACATCGAGGTTACAAGGGAGCATTGTTTCTCCTGGACACCTCTTGGTGTTTCCCAAGTCCAGTGCATGAGGCTGCAGAGATCTGAGCCCAGTACCTGCCCGTGTCACTTATACTGAACAGAGAGAATCAAGCCAAGCAGGAGGTGAGGTGTCCTGTCCCTTTGTGCCTGCCCAGCCAGCTGCCAGAGGAGGAAGAAGTGACAGCACGGGGATCCTTTAGTGCCCGTGTCCCCGCCCTCCCACCGGGCTGCTCTGCCTCCTCCCACCCAGGATTTCTGCACGACTGTGACCATGGTGCAGTTCCCTGCTGCTGCTGCTGCACAACAGCCCCCAGAGCAGGGCAGCTGGGGCAGTGTGCAGTGCAGGGGAACGAAGGGAGCTGCTGCTCCTTTCCCTGGAGCTCCAGAGTACACACAGAGCTGACTGCCACTCCAACTAACAGCACTGGGACACCCCAATGCATCTTGCTACCTGTGGCAACATCATCTAACTTCCTTTTCCCTTAATGTTAGGGCACAGAGACTGGAAGGTCAGTTTTAGACTGCTGGACAACGTTAGAAAGCAGAACTGTTGCTTGGTTTACACCACATGTGCACAAACCATTCAGAGTTGTATCTTCTAGTATCTCTCAACAGACTTCAGACCTCAACCTGAAGTTCAACTTTTTTTTCTTCTGGTATCTAGTTCTAAGCAACCATTGTAAAATCCCCTTTATTAATCAAATGAGCTGGCCAAACCTTCAGGGTTTGGGGTTTTTTATTGTAAGGACATAAGGAGCAATGCTAAGAAGGAGCACAGACATCGTTCTAAAGACAAAGTTAGCAAACTAATTTTGACAAACTAGTGGTGATGAACCGTGATAAAATTCAATTTGGAATTATCAAGATCACTTTTCACCCCTAAATAACAAACTCAGTTCCTCAAGTATACCACAGTTATACCAGCAGTGTTTTTATAGGATACACCATCAGTGTTGCAAAAGCAACATTCCACACACCTAATTCAGGCTCTGCTGTCCTGGGGTACATGGCATGGCCTGCAAAGCACATCCAGCATTTCAGCTTTTCCACCTGTCCCAGCCTAACCACAGCTCTCACCTGGCTCTTTTCAAAGGTGCTGGAACTCTAAGAGCCTGAAAAGAATTCTACAGTAACTGATTAATCTTCTCAAACAAAATGTTCTAACGCTGCAGTCCAGAAGCTAATAGCACCAGCAGCAAAGTCAAATCCCACAAACAAAGTAATTAAACGTCTCTCTTTCCTTTCTGCTAAGTTGTTACCATTCTAGTTTGAGCCAGTCCCAGGCTGCCACAAACCATTAATTCAGGAATTTAGAGACAGAGTATGATTGCAGTGGAAAAAAAGATCCAACCTCTTTCCCCCAGTCCCAAAGAAGCCCTCAGGCAATGGCATATACAGCATTTAAATTGGTTTACCCCGTGATCTCCTAAATTTCACTACCTGCAATTAGTTACCCAGCCCTAAAAACCTGCATGTTTAACCATTTCACCACCTCTAATCCTTCATCTTCATCTTGCTGCCTGTTCTAGGAACCCTCTTTCAGATTCAGATCTTTCCTTATTTCACACAGGATATACCTGAAACTGTTTGATAATTCTCACCCCAGCTGAACTCAATACATACTGTGAATAGAAAGACTTCAGTTTAAGATTTACTCAGGGAAAGAGATACATGGTTTGCCTACAGAGGATTGATTTTCTTGTTCTGGTGAAAAGGCAAACTAGAATAGTTTCTTTAAAAAAATAGAAATGCAACATATTAAAACAGAAGTAAAAATTGAGCTTCACTGATGTCAGTATTTTCATAGCAATTAATTCAGGACAATTGATAATTCTGCCAAGGATGAAATTGGTAAATCCTGCAGAATAAGCTCTGCAGCAGATCAGTCTCCCAGCAGAGTAAACAGCATTACTGCAGTACAAGCAGGGGAAGCAGATGGAAGCTGCAGTGAGGCAGAGGCAGCTGATGAGGCTCTGCTCAGGCTGGGCCAGGCCTTGCTGTCCTCCCTTCTGATCAAAACCAACGACTGCACCTTTGGAACCCAGTGCCTTTGGAACTTGATGGATCTACCATCACCCACATCAGCCTTTCCCACCTGAGCTATCTGAGAGCTCTGTGCCACTGGAACACCTGACCCAAGTGGCCTTGAGCCTCTGCAGAGCAGCTGTGAAGTTAGTTAAGTCTCCTGATCCTTAACTTTTCCCAAAGCAACAGGTAAGAGTGTGTGCCCTGAGTTCAGAAGCACACTGTGAAGACAATGGCAATGCTACAGAATTCGTACAGGCCTGCTGGCTGCAGCCTCACTGATCACAATTTAGAGACTCTTCCTCTTCCATTTACCCCTAACCTCAAAAAAAAAAATTTTTTTTTGAGGCACTAATAAAAAAATTAGAGGTCAATCACCGTAACAAATTGGCAGACATACAGAATTAAAGTTGTTACACACACAAGGTATATCTGTATCTTGATCGACACAAACTAATTGCTTCTTCCTAAAGTTAAATTTGTATGAGAGAAGTTTTGGTGAAAAGACTAAAACAGGCTCCTCACTGAGCCAGCAATCACTGCTCAGTATCACCTTCACACACACATCCTACAGGTGACCACAAGCCCAGGAGCTGGAGGATACTGACACTGCCTACTCAAGCACTTCTCTGTCAGTGCCTCAACACTACTTTTATCTGCTAAAGCCAGAGATTTGACAGCATCCAAAGCCTTACACGACTGCTGCAGGAGGCTACAGTTGTGTTACTTGGCTCCCACACACTGAAGTTTGAACAGTGGGGTTAGTTGGTCCTAACTCTTCTTAGAAATCACTGGCTGCAATCCTTTCCTGCACTCTCAGGTGAAAGGCAGTAACTAAACCCCACTATATTTGTGATGATACTGAAATGTCTGCACCACTGCAGCATATATAACATGGCTCAGAGCTGCCCCACTGACTAGTGAGCCAGCCCAGCAAAAAAGTTAACTTTTTACTTCAGACATGGAAGTCCACTGCTCTTCAGAACAGGTAAATGAAGTATCAGCTTCTTTTAGAAGTCCAAAGAATCTGAAGCTAAGAACATTGTTTCAGTTCAAAGAACTATTAGTAATTAATCACAAGAGCTACTGTAATCACAGCAATTTCAATGTATAGAAGAAATTAATCAAGCTCCAGAAGGGGAAATTTTGTAACCAGGACACAGTTTCTTAGTGCACAATTAGCATATTGGTGCATGGAACAGTGAACAGGGCCTGGTTTAGAAACACAGTGTGAGGACAGAGGTTCTTCTGAAACAGTGAAGTCTGACTGGACCAGTAGATCAGGTATTTACACCTGCACAAAAGCATTAAGGTAAGATCAGTTGCATCTATCATGCCCAGTCCTTTACCTCACCCTTAGCAGCAGGGATGCTGCCTCTGTAATGTGAACACCTTGAGCTAGCTCAGTGAACTTCTGCTTTACTGGGACTTCAGATGGAAAATGGCTTTCAAAAAAAACCCCAAAGCAGACATGCCTAGACATACATTTCAGTTATATAAATTTAGAAATGCCACAGCGACACAATACTAGAAGTGTCTGTCTTCTATTTTCAGTATGGAAAACATGTTTTTGAAAAATAAAATTGTATTAGTTGCACTCTCTGCTTTAATCTGCTCCCACTCTGGTAGAAAATCATCGCCCTGCACTCATTTTTAAGTTCATGTACAGTAACTCAAAAGCCACACATTAGTTCCACTGGACTTGGAACTGAATTAAAAAAAATGATGTAACATGGGCCACAAAACCCATCTGGTAACAGAACAAGCCTTTAGAAAGGATTGTCTACTCAAAAGGCCTAAGGTAATGTTGCAAACACCAAATATAGTGCACAATTCTAACAATGCACCAAAAGTCACCATGCCTTTTATTTTCAGACTTCTTCTAATAGGAGTGAAGACTTTCCTGGAGTTATCCCATTCCTACCCCCTGTAACTATAGCAGTACAGCTGGCAGGACAAGAAATAGTAGCCCATGCATTCTCAGGTATTTTTAACTAGGGGCACTCTGTAAGAAATGACATTGAACCATCAGTCTCCCCACAGGAATGCTTCAGGGATCCACCAAACACAGAATTATAAAATGGTTCTCATCCCACTGCAGAGCCAAGCACTTTAAGAACATTTATCACCTCCCTGTTCCTAAGAGCCACCTTCCCATCTCTTGTGCAATTAACCTCAGTTAATGTAAGAACTAAATGGATGTCAGTACAGGGCTGAATATTAAATACTAGGATCATAGTTTGAAGAGACCTGATCCTTCAAGGATAGCTTTAAAACTTTTCAAAATTTTAAAGATGCACTGTTTAGCCCAAACAATGACATTAATGCTTCAAACCCTTGAATTCCCACCTTCCACTTCCAAGGCTCTGTATTTCTGAACTGGTGAGTCAGTGTCTGAATCCCCACACAGGAAGGTTCTGCACTCTCAAAGCTGTTACAGCACAGAGCTTGTGACTGAGTTGAGCAAGAGGCTACAAGAGACAAGTGCTACAAGTTTAAACCTTCTTTAGTTCAGTCAGTGTGATGTGCAATGCTTTTTTACATTTCACACTTTACTGCCAGAAGTTTCTCCTTTGAAGGAACTCAAATTTCTTACAGTTTCTTACAATTAATCTGTTTCCTGTGCTTGGTTGAAGGTTTGTGGCCTTTCAATACCTGCTTTCACAGAAGATCACCTTCACTGTTGGAAGGTTTCCTCCCCTGCTTTTCCACTGATTTTTTTTCCAGTGCTTTTTCCACTAGTAAAGGCTGATAGGAAAAGATACAGACATATCTATTTAAACCAGGTCAAGAAACCAAGTCAATCGAGGTAAAGAAAACAGTTTTATTCATGCCTAAAAAATGTTAGATATTGCTTCCAGGAAGCAGAAGAGGAAATTAATCATCACTCACTAAGCACTGCAAGGAAAATTAATCATATGTCTAAAGGCTTAGCATTTTTTATTTGCTACTAAAGGCCCCTCAGGAAGAAGAAGAAACTAAGAGCTGGAATACTGTGCCCACTGCATCTCTTGTGAAAATGAAGCAGCTGCCTGGTCTAGACAGTTATGATGCCTAACTTTTAAGACACTAAAGAAAAGACTTATTTTATTTCCACTGCCCAAAGTACAGCACTTTGTAACTGCCCCGTTTCCAGCAAGGAGAATGACCTTCACCATAACCAGTGAGCTCCAGTTCCCACCAGTCAGGGAGATGAAGGAGTTTTAAACCAGTTAGACACTGCCTGCTCAGGTTACTCATTATGTGCCTTGTTCCCTTAGGCCCTTTTTTAAGCTCTGGAGAACACAGAACAAAAATGTTATGCCTGCTGTGGAACATTTTAGCTCAGGACAACCTTTTTTTTAAAGTCAAAATGCAAAATGCCTTTTTTTTTCCCCTTCCCATCTTAAGGGCAGCTCAGACAACAGGCATTTGTTTGGAGAGAAGAGACTGGACTGGACTTTTGGTGAAAGAAAGGACAAATCCAAACACTTCACTTGGTCAAAGCAAGCGTGGAGAAAATCAAGTACAGAGCACGAGTCCATCAGGAAACTTAAGAGGTAAGTTTGTATGATGGGAGGGGGAGAGAGAAAAAAGGGAGTTCTCTGCTCATACTCAAATGATTAGTACATTTGAAACTGAGGATGGTTTTATTAACTTCTTTGCAATGAACGTATTTGGATTTTTATGTTAGTGGTAGATACGCAAGACGGAGAAAAATCTGCATAATAAACATATTAATTGTCCTTTTACTAGTCCTGGGACTAGTCCATCACCCAGCAAATTTAAGCCTTGGGACATGCAAGTATTAGAGATCCAGATTTTGAGGCAACAGCTTGTGTTTCCATGGTCCCACCAGAGGCTGAGGCAAAGCAGCTGAAGTTACTGCAGTTAGTTATGTCCTCACTGCATTGATTCCCAAACAGACTAAATTAAGAAATCATACTTCAGATGTCTGTTCTATAAATAACTCTTTTTCCATTTAAATGCACGTGTAGCCCATTTTAAATATCTCCTGTGACAAATTGCAATATGGAATGAACAGGTCAAGGAAAACATGCCAGTCTCCTGAGAAGAACAAAGTCAGACAGGGAAACCCTCCTGAATTTTACCAAGATCTTACACTCCTTTTTTTGTTTTTTATGCAAGCAAGTACATGACAGAATTATGGATCTTGATTCATTTTGCATTGTAATTCTCTGCATTACTTGGATACAGAGCAGAACTGTGAAAAAAAAAGGGGGTCCATTCCCTAATCTAGCAGCACACCACACAGACAGCTGTGCTTGCACGAGAGGGCAGAGGAGAAAAAATAAACCAAAGGAGCAGGAAAAGGTACTTTACCAATAGTGCAGCTTGTAATCAATTCACTGCAGCTTAGATTATCTCTTTTCTGAGGCCAAGTAGGCATCAGTAAGTGTTCACTGGATGCCTTCAGTCCCAGCTGAGGAGACACAGTGCTCAAACCTCAGAGATTTCCCCATCACACAGATAGGGAGCTGCAATTTCTTTAAGCACTGACTACTAATTTATTTGGAACCGTTTCCAAAGAACAGCAGAGGAGGGCTTCAATAGAGAAAACAGGATTTTGAGACAAAACTGCAACACTGTGATGTAATGAAAACAAAGAGCAAGGCTAGGTTCCTTTATGCTCAGTGACCAGCCAGGCAGCTGTCTTTCCTTGCAAAGGAAACTGCTAGTGAAAGGGTCTGGGCTGAGTATGCTGAAGGGTGCAGGTACAAACAGAGGTCAATATTCTGTACCAAACTGCTCATTTCCTTACCAGAATGGTAAAACAGAGTTCAGCATAACACCTTGAGCCCTATGAATTCTGCACAGTTGTGTTTGTTAACCCAGGTATATACCCAGATTATTCTGTTACAAGAATTCTTCTAGATAAAGTGATCCAGAGTAACAATTTAATTACACTTTTGTTTCTTGGGCCAGAGAAAACTCAACAACTTTATCCTAGGACTGTTTTAAAGAAATACAGGAACTCCTCAGTGAGACAATGTAGACAGTATAAACAAGCACCTTAGGAACAGCAGCCTCATGCAGCAATGCTGCTGTCCAAGATGTGAAGCAACAATTACTGCCTGGGCCAAAAAATGTCTCATCTGTGAGAGGACTTCAGCCTTTAGACCCAAATTCTAGATCTGTGCTTGCCAAGGCGTATTATTTAACAAAAAACTGCTTCCAACCATGAGGAAAACCCTGAACCAAAGAGGTAGAACAGAGCCAGTACTGTGAGCAGTACTGCAGTATCTGGGCATCAGCTGCAGCCATCCTTACCACAAAAGCTGCCAGGTCAAAAGGCAGCACAGCTGAAGATCCCCCAAAAAACAGACCAATGCACAGCCAGAATGGGAGGAGAGAATGTAAACTGGGATTACCAACAGGTTCTGAGAGGACACCCTGGGCATTAGGACACCTCTTACAGGATTCTGTCCTAAGCAATAGCAAGGATTTAGGATAATGAGCAACTCTGCTTTTTACTAAGCCTAACAGTTCCTGCAAAGGGGGTGAGGGAAATTAATTTATTTAAGTACACATGGTCTGCAGTGAGTGGAGCACATTTTGATCTTACTGCCTTTGGGGTTTCAGTGGTTTTTAAGCTCCTACATGGTACAACCTTTCATGACTTTTATAGGAGACCACTCCTATTCTCCTTCATTGTGTTCTCTGTATGCACCTAGATAAAATAAAATAATCCTTTCAATTTAAGGCACAGCAGGACTGTAGCTGCTACCTCAAAACATCCTTAAACATGTCCAGGGAGGCAGCAAGGAAGGGGTGGAAATAGAGAGGCTAAACATCCCCCACAAAACACAGCCACCTTCCCACATCCATTAGAAGGAGATGTGTTGGTAAGCACTGCTGCAGTCACCCCTGCAGGGGGCTGTTCTCTGCCCCCACACCGTTGGTGACAGTTCACACACTGCCCTTTCAAGGAATGAATTTGGCAAATGGCTCACCCCTCACCCACAACTCCACACATGGTCTAAACTTCTAAAATCGTCTGAATCTAAAAGTACTGACTCTTTTTCACTTTGGTTCACAGAGCTTTCATGGCATGGTAAAAAGAACTCCAGGAGTATTTTATTTCACTTCCATAGCACAGGTGTCTTTCCACATTACAGAACACCAAATCCTCCATTATCAGTTAAGACAGGATTGTGCTTTATTTCCAGATAACGTTGCCTTCCCTTCATTGAAAGCCTTCCTTGAAAATCCTTCACATTTTGTTTCTGGTTGGTTTTGTTTTGAACAAACTGCTTTGCAACTACACTGAAATAACCCCAAACATACCAAAGCACACAGCCTTTCTGAGCACACAAATGTACACTTCACTTTCTTTACCTTCCTGTCCTTTGCTTCTTCTGAAAGAAAACAAGATTTGCAGGATTTCATATCAAAGTGTACCCTAAGAGCTCTCAAGCAGTAAATTAAACAAGCAATAAATATGACTGAGAACCATCAGCAGAGTAGAACAGAAGGTGGTGTTGGACAGACCAAAACATGGCCAGTGCTTCTCATCCACTTGGAATTCCCACCACCAGCCAAAAGCAACGGGGAGAAAGGAGCACCAAGAGGTAAGTGCAACCCTGGCGGTCTCCAGGTGACTTGTTCTGCTCCACGTCCCTACAAAGCTTTCCAGTTCTGTACTTCAGGAGCAGGGAAAAGACAGCTCTGTAAGGCCTGGGGATTTCCAAGCCTGCATTGTCTCGAGAGCTGCTTGTCACCAGCAGTTCCTGGCACTGCTTAAGGAACAGGCAGGACAGTTACATCAGGCAATGTCCATCCAAACACTGCTGCTCTGGCTCTGTCCAAGACACAGCCATGAGCACAGGAAAGGTACCACTGACTGTTCTAGTGACATACACAGCTTTCTCTCACTGATCCCAACTGCTGCACACAGAGTAAGGACTACACTTTAGCCTAGTTCTTAAACTCTGTTTAGAAAACTACAGGTAAGTTTGCCAACACACAAAAAAAAAACAAACCCAAAGAGCAACAGCTCTGTATATATATGTGTATATAAAAACTTATTCTAACATCTGTGCAAAAAACTGAAGGGACCACTTAAGCCTTCTTTTTTCCTTCTTCTGTGCCCCTCCAATATTTCCCTGAAAAAAGGGATAGCCTTTTTTCAGAATCCATTGCTTCTGACATGAAAACTCTTCTCCAACTCTAAGTCAGGAGTTCTATCTGCCTTTTGCAGTGTGAGGCATCAGGAATAAGAGAATGTTCTATTTTCCCAAAGCTAGGCCAAGTTGTTTATTAAATCTGTAATTTCTCCAAGATAACACGCACAAAAAACATTAACAGAAATTCATCTGTCTATGGACAAAGAGGTAAGTCTGGGGTTTGTTTTTTTTTCTCCTTTGCACATGTGCACAGGTATTCTGAGAAATCCAATGCGAGTTTCCATTTCCCCAAGCAGCCACCTCCCTATTCTTTCTGAACGCTTAGGTCACAAGGTTGAACGTGTTTGTTCCACTGCATGGAACAGTCTTCACAACACCACCCCAGATACCACAGATTAAATCCAGCCACCCCACAGCACACATTTCCAGCTCTGCAGTTCTGCCTCCTACACTCAGGGTCTGCATGTTGCCCTGTCTAGTCAGAGGGGCCAGCTCTAATCTCTTGATTGCCTGCTCAGCTGTATTTGCTTTCTCCCACAATGCCTCCACCACTACACTTGCCCAGTACTCACCAGGGTGGAAGAGCTTCCTGCTATTCATCAAGTGTTTCCACTTCATCATTTTAAGAAGTGTCCCCAAAACACAGGAGCTAAGGGCCACTCAGAATTCAATAAACTATTAAAATCACTCTAGGTACCTGGCAGGCAGCAAAGCCAGCACTCAGATCTGTTATCCAGCTTTATTGCAGAGAACAAGGTTACCAGCTCCTCCTCAAGACAGAACCACTTCCACCATCCCCCAAGTGGCTTAGAAAATAATCTGGTATTATTCTAGTGCATTATGTTCTTTGGTTTGGGGGACTGCTCTCTTCATATCTTTTTAAACCCCATATAATACCTACTTATATGCTGAAAGAAGAGCATGAACACATGCAAAGTTTTATTTCCATTCACATCTTTTACAAGCTTCTGCCAGATGTCCCGTGAGTTCCACCAGCCCGTAACTTTGCCCTCATCCCCAAATAAGCTCTTTGCAGCTTTTTCTCCCCACCCTGGTGCTAGCAGGTGTACTCCTGTGCTGCTCCCAGCAGCAGCTCTAGGCTCAGGATGAGGAGGGACTTACGCTGGTCACTCGGCGGTAGATCTGCGCGGCATTTTGGCACTCGGAATAAGGGTACTCGGACGTGGCCATCTCTAGCATACACATCCCAAAAGCATACACATCAACGGACTCATCATATTTCTCCTCATACATCTCGGGGGCCATGAACTCTGGGGTACCTTAAATTAAAAGAACGATTCAGACTCTAAATGTCTCAAAGGAGCAGAGGCTGCTGGCGTTACTCACCGCAGGGACAAGCGGCTGCGCAGACCTGTGAGACAAGAGAAAGTGGAGGCAAAAAGAAGAGGGAGGAAACCCTTAGTGACTCTGTTGCAGCAATGCACTTTGTGAGCCTTCCATTGCAAGGCCTTTAGGGGATAACAGTGGCCTGTGAGGTCTGAGGCAATTCCTGGTTTAGGTATGTTAGTTGATACAAATATCAGAGCAGACTGGATTAGCCTGAAACCAAACGGGACAGGAGGGGATAAGAAGAGGGAAAAACTGTAGACTAGCCATAGGCTGCAAACCAAATACTGAGGAGAGTTAAGGCACTTACCTTTTCTCCCTGTAAGAAAAGAGGCACATTAAACCTTGTTTCATAAGTTACCTGAGTGCCCTCTGCTGCAAAAGAAGTAGTACTGGTAAGAGCCCACAGCTAGTCTCTCACTGGTGCTCTCCATCTACTTGCTCAAGTAAATGGTTTGGGGAAGGCCTTGCAATGAAAAGCTCTGTTGTTACAAATATAAATCCCCGTGAAAAGAGGATAAAAGGTGATTTTCTGCAAAGGCCACTCACCAGAGCCCTTCTCTTCACATACTTACCTTCCCACCTGCAGTATATTTATAGGCCTACTGCAGATACAGGCATTAGTGAGGGACATCCTACAGTCAAAAATACTCAGAAATACAGAGAGATTGAGTTACAGGCATAGAGCGTGAGATTCAACAAGTCCCATTGAAATAGTGTGCAGAAAATTATTGCCCAGTGAAGCATCACAGATCCCCTCTGCAAACAAAGGGACTGCATTGGATGATCAGATTCACTTTAAGCCAGAGATGCAAGTTTGCTTTTTGTAAATTGAAGCACAGAATTATTTCCTGCAGACACCAGATTCCAGACAATTTACAGATCATTCTACAGCCCGTTGCTTGTTTTCACCTCGCTAAACCAAAAAGAATGTAATTGCAGTCATTTATCCAAAGGCTAATCATTAACAGATAACTATGGAACAGATGGTAATTTTCCAGTGATAAATTTGAAGATATGACAAATATGTTTAAGAAATTATGGTTTTTCACACCATTCTTTTCTTCCCTATTAATACTTTGACCTGGTTAAGAAGCAGGAAATATTTCAGCGACAGCTTGCAAGAAAATTTACAGGTACACACCATTGATCCCAGCTAGGAATCTGGCACAGGACTGTTGAGTAATGCTGAATTTTAGCAAGCTCTAAATACTGAGAGCAGAAGAAACCTCATTCCCTGCAGTCTATCCACCCAACTATAAAAACAAAGCTGATAAAACCAATCCTTCCAAGAATTCACAAGAAAGATTACACTAGTTGCACCAAACCAATTTCTGAGAAAGGTTATAAATGGATACACAGGGACAGAGCCAGAATAAAGCAATATTTCCCAATGCACCCTCCTAACTCACACAAATCCCCATTCTACAGAGTCCCTGAGAAAGGCATTATACCACAGTCTGTGTTATTACTTAAATACATATATATAATATTGACTTTCTTTGGTATATATCTCAGGTTTTGATCACTCACAAGCTGCAAGAGATTCAATATTAACCCCTGGTGACAATACAAAAAAATTTGGCTCTATGAACTAATGCTACACTAAATATCAAAATGTTGTTTGGTCACCAAAATGCATCTGTACATTTCTTGAAGCAGCACCACATCAAAGGTAAGATTTATATGTAGTGAAGAGTGGTTTTATCAACAGTGTTGCACTAGATTGTTGGGCAGGACGAGAACTCTATATTCTGAAACAGCTGATGTGAATATATAAATATCAAAAGCACAACCAAAATTCCAACATGGCTTTGCATTAAGAACACAGAGTGACCTCAGCAACCAAGAGACAAAGCCTACACATTCTCAGGCTTTGACCATGTACCTTTGTAAGCATGTTTTTAGGGAAGTTCTTAAACACCCAGTCTCCAAAGAGAAGAGTGGCCCAGCAGCCTCCGAACCAGGAGAGGCTTACCTATGACACTTTTGGCAAAAGAAGCTCGTTTCAGGGTTGCCAGACCCAGGTCTCCAATCTTGACTGATCCAGTGGGGCCAGTGATGAAGATGTTGTCACACTTTAGGTCTCTGTGAATGATGGGAGGAGTGCGTGTGTGTAGGAACTGCAAGCCTTTCAGTATCTGACGGCACCAGCTCCGCAGCACTTTAATTTTCATCACTTTAAATCTTTTCAAATACCTAATGAGAAAAGTAACAATGGGTTAAACAGATTCTGCTAACAAACAGTAGATCAAACTGTAGCATTTTCTGCTTGGAAGCAAAGAAACAGTAATTAAAGACATGTACAAATTTAAATTTCTATTTTAAAATAATCTACCTGGTGGTTCAGGACTTCATAGGAGCTAAAAACGATTCCCCTTAACAAAACCTATCCCCCTTCTTCTAGCCAGCAGACTATAATGATGAAACAAAAATGTAAAAGCTTGGTGCACATAGCTGATAACTCCTCTGCATACAAAATCATTCTACAGTAATCAGACAGTTGGAATGCCAAATTTCAAGGCACGGCTTTAATGACCAATAATTCAAGGCTCATCAATTACAGTTCTTTATCTATTTGACTTCTTAAGCACTTACAGCCTCTACCTTGATTAATTATAACTGGGTGGGGAGGTGGATCACTAGATCCAAAATGTTAATAACCAACCAAATACAGAGCCATGGAAAGCTGCAAGAGTTCTGAAATCATTATTCCCTCATTTACAAGAGTAGTCCAAGCCCTCTGTTCAAGGTTTCTACGTTACATTTAAATCTGCTTCAAAATTACCTGTGGAGTTATCAAGTAAATTAGAAATTCTTAGAGATCCCCGCCCTGGTGCAGGGTTTGATCACCTGAATCCAACTGGTAACTACTCATTGCTTCAAAACTATGGACAGATACAGACAGGGCAGAGAAATCTTTGAAAAGGCTCTGACAAATAACTGAGGTGGAAGAGTTCATACATAAGCCTGAATCCCTCTGCAGGCAGAATGCAACCCAACCTTAACTGTTCTGTCTTTGCCACTCCCTGAAACCCTGTGACAGAAGAGTCAAATTCCATACCAAAAATACTTTTTCAATGTGCACAACCTAAGAGTAAGATCTTACTCTACTCCTTAACTTCAGCAGATTAGAGATGCCACAAGGTGAATGACCTCTGACAGTTTTCAGGTGCCTTCCAGCAGGATTTTCTCTAAAGCTCTCCTTTAACACAATTAAAGTGAAGAGCTGTTTTGTTCCTTCTGAAAAGGTATGGGCTGGAACACATGCAGAGAAAGGACCTGGCAGGCTCTGCACAACAAGGACTTCATTCTTGTTTGGGCCACGTTACTCAGCCAGAGTCTCAAACAAAGCCCAGTTCCACCCTACAGCAAGACTGCTAGTAAATTCTGTGACCAGCATTGAGTGGAGCAACTCCCACCTTAAACTAAAAGCAAGCTGGGTTCAATTATTCTATGGTAGTGTTCAGTGTCTCCTGCAGGTCCACTTAGTCAGGAGGTACAGTCCTGATGAAATAATTTCAATCAACTCCAACACAGAAATGCAGTGTATTCATCCCTTACACTTTAATTTCTCCAGTTCAAAACAAGATCTGGAAAATCAAGTTGCTACCAATGATCCTGCTGTGCAAACAAATCTCTAAGAGCAATTGAGACAGTTGCAGAGGAAATCAGGTCTCAGAACATAAAGAAAGGCAGGGAAAAGCCAAGCCAAGGAAGGAGGCAAACTGAAGGAGGTTCTGAACCACATCAGCTCCCACTTGAATTCTGGCTATTGACACAATCCTCATTCATCTCTCTTGAGCCTGCTCCAAAGATCACATGGCAGGGGCACTTCAGTTCAGCATCTGGAATCCCCAACGACATTCTTGGTTACAAATATGCTAGTCCACTGCCAGCTTCTCCCTGTTGAAGGACCTGGACCCAACACCATCATTTCTTCCTACCAGCACCCTACTTTATAATTGTCTATTATTACTTCATCATCTTGCTTATGACACCACATAAGCCAATCCAAATATTAAGACCTGTAAGAGGGATAAAGGAGTAAAAAAGGGAGAAAAAAAAATGTGGCACTACACATTTAGCAGAAAATTAGGTAAACTTTATTTAAAGGCATCTGTACAGAGCTGCAAAACCATTAACTTATTACTTGTCTGAAAACAGCCCAGGAAGCAGCAGATCTACTACTGTCCAAGAGAAAACACTTCCCTGTAGCTGCAGCCCAGGCTCCCAGAGAGCCATTTTCCTTCTTAAGGATGTCCATTGGTGGCTATCAGCTGCCTCACAGCTCCAAGCTGCAGGAATTTTATCTGGAACTTCAGCAAGTAGCAGATAAACCAACAGGTGGTGAATTTTTTTCTTTTATGTTATTTGTATTGTGGTAACACCCAAAACCTCCCAAAAAGAGGTGAATTAATTTGAGCTGTGAACTTTACAAACCAGCTCATCCTAAATGGAAAGCAGCTGGAGAAAAACAAAAAAAAAGAAATTCTGAGAAGTGTAAACTGAGTTTTGCTTTCCTGAGCTCTTCAAACCCAAACGTCTTGTGCCTGTGCTTACTGGGACATCACAAGTAAGAGGTGACAAGTTGCTAACTTAAAAGATGTTCTGCCATACCTGCAATATGCTAGTAGTGCTCCTCCTAAACAAGAATGTTCCTACAGGAGGTTATCCCTCAGGCAAAGGGCTCTGTTCTAATCCATTCTAAACATCACCTATTTCTAGTGCTCTGGGGTTGTGCTAGCAAAGCTGAAACGCCGTGACTGGCCTTCATTTACTTACGTTTTCAATGTCCCAGACGTCATGAGCTCCGTCACGAGAACAATACACTTTTTTCCTTTGACTGTAGACTCCCAGGAATCATAGAACCTGACAATGTTGGGATGCTGAAGCCCTTTCAGCATCCCAGCTTCCTCTTTAAATCTTTGTCGCTCTGACTTGGACAGCTTCCGATCCTGATGAAAAAGAAAAGGGGCGTCAGAAAGTTTGGCTTCATTTTCTTATTGAGAGGCAGCAACTTGAGAACAGCCAGGCACACACAAGAATCGAGTGTCTGAAATGCCATTTGGTTTGCAATTGCCTTTAAAGATTCTGTTTTGAATGCATTCTATTACAGTCTTTTTGTAATATGTTGTTCTGTATAATTCTATTGCTCTCAGGGTGAAGAACTGCAAGTCTGTAGATTAACTCCTCTTTCTGCTCCCTCCTGCTTTACTCTTAATAAATTTAGCTGTTGCCTGACTTGGGGTGGAAAAGGGTCATAATGTCTTGAACACTTCAGTGTTTGAGAACGAAATCAGATCATTTAAAGCATCTCCCTCTCACGTTGTACATAACAACCACCTTTCATGATTCCTAGATGTGTATCCAGAGCCCTGGGAACAGATGGGATTAGCCACCCATAGAGGGGGTTAAGATCCAACCTCTGCTAACATACACTATGTCCCTGGAGCTGCAGACCATCAAGTGAATGAATTGGATTTTCTTTGATTAAAAGCAGATTGAGCAAGTTTCCTGAAATCTCACGGCAACAACCCCAAAAGCGTAACTCCTAGGAGAGACAGACAGCGATCTTTTGGCCAGAGACAGAACACAAAAGAGCCTTCCTGGACCATACAGCTGTGTTACCTCCCCAGCAGCTATCA
The DNA here is from genome assembly GCA_013397395.1 of Sinosuthora webbiana. Taxonomy (NCBI): domain Eukaryota; kingdom Metazoa; phylum Chordata; class Aves; order Passeriformes; family Sylviidae; genus Sinosuthora; species Sinosuthora webbiana. The sequence goes on from VXBN01006014.1 coordinate 45,497, forward strand.
CCAAGACTGAGAGCAGCACAGCCCAAAGAGAAGGCATGTCCCTGTGCCCTGCAGGGCTCTCAGCTTACCCACTGCCCACACCACCCTGACTGACTGACTCACACAAATTTGGGCCATATGCAGTTTGCATTACAAAAACATCAAACACTTCAGGATATACTTATAGCCAGGAATTTCAGAAGCATTGTTTCTACCAGTTATTCAGCAATAACCAAAGACCTGTTTGTCAGAGCTGAGTAATAATTTTAAGTCACTTGCTTTCACACTGTCTTTTCCATTAAAAGGAGGCAGTAAAAACACACTTATACTCCCACTGTCCTCCAGAGAGTAATTCCTCTTCCTTTGTTTACAGGTCATGTGTTTTCTCAATACAATTCAGCCACGTAATACCCAAACCATCCTACATTCACAGAGATCATCAACCTTTTCTAAAAGGTTCACAGAGTATCTTCAGGCATGGACAAACTTCTTTTTCAGATGAAGCCCCAATTTTCAGAAGTATACAGTTTCCCTGGGTAAAAGCCTGAAAACAGGTTTGAAATCACCTCAGGGATCAGTTTCCTACTGGTGTCTATGAATGTCACTCACCTTTACAATTCTTAGGAAAATGCAAAATCCCTCTGTATGACTAATTCAATCTACAGACATCAAAAAGCATTCAATCCTACAACTACCTCACTCTGCAGAAACCAGCATTACCACCTCTTCCCATTCTTCCATAAGCATATTTGCACAAGTTTTGATGTAACATTTGCAGAAACACTCCTCAATAACTGAGCATTCATGTCTGCCTAGGTGTTGCAGGGGTTTGAATATGTAATTAGTACTCCCATGTGAGCTGTCTTACCCATCTAATACTCTTCCTTCCGTTATAATGAGCGAGGCAGCCCAAGTTCTGTTTCAAACCTGGATCTTAGCTGCTTCAAACTGCTGTGAGACACAAGAGCAGTGACCTGCAGGAGGTACAGCTGACCATACATGCACTTCTAAGCAACAGTGCTTCCAACAACACAATCACAGTATCATCTTTCCTACAGGAAAATAAAGCAGTGTTCTCAGCCTCTGCACTTGACCCATATAATTCACTTTTTAAACCACTCTATTTAGCTGTACATTCAGCTGTTATATATGGTCATTTACAAAAAAGGCTGCAATAATTACTTTTCTATCACTTTTAAAGAATCAATATGAACACTTGCATTCATTTTTGTCCAAACCCAAGATTTTAGATACACATTTGATTACATTTCCTTTATTGTGTACATACTAACAAGTCATCTACCACAAACACTGTTAACCAGTTTTAGACCTACACTTAACATCAAGTCAAGTGTATTTCACTTCATTCTCATTGTAATCCACATAACCCCATGTCCCTTAAGGGCTTTATTCAGTTTTCCCTGTCCCAAATAGAAGCTAACCAGCGCTCATCCCTCTTCCCAAAGAGCAGAGGCACCCACCCACATGTGGACTCATTTCTGTCTCTGCTCACATCCATGGCAGCACCACGCTCCTGCAAACACAGCTGTGACGTGCAGCACAGACACCCAACCCTCCAGGGCTAGCATTAAAACCCACAAGACTGGGCAATAGACTAAGTCAAACAACACAGCTCTGAAAGTCACGGTGCCCCAGTGATCTGGGACAAGTCTGGACAAAGCACAGGCCAAAAACTTTCACCCAGGAACACACAGCGATGTTTTTGCAACCAAGGAAACCCTGCAGCCTTCGGTACATAACTGCAGCAGCAAAAGGGAACATTAAACAGAGCTGGAAGAAAAAGACAGAGAGGCCACTTGTTTCCTAAGCCCAGCAATGCATAGTACCCTTTACTACCCTCATTGCCTTGGACACACAGCCCACACCCTCTTCTGGAACAGGTTGATATTCTTCTCCTAAAGGAACACTAATGCTAGGTTACAGAAGACTGTCAATAGACTTTAAAAGAGCCCCAACATTCAGGAAAATACTGAATCTCCTGTACAATTATACCTACAAATTATACCTACAAAATGACTGCTTTTAGCTGTACAAATCACATTCTAATGCAACTTGCAATACAATTTAAAATGACATGTCCACTTTCAAAAGCTGAGTAATTAAAAATATTAGACAGGGACATCTCCCAGGCTGCACAGAGACAGACTGGAATGGAGCCCTTCCCAAATGCATGTTGGCATCCTTTGAGCTGTTAGGATGGGCTAAAGTGACAACTTCACCTCGTGCTTGTTCTCGTACAAAAATGCGACTTCAGCAACTGCAGCTACTAAAATATTGAAATAAGCAAGTCAAATAGAGCACTGCAGGTAATTTGGGAGACTGAGATGTTACCAGTTCAGGAACTGCAGGGGAATGAGAGTGTTCTGGCATCACATGGAATCCAGAAAGTGGCTGTACAGCATAGCTGTGGCAGAGAGAAAAAAGCCATCATCACTTCGTGAGAATTTAAAAGGCTGTTTTGCAAGACTTTGGGAAGAGTTTTCAGAGTCCTCAGTTCTAAGTGCATCCTCCAGCAGCCTCTCAAACCCAGATGTGTGCTCCCACCAAGGCACTGGGGGCAGTGCTCAGAATCCATGGAGGCCCCTGAGCAGGAGTGTGCAGGATTGCAAGAGCCTCAGCTCTATCTCCACTTCTAAATTTGTAATGAACTCTGTGGCCTATCACTCAAAATATGCCCTCCTTTTGAATAAATTATTCTAAGTGTGAATTGGATAAGCAGATTTATCCCCTGCAGGTCTAAATAGGTACATAGATGGATTATTTCCACATGTATTTGCTGTTTCCATCTGAAAGCAGAAATAGAGGTTTCACAGATTAACAATCCAGTTTCACTGGAAATATAAGATTAGTTAGATAATTTTAATGTTTTTGTTGATTTTTATTTTTAAATCAAACAGCCAGACACTAAACAAAGTAGAAAGACTCACAAATAGTTTTCCTTAAGCCTAGGAAAACTTAAATAATTTTATAAAGGAGCCAGCACTTTAAGAACAGTTAATAATACACAGCTTGATATCCTATCCTTCAAAGACCAAATCATTTTGGAATTCCCACTAATAAAATTTAAAAATGGACATACTCTCTCCTTTTCTGGTCTTTTTTTACCATAAGCAACCTCAGGCAGACAAGACCAAGTCCTAAATCTAGAAGTCAGCAAATCACATTCTTGCAGCAGCTCAGTTGGCACATACTGAGCAGATATAGCCCAAATATTTTTTAAAAATACACAAAGCTGTCAAACTATAGGAGAGCCTGCTTCCTAAAATGGATTTAACTACCTTATAAAATGGACAGCATTGTTCTTCCTAAACTGATGGCTTCCCTGGAGGAGCTGAGTGTCACATCCCAATCGCTGGGCTGCCCTTGGAGCAAACTGAAACAGATGCACGGAGCCTGCTCCGCTCATTTCATTCATTCCTTTCCACCTACATGAAATTGTTTTGACAAGCCAGGACAAACAGCAAGGCTCCCCAGCACGTGACGCTGGGCTCTGCAGTGCCAGGGGCCTGAAAGGAGACAGGCAGCAAATGAAAGGATTGTTCAGCTCAGAGCCCTTCAATCAGCTGCTTCTTGGCTGTTCCCGTTTGCCCAGGTCCTTCCCACCGGATTTGTTTTGGTCAGCAAAGAGCTGTCAGAGGGGTTTGCATTCTTCAGTGCCAAACAGGGATCTTGGGCACCCAGGTACAGGTTTACTCCTCCACTAATTTCCTTAATGTACAGCAGCATGAAATACACACAGCATTGTTACTACCCTCTTCCTACCCCTGTACCTACATGCCTTACATAAATGAAAACCAAACCAACCCCAAACAGCTCCCTTCTCCCCAAGACTAGCTATTGTACCAAGCCACAAAAAACAAAGCTCAGCAGGCAAAGAATTCCTATATTCCTCTGGTGATTTGTTTCAGCCAAGCCTTACTACCTGCTCAGCATCCTTAGTGAGGAAAGAAAATACATTTCTGCCAGCTAAATCAATCTTCAATTCCAGCAGGGAGACTCCCAGAGTCCCTGAGCGTACTGGGCAGCACACTGTGCACTGCTGCAGCCCCGGGACTACAGGACACCAAGCAAGTGGCTGCTGAGAGAAATACTCTACGTGAAGGGAACAACAGCTGCCAGCTCCTGCCATACATCCTCCAAGGTGATTTTCACTTCCTTAACATCAATTTATATCGATGAAGTGCCGGGGAACCTTCATGCACAGCAGAACAAACCACTCAGAAAACTTCCCCTGATCTCTATCTATAAATAAATAGACTCATAAGCAATATAGGTCAACTTTAAACTGTTTGGGTTTGGTGTTTTTTAGAAAAAAAAAAACCTCAGTGGATGAGCTGCTACTCAATTTAGAGCTCTTCCACCTTCCAGAATACTAGGAAGATAAGCAGTAAAGAGGAAACAGAGAAAGTGGACACTTCAAGTACTGCAGACAGCTTTTCCTAGCTGTTATCACACCACCAGATCCAGAACTGATACCCAGCTGCAGTGCAGTCAGAGGCTGTTTGCAGGGAGGGTTAACTACACTACAGCAACAGTATGTAGTTTTCAGCCAGACATGCACTAGAAAAATGAGTAGCAATGAACTGTCTTCAAGTGATGTGATCTGTAAATGTACAGCCATGAGAGACTTCAAAGTGCTGCTGAATTATAGATAGTCTGAATCACAACCGAGGTAAATTATCTATGTGTGCTGAGGTTACACCGAGCACCATTTTATCAGGCATTCAAATGTCTGAAACCTCGAGTGAAGACACTGCAGCTCCCAGCCTATTATTTGGAGGAAGAAGTAGCCTACAGAACAGACAAATGTTCTTCTGTGTGCATTTCTGCAGCATATGAGAAAGGCTTTGCAAGCCTTTAAGCAAGGTTAATTGAGGGGTCATCAGAGGAGAAGCTAGCAGGGCTGCGCTGATATTCGGCAGTGTTAATGGAACTGAGGCTTTGTGGGCTGCAGTGCTCTCATCCTGAAAAAATCCAGCAGTTAAGAGGAAAAAAGAGCACAGTAACCATTGAGCTAGATTAACAGAATATCAACAAAGAGTCCACTGAGCTTAAAAATCAGCCAGCATTACAGAGTTGGTGCCTAGAAATGGAAGTCTCGGTGCACAAGCATTGCATCTACTTTTCTGTGTCAACACATACACCACTTCATACTTTCCAGCATTAAAGAGAGAAAGATACAGAGGTGGAGAGATAAAAGGGAAGGGAAAGGGGCTGTTCAAAATGCATCCCTGCACAGCAACAGACAAAAAACCTGATCAAAGATCTGCACAGATCCTTCCATCGCTCCGCTTTCTACAAACCACTGAACACACAAAACCTGATTAAATGGAGCTGAACAGCTGCTGTTCCCAAAGTACATATCCAGGCTAAAAACCCCCAGCTCCCCCAGCCACTCCTCACAGGGCTTGTGCTCTGGACCCACTGCCAGCTCTGCTGCTCTTCGTGTGACGTGCTCCAGCACCTCAGTGCTCCTCTCTCAGTGAGAGGCCCAGGAGCTTCCAGTCCCTTCCCTGCTCATCTCAGTTTAAAGACAGAAGCCAAAGCTTCTGACAGGTAGCAAGATGCAATGCAAGGCCAGGTGAAGGCTTACTGAAAGAATGATTTCACCTTGCTCCTCGGCAAGTCCCCACAAGAAGAATCAGTTTTATATAAGCTACAGACAATCCTCATGGAGCATGCAAAGAACCCTAAAAAAGACAACGCTGAAGTAAAAAATACATATTGAACACAACAGAAAAGAATGGGCCTGAAACAGTTTTAAGCTGGAAATAGCTTACACCTTTTAAGGCTCCTGATGGAGGGTAAATATTTGCTGTAGGTTTCCTCTTACACAAGGTATTAAGAACGCTTTAAGTTTCAGGAAAGTACACAAGTAGTCAAGCTAAGTGAAACACTGAGGGATTATTCCCATTACTTTTCCGTTTCCTGGTGAAAAGCACCTGCCTTCAAAAATTTTCACCACTGGTTATGTGGAGGGCAAAGGAAAATGGGTAACTGATTTGATAATCCTCTTCTGTGTTTTCATTTCTGGTATTTCAATGCACTACAATAGGAGCTAAATAGAAAACTCATTGGAAGATGAAGTTAATTTGTTAAAAATACAAGTGCTTCTTGTCCTTTCTCTTAGAATTGCTGCATGATTAAATGAGATAGTAAATGTACACAACTTATGCTGCTCAAATGTTAGAAATTAAGAAACAAACTACACATAACCTGACAGATAACTGATCGTGGGAGGAAGGAAAGGAGGGAAATGGAACTCCAAGTGATCAAACAAAAGGAGGACAGAAGTCTTCATCAGTCACCATTTAGTCTGAGTAAGGCAATTATACATATCCTGAAAGAACTTGTACTTGAGTAAGCTTGAGCAAATAAGAAATTCATCTTTGTCTCAGCACTGAAGGGGAAATATCTGCAAGCTACAGCCCACATATGTGACCAAAAGATTCCAGCACCACTCCCCATTTTATCCTGTGATTGTGTCTGTTTTGCTGAAGCTGTGACTCACCAGCACAGGGCAAGGGGGCAGAACACCACCAAGAATTCTGTTCCTCTGATGTGCTCACTTTCCTGCTTTTCCATTTGCAGTGGCCCCCGTGCCAAGAGCAGCAGTAGCAGCAGCTAAGACACCTGGTGGCAGTAATGTCATGGAGGAGACATCCTCGGGGATGAAAAGGTATCAGAACTGACTCTGCCTGCTTGCACCAACTCCTGGCACCATTGCAAAGGCAATCTCCATCACCGACACAAGGGCAGAAAAACACTGTAACAGCAGATGAGAATGTTTCCTCCTCGTATAAGGTCAGCAGAGTCTTGAAAGTACCCTTCCCAATAACAAAGTTGATCCTTTGTTACAGTAGCAGTGCAGGAATTTTTATTTTCAGCCTGCCAAAGGTGACCACACTGTTGGGATATTGCACTTGGATACCATTCGCAATATTACACGGAAAGCTCATGGCCAGACACGGAGGTGCGAGCACACAGCTTCCAAAAAATTCAGCCACTGAAATTTTAAGGAGCATTGATAATCTGCACAAACCAAGTCTCTATTGGATGCCTGCTTTCCAGAGCTGTGCTGTGTGTGAATATATTAATACATTAATGCACATCTGTACCAGCCCTCTCCCCAGTCTCTCACATCAGCAGCAACGCCCACAGGCAAAGCAAGCAGGCTGAACTCAAACCTGAACCAAGTGCCAAAGAAAACAATGACTGAGCTGTACATCATCTAATCACGTTAAATACCACTCTCATACTTTACCAAATCAATTACATCTTTTCCTTTGCTCCCCACAAAACCAGCGAGAAAATATTTTAAACAGTAGATATGAAACCTAAAGCTTGGACATGACCTCCTCTGGAATCTTCCAGGTCCTCAGGAATCTGGACTAAGAATGGCAAGCAACTGTTTAGGCTTCAGTCATTTCTATTCTAGGGTTGCTCTAGGCAGCATCTGTGTTTCCTTACGTGGAAGTCATGGGGGGAAAAAAATGTCTACGTTTTATTCAATTTATCCATCCTGAGAGGCTGAACATTAAGGGACAGTAATCAAAATGCTCAGCTACACAAAAATAATTAGTAAAAGAACAGAGAGCTCATCTATTTATTTTCACTTTTAAATTGTTATTTGATCCATGGAAGATAAATGGATACGTTTGCTTGCTGATAGCAGTTTTCAATAAGGCTTATGTTTATTGCATACAGCTTATTAGAGAACTGAAGTGTTGGCTGAACTGAATTCTTGATGAGCCATTAACCAGCTGGACCATCTTGTCACTTGGCTCAGACGCCTCATTAAAAGTTCTGAAGTGTGCCTCAGTTCTCATTTCGCACTGAACTGATGGTTTTGTCAGCGAGAGGGAAGGTACGTCCAACCACCTCAGTTTTATTTGACTCTGAAAACCCAGCTCTCCACTCAGGGGTGACAATACTTCAGGAAAAAAACTTTCTCCACAATCCATCCCGTGACCTCACAGACTGATCAGAAGTGCAATTGTAGCTTTTTGTTTCACATGTTTCTGTGTGGCTCAGAGTCCTTTTATGAGCAGCTGCACGTCTAGAACATTAGGGTAAACCCTTAACTGATCCTGATAAAGGCAAACCAATTGAGAAATTCACACACATTACAATTCTTCTTCTCTTATCCTTCACAAGGCTAATGGCAAACAGCAAAAGGCAGCTGTGGGCACTTGTGAGCCTGCTGGAAAGCTGCACCAATACACTGAGGAGTTCCAGATGACTGCAAGGACTCCCTACCAACGAGCACAGTAAGGGTTCACAACCACCAGGAATGTTCCTGTGCCTCTGAGCAGCTCCCTTGCACCAATCTCACCATAAAGCCTGGAGATGAGGATCAGATCAGCCATCCTTGCCCCTCAAGCCCCTCCAGCTGTAAAATAAACCCACATCACCCTGGGATACACACTGTGTGTGCAGCCTGCTTACCCTACAGGAGTTACTCTTCCCAGCTCCCCTCCTTTGCCTGCAAAACACCCAAAAAAGTATTTCATTTCATTTCCAAAACTGGGGATTACTAGCAGTTGTGACAGCATGGCATATGAAGTGTAGGCCAAGTACTGGCAGCCAAAGAGAAAATCCTTACAAGAATCACTAGAGAACTCCACGCCAGACATCTCTCCTTCAGAGACACATCTCTCACTCACAGACCCTTCAGGGATCCAGGAAAAAAATGCAAATAATTGCCAGGTGTTCTGCATGTTCCTGCAAGACAAATCAAAAAGGGATCTCCTGTAGGGAAAGCCTAAAGACATCCAGAAACAATGACTTTTAAGGGATGACCAAAATTTGTGTTCTACATGAGGACTCAGAAATACTCTCCATAAATACCAGTAGCAGCACTAGCATTTCACAAACATGAAAGTCCTAAAACACACTGGAGAAGCGGCTTCAAAAATTTTTAAGTACAACTGGTGTAAGTTATGCCTATGTTCACCTCAGGGCTCTCATAAAAGGAAGCATTAACAATTCCTCCATGTCCATGCTCACCCAAAAGGAGTGCTTATGAAACCAGTTTCTTGCATCACCTGCATGTTTACTGTAGACTTTCACACCACCACCATATACATCACAAACACTTATTCCACCAGCTCACTGTGCAGATCTTTCTTGGCTAACACCATCTGCATCCAAAAAGTTGCCCACAAAGTCACAAATATTTCAGACACTACCAAATGAACCACTAATATTTTAGTTTACTAATAGCTAAATTTAAAAATATGCATATCATCTTTCATAGAGCAAGGAATTTGAGTGTAGTTGAGTCAGGGAAGAGAAAACACTCAAATTTTTAACAGTGGCATGATGAAGCATACTCTGCATCCAGAAGCTTAACTGGCTTTGCAATTCAATTCCCAACAACTGTAAAATATATTAAAATATAAGAGAAAAAGTGTAATTGGAATGCAGGTGAAAGGACAACTCAGCTCCTATTATCTAACACATAAAAACACCAGGGTTTTGCTGTGTCCTAAATCAAAATAACAACATGCACACCTTGGACACAGAATGTATTATTTTTACAGAGGATGAAAGGGGGAAAAACCCAAACCCACACAAACCCTTCAAGTGTTGGATTGCCAACTAAAACTCACCGGTGTCTAACAGGTGAGATGAAAGGATCGAGAGAGCAATCTCCAAAGGGAGCCAAAACACACAGCTAGGAAAAAGCACCTGAGGAAGTTTAAGATGACCAGCTCAGACTTTTTTCCCTTGGAATTTGGGAACTACATACCCAGTACTCCCCCTGGCAGGGCTATCCTGTATTAATCCAAGGGTTTTTTCCAAAGAATACTACTGGGAATATCCCACACTGCCAGAAGACCAACCATGACCTAGAAGGCCTCAGATGCTCAACATGTTATCTATGAATCAGCTATTCAAACTGCTACAGCTTATCCAAGGAGTCTGTTTCTCATTACACTGTGCCTGAGTCACATACTGGCTGTCCTTGGGCTGGTGCCACTTCATTTCAATTGTTTGAACAGGAACACTGCAAGAATTTCTTGAAGACAAACTATAATGCCTGGACATGTCATGGTCCAAGGGGCCTGCCTGAAATGGGTCATCACAACCTGCAAACAGGCTTCTTTGTTTTCCATTTACCTCCTGCTTTGTCCCACTGAAGAATTCTTCATGCAGTTTCAAATTCAGTTTAGTCGTGAACTAAAGCACTTTATCAAAAAAAAACCCACCAAAAAAACATTTAAAATATTCAAATAATGTATCCATACAGTGAAATATCTGATATTCTGTGCATCATATAGCAAAACCACTAACTAGTGATCATGTTTAACACTGAGCCAGTTCCCTTAGCCAAAAAGGCATCCAAAAATGTTTTCAGCAGAATGGCTCTGTGTGAAACACACTCCACGTGTTCAGCAAGTATGCACACACTAAAAGCCATGGAAGCTGGAATTCCAAGGAAAGCAGTTGGTCAGAAAAGCTGCTCTGGTACTGCATCCTTTGCTCCACTGGCAACAACATTTCTGTGGGGGTGAGAGTGGCTATTCTGTATTTCTGCTTAATTTAAATTCCTTGCCCTGCCACACAACCCCAATCAACGTCCCAGTAAAACCATTTGAATTAAGCTAAAGACAGTATCATAAAGGTAACAGACACTTGGATCCTGTTTTAGCCTGAAATGCACTGAACAGTACTTTAACAAGTACACAGGCTTGTCCTTGCTAGGAAGAGCCAGTAAAGAATTCTCTTTCCCCACTCTTGAGATAAAGAAGGCCACACAAGCCCCCTTTGCACAGATCTCTGATTTGCAGAGTAAGACCCTCCTGTCCATCTAGAAGCCAACAGGATGTGAACAGACAGGACAAGTCCACATAAGCAGCAGTGTGGAAGCACCTGAGAACTAACCCTTTTTGTGGTTCTGTTTCTACTCCAGTATTTTCTTCAATTAACTCAAAACCAATCTTAGTGCCAAAACAAACTTTCCAATAAAAATTCTAATGCTTGAGTGCTTATTGTTAGAGATATTGATGAAAACCTCACCAATTCCTTTTAAAGACTATCAGGTAGTTTTGTAATTGTTCCCTCCTGAAGACCCAATGACTACAATATAAAATAATTTTTCCAGAGAATGGCTATGTCCAAACACAGATCCCAGTACTTTGGAGGGACAGCTGTGTGAAAACCTCTTGAGAGCTCAATTCTAAGACAATTCTTTCCATAGGGCATCGAAAGGTGGAAGTGTCCTTAGGTAGTTTTTAAATCCTCAAAATTTAAGAACATTTCTATGATAATTTTCTTGCTATTACCACAGAGGTTTTTGTTCATATCTCGTTTCTTAGTTTGGGCCCCTGAAACGGAATTAATTCAAAGGAAACAGAGGGAAGACAATGACTTTAATCCTTGCTCTCTACTTGTTTACTAAAAATGAGGGCCAAGTGTAAGCACCTACTATTGGAAAGAGGCTCCAGTATCCAGCAAATAATATTACAGTACAGAGCAGTGAGTGTTAAAACTCCACACTTATAACTAACAGCACCAGTTTGGATACTTAGCAGCCTGGAATTGTGCAAGAGGGACAAAAACCAACAGAGCATCCAATAAGCAGGAGCTGGACAGATGAATCACAGCTCAGAGTCACAGTCCTATCTTCAAAGCTCTTTGCAGGCTGAAAAATTTACAGGCATCTTCAGAATGAGTTGCAACATATCTGTCCATCAGGAGCAGACATTCCCCCTTGTGATTTCACTTTGCAATAATAAAATCCAGACTGCAGTGCAAACAAAGAGCTGCAGCTCCCCCCTCGCCTGCTCTTGCCCTGAGCACTCTGGCTCCAGAGGCTGACAGGGGTTTGATGCTATTTTAATCTCCCCTGTGCTCCCAGCACACGCTGGATCTCAGATCTTTCCTGTCATTTCCTATTTCAAAGCACACTCTCAGAGAGGCCTGGTCCATACTGGGGGCACCTTCTGCTGCTTTGGCTCTGCCTGCAGAGCAAATGAACGTTCAACAGAGACCAAAGTGAGCCGGGCTGAGCACACTCACCAACTGAACTGCTGACTCAGAGCAAACCACTGCAGCTCACAATCAGTCACACATGTGAGTATGCGAGGTGCAAACTGAAATTGATGCCACTGTGAACTCTTCTTATCTCACCCACTTCACCATGCCTGTGCCTAAATAAGGATTTCACAGGAGATCTACTGGCAGCCAGCAGCCTGGTGGAAACAGGATGCTCTTCCAAGACACGCAGTGGAATGGGATGGTATTGAAAGAACACAGTGAAATCTTGGGCCCACAGAAGAGACTGTAGCTTCATCAGGGTTATACCCAGAATTTCATTTTTAAAAGTGAAGACAACAATATTCAAGCAATCCAGGGGGTAACTGCCTTTTCCTATTATGAGCTCCTGCCACTCCTCCCTTCCAGAACATCACTCCAAGTTTTCACTTCCCAGGAAAGGCAAACAACATCAGACATAGCACAGGCCAGGCTCTGAGCTAATTAAAAAGGAATTCCCATCCAATGTTTGAGACACTAAACACTAAGACAAAACTAAAAGCAGTCAAGTAATGCTCTGATTATAGCTGTGTTCAGATTGTTAATAGGTTTTTTGCAGTTGTTTAATTTATATACATTTCTTTGGACTTTTATCTTCCCCTCCTTCTGTACAATCAAGACTTCTATCATAAAAAAAGGGAAAAAACCACACCACAAACGTTTCTCTAACTCAGCCATCTGTGTGACAACACTGTTTGCTGGAAGCTGTTTTACTTAAACCCTGAACATCAAGAGTCCAGTTTGATGTGAAAAATCCAAAATGTACTTAAAAGGACAAACTAGAAATACACAAACTTCTCCGTTTTAGAATACATTAGACAAAAAGGGATAAAAAAGGATTTAAACAAAGGACTTTTACCAAATCTGGTAAAAATCGAAGTTATATATTCCATCCTTTCTACACCATTTTCCCCTCAAAGCTCATGGGAAAGCAAACATTTTGACTAGGGCATTTGCTTTTAAAATAATGCAAGATTCACCTTTCAGGATGTGAATTTACTACAGCTAAAGTGATTTGAGCAGGGTATTTTCACAGATGCTTCCTTCAGACAAATTACAGCATATTGGTAGCAAAGCTGCTTCTCCATATCTGACTCCTGAGATTAACAGCTGCAAAGGCTGCTGCTTGTACAAATAGAGAGGCTGCTGCTCCACAAAAGACTTTCTGCCTGAAAACTTCAATTCCTACTTCTCCAGAGAAACTCACAACGTGATGAAGCAAGCCATTTCTGAGGATATTAAAATTTCCTGGCTTCAACAGTTGCAACACAAACAAGTGAACTGAATTACACTGTACAGCTTTGTACTCCCCATTTCCCATCCTGAGGGTTTGACTGGCACATGCTGTACAAAAGGTAATTATTTATTTGTAAAACAAAGCCAACACACATTGAGTAAGTTCAACAAACTGCTTCGTGTGGCACCATAGAGATGCTGACACAGATTATTCAAAGGCTAGAACACGGATCAGGTCTCCAGAGTTTAAAAAAAGGTGGTTTCCAAGTAAGTCTAATCTAGAAAATGTCACTTCTTGTAAAGTTTTTTTGATCTGAAAACTCTACTTGGAAATACTTCCTCAGCATAGACAACACACCTGTCTCAATACTGCTTTTAGGTCCCTGCTTCACAGCTCTCAAGTAGAAAAGGTTAAGGTGCCAGTGGATGCAATAAAACAAGCATTTTTCTCTAGAGGACCTGTAAGAGCTTGGCTGAAGCCTCTTAAACAATTCAGCTCCAGAGAGACACTTGGCTGGAAAATTTGCAGCCCAGGTAGTTGAGGTACACCCCAGCTGGGCAGCTGGGAACAGGCTCCTGTGACAGGACCCAGCCTGAAGTGGTGCTGCCTCATGCATGAGTCCCACGTGTACCAATGAAGAATTTAAAAGCAGATGACCACTCTGTAAATATAGAGCATTACCAGCACACTTCTCCCAAAGACAGACCATCACAGAGCTAAATGCAGAATGAACATGAAAGACAAGTATGTTAATTTTCATACTTTCAGAAATAAACTATCAGCTTCCTGCCAACTGATGGGTGGTAAGGCAAAGAGATTCAGTCATATGGAGCTTACCAATAATTTTAACCAACATCAGCACCAAGTCTCAGACTGGACATTCAAATATTAAATTGTTGTAGCAGGATTTTTGACAGCAACACGCAGAGGGGCTGCAAAAGTAAGCAAGGTGTCTCCTCACATCACTTCACCCAAGGGAGTCCCAGAACAAATTCCCTTAGGCAGCTTCATCCCACTGCATCCAGTGCTTGGATTTCCAGTTACTCAGCATGAGAGCACAGCCCTCTGATGCTTTTAGAATCCAGTTACTGAAAAGAGCTAACAACAACTCTTGCTTCACTTGCAGATCCTTTTCTGAGTGAAAACAGGAAACTACTGATGCACTTCGTTTGCCTTTTCTAAAGCCCGACACTCCAAACACAGCGTGTCAAGCTCTGGGCTTTGAACTACCCTCTAGAAACTCCAAAAGGCGTTTTCTATCCAAAGTTCCACAGCTGCAACATCCAAACTGGATCCACATGTGATCCAGAGGGATAAATTCACTGCTTAGGAGGAGACAAGAGGAAACAGCAGGGTAGGAGACTTGACAACACACCAAACCTCCTCAACCCTCAGAGTCAAAGAAATCCACACTTGATGTCCACAGCCCATAAGGCATAACAGCCTAATGCTGTCCCAAATCAGTAATAACTGTGGAAATAACTATGGAAAGTGGCTGCAGCCTCTCAAGTCTCCTGGGAAGCCTTCTCCTGTCCTGAAGTTTATTCTGCAGCCCTTTTTCAGGGAAACTGGCATACTGGTCATGGAATAATCAGCTGGCTCCCTAGAGTTAACTTACACAACATCATTAGGGTTAGTCAGACACTGAATTAGAAACAGAGTTACACAGCAGATAAACCAAGATCCCCCATCCAACCGAACTTTTTTTTTCCCATAGATGCTACAGCAGGAATTGCTAGGAACACAGAAGGATGTGACGAGGATTTCAATAAGAAAAGGACTAAAAACAAAACAAAAAAAAAGAACAATAAACCCAGCACCCAGCAAGACCAAAGTGTGACTATCTGGAGAGCCCACGTTACAGCACCGCCAGTCACGGTCCTGTTGGATACTCTGGGCTAACGTGGGGCACGTGGCTGGCCACGAACAACCTCTGTACTGCCACCACTCAGGAAGAACTACCAATCCAAACGCACAGATGCCTACAATAAAGTGAAACTAAACTGATAAAAAGGGAAATTAATTCAGCTCTGCTTCCCCAATAAGACAGCCAAGCCCTCTTATCTGCGATGAACGTGTCCCAGGATGTGCCAAAGTGCACAGCACCACGACCCTTGAGCTCTGCTTGACACAAGTCATCATTCAAGGCTCGAGGGATTTTGCTACCCCAGTATGTGCAACACAGTTCAAACCCCACAGAACAGCCAGGCCAAGTGCTGAACTTGCTGCCTCTGAGCACACACTGGTCACTCCCAGACTCTCAGACTGGACACCTGACACGAAACTACGACATGAGCACTCACAGGAGGGTCCAGATGAAAACTTCCTAGCTTGCTGTCACCAAAGCAAGAGATCACATGCCAACATACAGCTGAGAAAACACCAACATTCAGCAGAATATGAACTGTCCCAGACAAGTAATTTAATAGAAAGTCAGAGAACAGGGAAGACTGAAGTCCCTCACGATTTTGAAGCAAAGGTCCACACTTTTTAAAAAGTGTATCCCCACAACCACCAGCAACATATCAAAGGAAAGCACGCTCTCCATTCCAGCTAGGCCAAGTGCATGGATTCAAACACAAGAGGATTTCCCACTGAAGAAGGCATGCACTTCCAAGGCCACAAAATCTCATGAAAAGACTCCAGCACAGCTTCAGCCTCCTTAACTCCCACTGGACTCCCCAAACCTGCAGAGCTGCCATCACTTGTCTCACAGTGAAACTCTGCACTGGTGAATTCAAGCTGGAAACCACTGCTGAAACACAAAGGACTGGGAAGCAAAAGTGACACCTGTGCAGCAACTCGACCAGGCAATGCTTTGGGGTTCTCATTTCCTTTGGTGGGTTGTTTCAAGGGGTTATTCCTTGAAGGCCTGCAGAGACTAGGAGCTGGCAGTGTGGCCAGGAGCATTTATTGCTCTGCTGTCTAAACGCATGGACATGAAATCTTAGCTACTCCTTTGAACAAGAAGGCTTTTCAGAGCAACAAATTCCTCTCCAGGTTTGAGAAACAGGTGGTTTCACTAAATCTCAGTCAATTTCTCCATTTTTTATGGTTTTTAACAGTCTGTAGTTACTGCAAATTTTTGTTTCCTTTCTAATTCCGTTTCAGCCCTATGCACTGTGGTCTTCATTAGTCGAGAACTACAACCTCGCTTTACAATAGTTTTCTGCAGTGAAGCTATTTTAAGTTAATGACCATGCCCATTCCCCCATTAAAGTGTTTTTTCAGTCATGGACTTAGCACTCAACATTTTTTTTATGGCACTTTGTTTCCCATTATGCTCAGCAGCCCATGCAGCACATGACATTTTGTAACCAAACAGCCAATGGCCACTGGCACACTTCCCCACCCCTCCCTTTCTCAATATTATGGGAACAAATAGCCTTCTTTGCACAAAAAAAAACCTCTGCAACCTGCAAAATCAAGTTAACCCCCTTAATAATCCGTGTCAAGCAGATTTATTACAACTTTCATTACGCTCAGTTCATTGGCAGCCAGAATCACCCAGGTACCTCAGCTTTTCTGCCAGAACTACGTATTGAAATGTGGACTGAGGATTATCCACTGGCCAGAAGACCGGGGGCCACACTCTGGATAAATGTTCTTACCTAGGAAAACCACAAAGGAAAGGAGGCTTAGAACTCACAGCAATCCTTTAGCTACTTTAGAAACAGTGCCAGCAGAATCCAGTGGATGAAACACTTTCATCAGCCCTGGGAAGACTTCTGTAGTACTCTAGAAAAAAATTGTAACTTCATCTGAAAAAAATGGATTCTGCATTTAAATGGTTCACCTTCATTCTTTCTTCTTTAATTGGCTCTTGGACTATTTCTAACATTTTCATGGGACAGCTTTAGCTCAAGTCAGAGTAATGCTCATGGCCCTCTAAACAAACTATTTGGTCACCAGCTTGTGATCCCAGTGACTCCTGATAAACTCCCAGCTGTCGGACTGAGTATTTATACATGAAACAACTGATGTATTCCCATCTGGTCTTTATGACAAGGGGATGACTATAGAAAATGGCAAATCACTACTGCTTCCAAACAAACCTCAGGGAAGAGGAAAGGGAAACTGCTGAGCTGGACTGCCCTTGACCCATGACAAACAGACAACTCAGCTGTCACTTGTGTTTTGGTCATTTGAGTAGCTGCAGAAAGTATATCTGAAATGAGACACCCCATTCAGCCCAAGCTCAATCTAGTCCATGGATTTTTTTCCCTTCCTGGAAAGAAATTTGGCTTGAGAAGGGGGAAGGGAGAAGGCAAGAATATAAAGCAAATTCCCAAGAGAACAGTAAGCACATTTCCATGGATAAGATTGACTTACCAGCTGGAAAATCTAAGTTTGGATGAGGCAGTTCCAGGAGTCAAAGCTTAGATGCAGCTTTTAAACACGCTCATTCTTCTTTTACATAGGGTGGCTGAACACAGATAACAAAATCTGCTTCATTCCAGAGTGCAAGAGGGGGCAGGGGGGGAAATAAAATCCTTGTTTTGCCAGATGGTTTATACTGGGACCACAGGAGTATCCAGGAAGGCCAAGGTTAGAAAATAAAGCAAAAAATGACATTGGCAATGACCGACACACTGTTCTGTTGGAGGGGCAGGAATGAGGATATTTCCTGAACAGGTAAGAGGCAAGAACAATCGCCATTCCCACACAGGAACAAGAGAAACAAAAGATACCATTTCCCTGAATATTATTGCCAGAGAAGATAAGCACACAAGTCAAAGGGAAAGTGGAAAATAGTTCCCTACATCATCAACCAACTCATTCTTTCCATTCTAAATTCCAATGCCAACTTCCTCAGATTTCATACCCCTCTTTAAGTGACAAATTATCCTTAAAACACGGCTCCACTCGCAGCCTGCTGCTTTCTAACTTCCATCATCCACCCCGACTCAGTTAACGCTTATCGGTTGCGTCAGTACCTGGGAGTTATCAGCTCAAATTTTACAGTTACCCAAAGCGTGTGGTTTGTTGCAAAAAGTTATCGAGACCAGAAGTTGAGCAACACACGGAGTTCTGGACGTGCTCCAGCAGCACAATGACACCTCAGAAATTCGGTGTTATCTACTAAGGTGCCACGTTAGAAGTCACAGCTGTGTTGTGGCAGGGCTCAAACCGCTGCAGAAGTGCAAAAGCAAACCTGCAGCTGGACAATCCAGAACACAAAGCAGCAATCTGCAGCAAGAGCAAAGAACAGAGCCTTCCACGAAAGAATCTGGGGAATTATTGTGCTGATGTTGGAAGTACAGCCAGCTGCTTTAGCACAGCTGATCCTGGCTTACTTCCCTTGGTTAGCCCAGCCTAATCTAAAGCTACTTAAGATTTCCTCACAAAACTGAACCATTCCTTTGCTTCCCCATTCGACATCATCACCGTTTGCACTAGTGTTAGTTCTCCTGGATTCCAAATCAGTTCGTCACCTATTTCCAACTCATTCACATGGTTTAGAATCTAAGGATGCCTTCTCCCAGAGACCAACAAATAATGGAATTTTACAGCACAGGTTTATGGAGGAGAAACCATTTATAGCTTGGGTACACTGGGAATTTTCACAAAATCTCTCCATTTGGAGCAGCAAGACTAGAAAGTTTTTCTCACTCTTGTTCAACTGCACAGTTCAGACCAATTCAACTATGTATCTTAGAGAAGTGACCCAGAAAACCTTCTGGAGCACTTAGTCATCTACCCACTAACTAGGCCACAGATGCTGGTGTGGGATAGATGTCTCTCCAGTTCCAAATAAATTCTTTCAAACACTGACATTATGGTCACAAAGTTATTCGAAGACGAAACGTGCACATTCACGACCTATTACAAAACACTAAAAAACCCACAACAAAGAGCAACAAAATGCTCAGCCTTAGAGGCTGCTGGGCTCGTGCAGCTCCAAGTCTGAATGCATCCATACAATGATTTTATCTGTTTGTGAAAGTTACACAAATGTTTCATCTGGAAAGAAAACACAAACTGATGCATATCCACAGTAGGTGGCTTACTCAAGAAGAGGTTACTAATCTAAGACTGTGAAGGGAAGCATTTTGGCAAAAAGCAAGCAAGAAATCCACAACCTTCAGAACAAGTATTAAAATGATACTTCCATGAACTAGCCATTCATAGCAATAGGAACTCTCAGAATCAATTCATAGTTTTAAACTTGCCTGGTCCTAAAACACCGAAATATCACAGACATCCTAAGAAACAAGGGCTTTTGCTGTTCCTCACCTTTGTCTTATAAATGCTTTTTAACTCTCCAGGTTTGTTGGGAAAAAAACCACTTAAGTCAACAATAAGAACAGATTTCAGACTCTCTAACACAAATAAATCAAACTCCAGTTCTCCTAGGTTTTCTGTGATTGGCCCAACTTTCAGAAAAAAGATTCCAGACTGGTTTTGAACCACAGTCCCAAGACAAAAGCCAAGGCACCTGGCTGTTTCTCCTCTCTGAAGTGTTATCATACACAGTCACAGAAATGCTGGAAGGAAACCTGAGTATTTCAGACAATTTGTGACAGATCTCCAGGTATGGAACACACCCAATGCACTGGGGTGCTACAGCATTTAACTCTCCAGCAGCAACCTTGAATACTGAACCTCCCAGATATGTCCAGGCTTGTATAAAGACACCAGCAAAAGAAATCACAGCATCACCTTAACTGGCTCACAGTTGCCATCAAGAGGCAAAACATTTCAAATTCAAGCACCCTGTGTAACTCGCCACCACCCCTCCTGGTACAAATCACCTAAAATACATTTCTGCTTTGGAGAATGCACAAAGAAGCTCAAGCTGCACATAAAGGAAGTAGAGAAAGCCACAGGAAGAAAAAAAAAAGTAATTCTAAAACTAAACTTCAAGTCTTATTTTTGTATCAGACACTTCTGTTGTTTCTCCCTCTTCAGCATACTCTTCCTGGCAAAGCAAACAACTGACTAAAGCCCAAATCATGATAAATGCAAATAAAAAGCCTGCCCTCAAAGGCCATTCTACAAACTGTCAATCTCTACGGGGCTATATCCAGAGGGGGCAATATTAAAAAAAAGGAAAGAAAAAAAATCAATCACTTCTCAGACAGTATCTGTCACAGTAGGATATTTATCTGAATGGACTGCCTCAAGAACTCTCTAACTCAAGTTTAGCCTCATAATGACATTTTTAATTTGAGGAGGACTCGCAGACTGAGTTCAAATTAGCTATAACAAAGCACATTAACTCAGCATCTTGCATTTTGACATGGATAAATAACCTACATTTCCCAAATGAAAGCGTACCATAAGCAGCTGGATAAAGATCAAGACAAACCAAAAATAGTTCTATGTTGGAAAATATTTGTTAGAATAGAAGTCTCATTTCAAAGAGGCAGATCTGAACACAGACACGGCAACATTTTGCAACATTTAAGCAAAACCTGCTAACGGTTCAGAAATTGCCATTAACAGATGCGTATTACATAAGCTCCCATAGATTTGCAGATCCTTAAGATAATCAGCCTGGATTGCTGAAGCTTTTAATAGCAATATTTGGGGGTTATTGTTTGCATGTCATGAGTGTAGCCCAGGCTGGGGTCACAAACTTGCCACCAACAATCAGCAGAGGAGCAGCAAGTCCCAGGTTAGCCCAGGAGAGGACAATGGCCAAGGAAAGCTGGGAGGTTTTAAACCATCACCAGACTACATGAACTGGCCAAAAGCAGACAAAATGCACATGGCTGCTGCTATCAGCTTTGCACTATCTTCCCCTTAGCTCAGCAAAGCTGTTCCAGATTTACCCCAGTCCCATACAAAGAGACTGGTATTCCTGCTCTTTTCAAACTCTACTAAACGCTGGCATTAAACTCACCATTGCATAATTGGGTTTTTCCATCTTGCCCTTTCTGCCACCAGCCCCAAAGCTGCTATCAGAACACACAATCTTCAGCTGCTGATGCAATGAAACCAGAAAAGGCTGAAAGGTGCAGATGAAAGGGATGACCCAGAACAGCGACATGGAAACAATATCACTGCTGCCTCCTCCAAGAGCTCCAACAAAGCTTATTTCCCACACTGCTATCTTCCTGCAGCAGGAGCAGGGCAGCTCACCAGGACCCACTGAAAGGTTCTGTCAGGGAGTGCTTGTCCAACAGAGCCAACGGGATCAGAACCACTGTGGGCACAACTTGTGATGTGGGTGCTGTGGGAGTCTCCAGAACTTCCTCTTTGTTTTAATCCTACTGCTAACATCTGAGGAGTCCTGCTAACCACTTAAAAAATCTGAAATGCACCACAGTGATCCTGTCCTGAGAACAGAGACTCCACAGAACCCACAGATTCCCAACAGATGAACCAGGTGACTTCAGAACCATGTTCTGGGGCACGCAGATAATGGAAAAAAAATGTGACCACCTACATTTAAACACATTTATTCTGGTGTCACTGACACATCACTTGGAAAGCTCATAGATATTTTAGTTGCAAGGCCATCAAGTATACAGCATCCTTTCTAAAGGATTTCTAGAGTCTAAGTATATAGGCAGCATTCCCAAAGATTCTCCTTAGACCTGAAATGACAAATTCAAGGCAGCAGTTTGTCTCTGTGTGATTTAGAACGAGCTAGCCTTGTAAAAACTGCTTACTGCTTTAGATACATATTAATACACAGCTTCTGCAAGGCTGTGATATAACCACACAACACCACCAGTCCCATTTTTATCAGGCTGCCATCTCCTTTGCTGAAACATCACCTGAGAGCATCTCAAATTCCTTGTGAGCCAGGCAAAGTAACGCAGTGCTGCTTGGAATTCCCCCAAGCAAATCTTGAAGCACTTCAGAATAATCTGGATACGTGCAATGTACCTGCCACCAGCAGGGGAAAATGACAAGTGGGATGAAGTTCAGAACTGTGCCTAAGATCTGAATTTTGGTCACTGCATTCCACCCATGACTTTATTCTGATTTTTTAGAAAAAAAGGTTTTGCCAACACCTGTGGTGACATTGCTGCATGGATCTCCTGGGTTAAGAGCACAGCACAAAACAGTGACACCAGGTTTATCCTCTGGGGATGGGGACAGGGGCATCCTGCAGGCTCTGCCCACAGGACAAGACAGGAGCAAGCTCCTCTCTCAAACACCACCTCAAGTGGGCACACAGTCAATCCTCATCACCCCTCCACTTCCCCCAGCTCTGAGTCCTGTTCATTTGGACAAGAATTTAAACAACAGATTTTAAAAGACATGCAGATGGTTCATGTTAGATGAAAGCCTTCAACTACTCCAAGAAATCAATTTTCAGCACGGCAAATCCTGCTATTTGAATACAAACTGTTCCAAGTGTACTGGAAGAGCATTTTTCCAAGTGTGGTGTACACACATCATGATCTAGTTAAAACCACAGCATCATTATCTCAAGTTTTAATAGTCAAAACCAGTAACTTCCTACCATCTGCTATTAAAAATAAACACCACCACCACCAAAACCCACAAACACATGCTAAGTGAAGAGAAAGTCCTATGCCCAGCTGCAGGAGCACTGCAACTTTACACGACATTTATTACCTTTCTTAAAACTCAAACGTTACATCCATTACGTAGACTGACAAACTAAACAGACTAACACTCCAACCATGATTTCAACTGAAGCACGATTTGCAAGAGCCAATTAGTAATCTCAGAAAAAGGTTGGTGATCTTTACAGGAAACGCACGACAGGAAGCGTCGAGCCTGCCACTGCTTAGCGCCAGCTTTGTCACATGCAGCACGGCGGAGAGCCGGGTGTCAGTCAGGGCTGTGATGTTTAACAAGCTGCTGCAAGAAACAAAACCAACAGAGACAAAATGAGAAAAAGAACATGTGGCCCAGAGGGATGTTGCTAACCGAAAGGGATTGAAAACCGCGCTGCATCCATGGAGACTACCCCAGATCTATTACTGCTTGTTTTATTTATTACTCTGCTCCACAGCTCTCAAAGGACTCTGTACAGGATGTCTCCAGGGAGCTTTTATCAGCTGGGGTTTTTTTCCCTTACAAAGAAAGATTACAGACCTGGTACTTTTCCCCGGCCCTCTAAAGTTCTGTTATGAAGCTAAGTGTTTTAAGCCACAACAGCCCAAAACAAATCTCATTGAAGAGATTTAATCCTGCACCTCTCAAACCCACAGAAGTGACAAATAGGAGCCTGTTTGTTTCCATAAGAAACGCTGCATTTTCAGAATGTACTTATCCGATTATATTTACTGCCTCACAAGCAGGCAGTTACAAATTGAACCACGGCCATCTCCAAAAGTGATATCCCTTTGAGGTAAGATTATTTTCCTAAGGAGAGGTCTCCTAACAGCTGCAGCTCCAGAATGCACTTCAAAAGCTCCCTTCTCTCTTTCAGGGTCACCTTTGTCCAGTCTGAGGGAGCCTGACCACTGTTTATACTCCTGCAGGTAATTAGTCTGGCTCCTTTCCCATGTCATTTATCAAGTTGTCAATTGTATCAATTACAGCACAAACACCCAAGAATATGGCTGGGTTTTCATCTTTAGCAAAAGGAGCAGCTTTCACATCAGACATCTGAAGCCAGTAAGTACCAGTCATTTGTTCTGCCCTATGACATAGAGAAGCAGCAAAAATTTAGACTTTACTGCACAAAATTTCACGTTCCCTGCACGTGCACACTTGGAAATCCAGCATCCTGAAAGTGCCATAAGCCCCTTGCACACTTACAGCTTTACAGATTTTACTGGCAGTGTTCTCCAATTTGTAGAGCTGAAAACAGAAGAGATAATAAGGCCAGCATGCTGTTGACAGATTGTCACATACCTTGATCAATCTACATCTGTGACAGCGAGGCAGCTGGCCCAGGAGCAGTCACACACAGGAGGCACAGTGCTGCTGCAGCCACACAACTGTGCTCACAAAGCAGTAAAGCATTATCAACACTGATGTGAGCTACAGGGCAGGCACGGGAGCCAGCACACTGCACTGCACTTGGACCTGATCCCCCAGTAAAAGCTTCAGAAAACGTGTTTTTAAATAATCAGAATTCAACCCCAGGCAGAGCTTTCAAAGAATGCCCGTTTGTCTCAGGATACTGACTGTTTCTCCAGAACTAACAGAATGGAATCGTTTTCCAACAGTGCTTGACAGATGAATTGCAGGTCCACACTCCTCAGCTTCCTCTCACTGCAGAAAGGTCTAGATCTGGTTTTCCATTTTGCTTTAATGTAGCTACATGATTGTGCATCAGAGCCAGCATCTTTGCAGTCAGGACTCTTAGTGAGCAATATGCAAACAGATTTTTAAAAGGAGGAAAAAAAAAACCTACAGGATGCCACAGTTATGTGATAAAAGACCTTTTCTGGTTGTCAGACTTGAATGTGCAGCTTCTGAAACATTCTCAGCTCTGCCTGTCCAGAAAGAATAGAGAATTTTAAGCATTATACATTGACTTCAGCAAGCTGATATTTATCATGGTATGTCTGCAGTGGAGTCTACACTCCAGAGTACAGGAACTGCATTCCATTGTTGTCTGCTGACCTAAAAATCACCATTAAACATAGCTTAAAGACTAAGAGATAAAGATAGGCATCGTTAAATCTGAAGTGTCACTGAAAGTGAACCTATACATCACATCCAAGCTACTTCCTGCACTCTGAGTTTCAAGTTAACATTGTTAGACTCAGAAAAATTCTGACAGATGGAAATATTATTTAGTACCTCGCTGTTTCCTGCTACAAAGTGTCAACTGAATGATCATTTTTACCGGAGTGCACTACAGAATCTCACGGTTCACATCCAGTTCTGGCATTTTGCTTGTTCCCAGCTGGTTTTTCCCTGCCATTTCCTACATAAGAAAAATCCATTTGTACACCCCACTTGGTCTGCAGTCAGACATCTGCTAGAGAACTGCACACGTGTAACCCACACCAATTCATCACTCAGATGATTTATAACTGAAGGGACCCAAACTCACAGTCAGCCTTCCCTCAGAACAGCAATGAGCACACCAAACTTGGTGCAGCACTTTCACCTGCCCAGGAAGAGCCTCCAGCAGCACCAGCTGCGAGCACACTGAAGGCAAAGACAGGCAAAGCAAGGTTAGAAATCCTGCTTCCCTCCACAGGACACACTGCCCCAGTGAGAGCTAAGCCTTCAGGTGCCTGACAAACAGTCCAAAGGAGCCCAAGTTACCCCCACATCAGCAAGCACGTTCCTATTTGACAAGTTACTCATTTGAATAACCCAGAGCAACAACTCTAGACAGAAGATTTTGCAGTCCAGCAAGTGACTGCAGCAATCTGTAGTGTCCTGTAAACCAGCAGTTGAATCACAATCTTGATTTAAAACCACTCACACAGGCACTCAGAGGGATGACACAACAGCACTAAGATTTGGCTTTTGCAGCCAACTATGACTTGCTACTTCTGGCATTACTTTGCAGACTTAAAGCATCAGGGGAAGGCACCACATTTTAGCCACAGCATCACCTGAGCTGTACAGAGGTGACAAACTCACTGCTCAAACATAACCTACAAAGACCACTCCTGTCAACATCCACCTACTTCAAAACCCTTTAATTAGTAACCCTACCTACTATTTTAGTCCATTTATGAGATGTGCTAATGACAACAGTAGGAGGCACACTTGACTCAGAATAACTAGAGCTGAGCTGAATACATACAAGGGGAATAAAAGGATTTGAAGGCCAACACTACACTACCAGTCTCCTTGCAGCAGCTGAAGCAGTAGCTGCTGAGCTCTTCACAGCTCCGCTACGTTCACAGCAGGGCAGGTATTTCACATTTAAACACCTGCACACAGGATTTTAAAGCAGGTTCATTTACAGCTTGCTTCATAGGGACAGGTCACAAAGCAAACCAGGAGAGTCCATCAGTCACACCTGCGTTGGGTTTTTGTTACATTCAACAAAATTAACTCCTCTGGCTTGCTGGAGATACCAACACCAGTAGGTCACCAGTGAATTTCAGCTCTTCCTGCACTGATCAATCCATCAAGGACAAGGGGCAATTCAATTACGAGGCAATTCAAGAGCCTTGAGGACATGAGCAACATCCTCCACAGTTTCACTAACTTGGGAACACAAGCTGCATTTCATAAACAGCATCTAAACTTCCTCTCAAAGGAAGCATAGTCACAATCTCAGGTTTTGATCTTCATAGCTACAGAGCACATGCAAAATAATTAGGCATGGTTGCATTATTCAGAATTAAAAAGTCATTGTGCCCAGACACCAGCACAAAACCTTCAGTAGTGCTGTTTAGTGGACTCTGGGGAGGTGGGACACCTCAGATGCCTACACTTGCTAGCAGGAATACAGAGGAAAACTATTATTGCTGAGGAAGATAATTCAAGTAACCATCAGTTAGTTATGGTTACTGTAACACGGCATGGAAAAAAATCATTCCAATTCCCTAATAAAATAATTATGCTTTGAAGGTGCACCAGTCCTCAAACCATGGCACCCTGGAAAACCAAAAACATCCCAAGTTTCAGTCCACCTTTGTGAATGCAGGTTTCATTTTGATACAAATCATGCACAAGAAATATCAACTTGCCACCAATTACGTTTTCTTACAAAAGAGGATATAACCACCATCCCAATAAATACCAAGTTCCTCCTTTTCTTTCTAGTCACAAACAACAAAACAGGACTTAATCTTAAAATATTCTACTAGCTGTAGAAGCCAGCTCCTTCAGCAAATACTTTTAGCAGCTATAAAATGTACATTCCTATTTTAAACTTGTCCCTTTGTGCTGTCTCCTGAGAGGAAAAATGCAGCCTTTGGAATCAGGCTTACCTTAACCCACAAGGCACTCCTGCAATGCAGTTCCCCTCTGAGCAACACAGCAAGTATCTCCCCCTTGCAAAGATTTCCATTCATGCTTTTTGCAACTTGTCCCTTTGGATAGCACTCATGAAACCCAGCAATCAATTGAAAGCCCAGCAACGTGCCCACTGGAAATGAGCTTCTCTACTAAACTCCTTCAAAGGTGATGCTTCTCCTGTTTGTCCACGTGGTACTGAGGATGATGATGATGATGAAGACACTTCAACAGGCAACACTGGTGAAAAGCAACTGATGCTAGGGTGATGTTAGTTTCTGATCAGTTAGTGTGAAGATTAAAACAGTCTTCAGAGATTAAAGTCACAGAACACGAAAACTGAAAAGATTAAAATTTCAAATAAAAGTCGTGTAATTTTGACGTGTTATTAATCTCCTCACAGTTCAAACTGCACAAGTAAAGCTTCAGCAGAGCCCAACACTTGATCATTTCACTTTAAATTTAAAATCAATGCTGAGACAGGACCACCACAGCAAGTATGTAGCCAGCTTGGAGGAGCAGGGCACGCTGAAGGGTCACAAAGAGAACTGGAAGCTTTCTTCCACAGTTAGCAGGCACAGAATAATGGCAATAACATAATGAACCAAGATACTGGTAGAATGCTTGAGCAACCATCCAAAAGCAAATCTGAATACAAATTAAGAAAGCTTTTAGTAAATTCCCTCAGCTTGACTGGAACAGTTAGACAAGTGCTTCTGAGAAAGTTCTGGTGCAGTTACTGCAATCAATCACTTGTGAGCCACTGACTGCTTAAAAACCCTACAAAGAGTTTGGGGATTTTCACCCTTTTGTCCGCCCTAAACTGGATGGGAACACAACCAATAATAAAGACGTACTACACGAGCCCTTCTATGAACTGCACCAAAACTCAGCACTAAAACACCAACACTGACCCTTTACCTTAACTCCGAGGCTTTGAAAACAAACCAGCACACCAGGTATTTGCTCCTGGTCCTCCAAGCTCTTCCCACTTCTTTGCAGGTTGTTGCACAGCAACCTGTGTGTGTTACACAAGCTCTGACTCGCAGGGACTGAGGTGTTCTTGCCATCCTAGACTGGGCTCCTACAGAACTCTCACTCTACTCGGCCCAGAAACGTGATAAAAGAGCAGCACGTTAGTCCAGTTTAATCCACCGGTCATGTAGAAAGGCTAAACTTCAGGGCGTTTTCTAAAGCTTCAGAGGGAAGAGAATTTCTTTCTTTCCTTGTCCCTGTGAACAAGTATGAACCCTGCAAGTAGGAATGAGAACACAGCTTTGCAAAACCAAATGGTGTGATACACTGCATGACTTGGTATATTCCAGAGTTATCTATCCCACAGGAATCCACTGCCACTACCTAGGAAACAGATGTGAAATTAATGGTTTTTTTCTTAAGAAAAACACCTAAGGAAATCTTGAAACATTAAGGGTAGCTCAAGTCGACATTCACTTACACATCTCCCCTCAGTCTTCCTGAAGCTGCACACAAGTGATTTTACAATCCTCCAAGCTACCTTTTGGAAGCATAAAATGCAAGACACTACACGAAACAGAACTGTAGCACGTTTTGTGATGATAAAGCTAAAGGACTCTTCAGAGAGCACAGTATTTAAAATAATTAAAAGGCAAACTGACATTACGGAAAGGATGCACCTTTCTTCCAAAGGACTGCCTCAGGTAAGGTCTGCATCTCCTTCCGAATTAAGCAGACCTCGAGCTGATGGGTTTTAGCCCCTCCAAGCACGATGACTAGCACCTGGGAGAGTGACTGTGCTGTGATAATTCGCGTTTTTTATTTATTTACTTTACCTGTAGCTCGCACCAGGCAACTTCCACAGTGGTGTCAGTATCCAGCCCTTTGTACACAGTTTTGAAAGAGCCTCTTCCAATCTCGATGTCAAACTTGAGGAAGCGGCCATCCGGGGAGATGCCCACCGCCTTGGTCTCGAGCTCCTCGATGTCCTCCTGCTGCGCTCTCCGCTCTTCGAATTCCCGGCTGGCGGCTGACAGGCTGCCGGCGACACTGCTGGGGGGCAGCGCGGCCGCCTCCTCCCCGTCCTCCTCCTCCTTGGGCAGCAGCGGGGCGGCATCCTTGGCGGCCGGGGGCTCCCCCGCAGCCCGTCCCTCCAGCGGGAGCGGGGCGGGCGGCGGCGGCCGCGAGTCGGGCTCGGCGGCGCTGGCAGGGGCGTAAGCGGTCCGGCCGGCTCCCTCGGCGGGGAACACCGAGGGCGCCGCGCTGCCTCCCGACACGGGGCCCGAGGGCGCGGCGGGCTGCAGGCTGGGCAGCTCCAAGGCCGTGGCGTTGGAGTCGCAGATCACGCTCCGGCGGAAGAAGCGGTGCTCGGTGGCTGCCGCCCCTCGGCTGTCCTTGTCCATGGTGTGGCGGCGGCGCCGGTACTCCTCGCTGCGGCCGCCGTTCCCCGGCCCGCCGCCCCCCCCCCCGGCGG
>VXBN01006014.1:75772-204379 GCA_013397395.1 Sinosuthora webbiana
GCCCGAGCCCGGGCCGCGCGTCGTCCCCTCTCCCCGCCGCCCGGGGAGTGGCCGCGCCCGCCGCGCGGGGCACCACGGGAGCTGTAGTTTCCGGCCGCCGAGCCGCGCCCCGGAGCCGCCCGTGGCTCCCCGGGATGGAGGGAAGGGAGGGACAAGGAGGATCCATGGAGGGAAGAGAGGGACAAGGGGGATCCCGGCGTGCGCCCAGGGTCGGGGCACCCCTGTGCTGGGGGAAGCTCGTCCTGCGCGGCCGCCCCTTCCTCCACCCGCCCGGAGGGTCAAAAGGCACCGGGTCCGCTCGCGCTGCTCCTTTCTTCAAGTCCTGTGTTACACCCACACGTTAAATATTTTGAATGTGTGTATTTATTTAGATACTGTCTACAAGTAGATAAATATATTTCATAGAATATCCCGAGTTGGAAGGGCCCCCCAGGGGTCACGGAGTGCCGCTCCCGGCCCTGCCCAGGACACCCCGTGTGCCCCAGAGCCGTGTCCAAACGCTCCCGGAGCTCCGGCAGGCTGGGGCAGTGCCCGCTGCTCTCTGGGGGAAAAGCCTTTCCCTGATCCCCGCCCTGAACCTGCCCTGGCACAGCTCCGGGCCGTTCCCTCGGGTCACAGGTCACCAGGGAGAAGAGATCAGTGCCTGCTGCTCCACTTCCCCTTGGGAAGATGCTGGAGACAGCAGTGAGGTCGTGTTTTCAAACAGCCTCTAAAATTCTCTAAAATCATGGGCAACAATAACTCCGTGTAGCTGAGTACTGGGGTTTTCCTCCATTTAGGCCATCTGAAGAGGCATGAAGTGGCCGAGCAACCTGAAGTGCAATTAACTGCTCTGTAAATGTCATTATTCAAAAGAAAGAGAATTTGCAGCCTCTGCCCTTAACACAAGTGTTATCTTGTGGCCACTTCAGTCGTGTTTGTGGCTGCTGCAGCTGAACCCGGGCTGTACAGCAGCCAGAGCCCACGTGAACCCTGACATGAATTGGGAACTTCCAGGTTAACAAGGCTTTGGCAAAGACGAGTCATCTAAATTATTTATATCATGTTCCTCTTTTGTATCAATAAACCAAAACCAAGCACTTTCCTTCTTACGGCAGCAGTCTTTTGAAGTCTGCTGGAATGTACTGAAGAAGGAGTACATGATCTTGTACCATGACTTTCAGGCAGCTACAAAGCAAAAATTACATTGAGGAAGAAAAAGAAAGTTAAGAAAATTCCCTCAGTAAGTAATATGTTCCCAGCAAACACACTGTTGTTCTAAACACTTTTTAAAGTTACTTTTAAACCAGCAGTTTAGAGGAAGTTGTGTGCTGCTGATGTGAGGCCTTGCCTCCTTCTGCAAAAAGCAGCACAAGTGGCCCTTTCGGAGCTCCACAGCCCCCAGCCACAAATCATCAACCTGGGCAATTCTCACGTGCCTGTGTTACTCACTAATAAAATGTGACCCAGTAATCAGCATACCGCTGTTTTCCATACATCCTCCTGTCCTACTTTTTAGCCTTTGTAACGACAAAACAAAATAATGGCACAGTCTCCACGAAGAGGACAAGAAGCATTTTGTTGTACAGCTCTGCGGTAAAGATTTCTGCCTGGCTTAAGCCTTCACTGAGAAGGTGGATTTAGTCTGTGTGTTTGTCAGGGTGCCACTCGAACCGCCCTGGCACCGAGAGCGGGCACGCTCCGGCCCAGGCTGAGCTGAGCAGGGTGATTTGATTAGCAGCAGAGTGGCTGGATCGAAACTGATTAACTCCTAATTCAATGTGCTCATCCCTGCTGCCCCGCCGGGACCAGCGGCTCCTCGCATCCCGAGCGGGGCTCGGCCTGACTGCAGCTATTTGTGCCTGCAGCAGAAAGACAATTCCTTTGTAGCAGCAGCAGGTGTATCCCTGTGCCTTTATACTGTTAAGAGCAGCAGGACACAGTAGCAGGGCTCCAGCAGGAGCTGGCCGTGCAGGGCCCATTCCCAGCAGTGCTGCTGTGGCTGCCTGCTGGATCTGCACCAAAGCAGAGGTGTGCACCAAAGCACAGGTGTGTGTGCCTTCCTGCACTGCCCACTGCACTTTTAACACCCCTTGGGTGGGAGCAGCAGGGGTGGGCAGCAATCAGGGGTGGACAGCAATCAGGGGCGGGCAGCAATCAGGGGTGGAGGACAGCAAGCCTTGCTCCGTGCCACGCTGCTGTAGCTCCATCACCGTGTACCTAACGCGATGCAGCCATCAATCACTGCGTGTGCCGTGAGCCCAGGGCTGGTGGGTGAGTTCCCCTGGCACCACCAGCAGCAGGTTTGGCAGCAGTGCCAGGTGTGTGCCCAGCCACGTCCCCACATCTCCCACACGGGGCGGATGGGCAGCACCAGGAGCCCCCACCCTGCAGGCACACAGAGACCCTGCCTGGAGCCCCTTCTCACCCAACTGCCTCTCACCCATTTTTTCTTAAATATCTTTTCCCTCAGTTAATTAAGCAAAAGCTTTGCAGAAGAGACTGAAGCATAGCCACAGGGGGCCCGAGGCGGTCTTCGGCTAAAAAATTGAGGTAATTATGTAAAAAGGCACCTCCCCGGTGCCTGATCCAGCACATTCCTCAGCACTCCTGAAATCCAGGGACGCTGGTCCTCAGTTAGGTCCCTCACACCCAGCTCCCCTCACTGGCTCCTCTTCTGGGCAGAGGTAGGCAGAGCAATCATCCTGGCAGGAAAAAAGAGCTGAGCAGCTGACCTGGAGGTGGGAATGATGGATTTTTGTCTTCTTTGGCTCTGAAAAAAGAAGTGGTATGATATTGGCAATTATATTTTATGTGGGTGTTGATTTAATTTTGTCATTCTAAAAAAAGATGAATGTAATAAAGAGTGTGGGCTTGCTTTCCCTTCAGTTTTATTTCTTTTAATCTGTAAAACTCTGTTTAGGCTAAATGGAAAATTTCAGTATTGCAGCAAGATTTAATAAGCCTGAAGTAAATTCTATATGTATTCTATGTTTAGAAACAATTAATTAAAATAGTTTCGGTGCCAGAGCTCCTCAACCAATTAAAAAATACTTCTTTTGCCTTTTGCTGTAAGAAAAATCCACAGAAAGAAGGAGCCTGACTGCACTTGAGAAATTACAGGCAAAGAGACTTAAACGATCTTTTGATTGAATCCAAAGGGCTTACACTTGACATCGCAAAAATATCCTTCTGTCAAGCCTTTTATAGCTACAATCATCTTGGCTGGAACAATAACAGTTTAAAAAATTGCTTTGAATGAAGTGTGATTTGGGAAGTTGACTGAATCAAAGATTATTTTTTTCAGTTTTGTTTTCTCCGGTGAAATTTCACCCACTGTTGGCATCCATGACCTGTCCATGTGACCAAGTCTTAATGGGAAGCAGCTATTCTCTATTTGCTCTTATGCAATACATTATGCAATACAGGAGGCTATGCCATAATTTTGATGCATGTGATTTTATTCCATAACCTAAGTGCTCTTCAAAGCAAACTCATCTCAGTTTTATTGCCCATTACCAGATTGCAGCTACAGTGCCATATTACAACAGTGACAACACAAGTTTTTCTACAAGTTTCTTCTTTTTCCTTGGCATTTCTTAAATCTAGGCCTCTGCCACAGTGTTCACTCTTGTTTCTTAAAGCTGAAAGTAAGTGAAATAAAATATTTCAAGACGTCATGCCTGAGAAATGAGAGAGTTTAACTTGCCAGATATTCTCTTTTGCTTTGTTTTTTCCTCTAGCAAGTCAAAGTTAATTAGAAACTTAATCTAAAAGCTTTCATTTCTTTTTTTTTTAAGTGAGGTTTTGTACTTTCAAGTAGCTCTGGAAGTTGGGTTGGTTATGAAATCACTGTAACCATCTCTAGGACAGTTTAAGCCTTCAGGCTCTGTAGTAGGTGGCATTGGATGATGAGCCCTGCCCAAACCTCTGAACCTGGGTGCTCTCTCCCCAAGCAGGAGCCATGGGAATTGGAAAGAGAAGGAACTGCGAGTCTTACAGGGCTTAAAACCAAACATCCCTCTCAGTGCCATCCTGGGTTCCAGAGTCTGCAGGTTCTGCAGGAAGACAGCTCCACACCACAGCCAAAACACCTGAGCAAAGTCTGAGCCGTAGCTGAAGGACTAGTGAAGGAGGCAGCCAGACTGCACGAGAAGGGCTAAATCCTGGAATGATGAATTATGTGGCATTTCTTATTTATTGCTTGAGAAAATGTCAACAACCCTGCACCATCAAACTGCAGCAGAGCATGTGCTTCTTCATCAGATTGAGACACACGTTTCCCTTTCACCCACCCATCCACCCCCATTCTAGCTGCTAGAATAGAAAGCACAACCCTTTTTCTTTCCTTTTTTTCACTATTCCCTTGAGCTACATTAACAAATGGGTTCCAAGCGTGTGAAAAGAAACCAGTGAGAGAGCCAGCAGAGGGATGTGTCACTGGTTTCTTACCTGGGCTTTTGAAAGAACAAAACACAGCTTTCCACTATATTAGTAACCTCTTCTAGTCTAGAGTTCACTGTAGGCTGTGCTGCTGCCTCTCTGCTTGTAGTTAATTTCCCTGATTGTAGCTAATTTCCCTGATGCTAGCTAATCAATCATCATATTTAGTATTAACATATTTGTCTATGTACATTCTCCAGACAGAATCCATTCAGATAAATTTGAACTACAAGAACATGCTAGAAGAACATTTAAAATAACTAAACCACTGAATTTTATCAGAGATGAGATTCAGTTATTGTTCATGCTCATCTATATTTCAAAGTGTATCAAGCCCTAATGGCAGATGCTGTGGCCAAATTCAACGTTGGTCCTAGTGGGAGCAGAGGGAAAACATGGCTCATTCTTTCTTCGTCATCCTCATGGCTATTCTTGAGATGTTTCCTTATATAACGAGTTTATGGAGTAGTCAAACAGTGAGTAAGTGTTGTGGAAGCAGAGATATTTGCTGAAATCAGCATCGTGCTCTTCCTTTTTTGTGTCTTTAGTCAATTGCTCAGGATGCCTCATTTATCTTTTCTCTCTGAGGCTTTAGGGAATTCTGTGCTTCACAGCAGTGTCATAACACTTCTAAAGCAAGCACAGAGGCAGGGGCACTGCTTTAATGAAGAGGAGCTGTTTGATGCAGGTGGGTGGAGGGAAGTGTGAAGAAGATGGTGATGCTGGGTTTGCAACTGACTGATGCCGTGCAGAAGTCAACCTGCCCTGCTTTCTGCTCACCACTCACAACCTGATGAAAATCAATCACTCTCACAGCAGGTCCAGTCCTGCTCCTCTACATCAAAGCACCAAAATAAAATACTACTCACTCCAGTCAAAGCAGGAGCAGGCTCATATCCAGCATAATGAACTTCCTCGTGTCCTTCAAAAGCACAGTCTGGTCCAAATGCAAAACATTTGTCTGCTCTGGTGCCATTTCTGCCAGATGCAGTACTGGAAGGTGCTTCCCACTTCTGAAATGTGTTGGACATTCCCAAAGGATGAAGAGTGTTCTCCATGGCCATTGACACTGGGGAGAGAGAGCACTCACCCTCACAGTGGGGCTCAGCACCGTGCAGAACAGATCCCCTGACAAGGCAGGACTCCTAAAGGGAAAGGGGAACATCTGATCACTTGGCTGAAAGGAGCAATAAAAACCTGGAGTAACCTCCTCAGACCACTTCTCTCCCTGCTAAGTAGTGAGTGTGAGGAGTGAGTGGCAGGTTGTGCACGTTTCAGAGCTGTTCACTCCCAGCCCTGGGCAGCTGGCTCCTCTTGCAGCCTGCCAGGGCCGGGAGCACAGGCACAAAGCTGGAACTCGACACGTGCTGGCAACCCACGGCTGAGGCATGGCCTGCTGGAGTGGTTTGTCAGGAGTGAAGGCTTTACTGACAGCATAAGCACACTGGTATTAATACTGACAAAGGTCTGTACCTGACTGAGCCCTGCTCCACACCTGCAGAGTTTTCCCATCGTGGAGTTTCAGTGGTGTAATTATAATCCGATGAAACACTCTCCAGGGTAAACAAGCTCTTGGGGGCCACTGCCAGATGACACAGGTCACAGCAGCTCTCGTGTTGCTCAGATCTGTGTCCAAGTTGCTCAGATCTGTGTCCAAGACTGGGAAGAAAATCAGGGAGCTGGAGCTGCCTTTGCAGATAGCACTAGATCTGCTGTGCTTGATCTTAAGTGAAACGCTCCAAGGAATCTACTTCATGTTTCTCAGAGACCTTGGGAGGCTAGCGAGTGTCCTCAGGTTTCAGGTGAGAAGGGAGAGTGATCTGAGTGTATATGATAACTGGAAAAGTTCTTTGTTTCCTTTTCGTGCCTGTGGTACTACCTAAACGTGGACAACCATGTCCAAAGAGTTACAAACATTTAATGTCACAAACAGTTAATGACTGACTCCATCCCAAAACATCAGCCTCTCCAAACTGAGATACACAAGAACTCATCAAGTAGCCACAAATACAGCAGAATGGAAATCAATAGTTCAGCTGCCTTTAAGATATGACAAAATGTTTTCAAAAGTATTTCAATTACATGTAATATGTGTGTGTGTGTACATATTTGAGACACCTTTATTTTAATGTCTTTACCTGAGCTTGCTCATTTTATCTGCCTCTGATACCAACGTGGTATCAACTTTTCAATCTTGAAACATCCGTCTTTTAAAATGTTTCTGTTTCATATTCTCATTTTCTGAAAACAACTTCCCCTTCTGGTCCACGAACTATTAACTGCCCCTGATAGCTGGAAAGCAGAGACATTGCCTTCTGGGGACACTGTGTTTTACGTCACAGGAAAACCAGATATGAAGCACAGAAGGAGCAATGCCTTTCTGCTCAGACAGACTGCCCCAGGCAGGTAGGACAAAGCCTCAGGAAACAGGTATGTTTGGATACAGTCATGGCTGCAAAACCTGCAGCTGCACCAAGGTAAGGGAGGCAGATTTTCTACAGCTCTACCAGTATAAAGGAGAAATTATTAAAACTTTTGCATGGGTCAGAGTAGTTCCCTGTAGTTCACTCCATCCACTTTGGGATGCAGAGCTCAACTTCCCTGGGTGCCTGGAACCTGACCCACAAGCTCCCAGCACCTTCTTCCTCCCCGCTGTGCTGGGGACAGGCACACAAACTGCATTGTCAGGACCCAAATCTGCAAACACTACAGCTGGGAATCAGTACTCAGCCCTATGAACAGTCCACTGACATTTAACATTGCACACTGCAGCAAGTGTCTGGAGGATCAGGCTCTTGGTGATTACCTGATTTACAGGTACATCACTTCAGGCTCAAAACAATGCTGGTCACAGAAAGGCAAATAACTCTGGTCTCTCTTAAAATAGTAAAAATCCCCCAAATCAAACACCAGTACCTAAAATTAGATCCACAAACAAGTGATAGAGATTACACAACATTCATTACAAGGTTTGCCAGGATTTTCCAGCAGAAAAGACCCAGAAAGAAATATAGACCCACTCATTAGGACTTCTAATATCACAGTGAGCAAATGACTTTTTAAAAACATCTTGCATTACAGGGAATATTCAATCTCAGGGGAAACAAACAGTCTCTGAGCAGCTTACACTTTTGGCAGCAGCCCAAGATAGCATGAGGCACAAATCACACAAATGCCTGAGTTTGTGTAAATTCTGTGCTCAACATCTGCACGAGCTTTCTTCCTAACTGTAAAAAAAAATTGTAGTGCATGTTTGTTTCTTTGTCCAAAATTCAAACGCCAATGATGTTATTAGACACATCAGAAAAATCATGATTGTTCCTTGGATCTGAATCTTTTGTTCCCTCTCCCTCTACCAGATATGTAACATCCCATGTGACTGATCATGTATTGACAGTCAATCAAAAACCAACAAAAAGAAGGCCAATCGCTATGCTGTGATTTACCTCCTTTAAGGGACTAATTTCTGTTAATTTAACTACATTAATTTAAAAGGCCTGATTTCTGTTAAAATGTAGGTGTTATTACCGTGCAGGAGGTACTGAGGACTAGAAATGTGATTATTTGGGCATTACAACAGTCTATAAATATTTAAAGCATTAAACCCCAGAGAAGGTTAATGTAACACAGGAAAGTAACATTAGAACTACTTGGGTGAATTGCTGAATGGAAAAATGAACAAGTCTGAATATATTTGAATGTGGAATAATGTCCCAATAAGACAAAGCTGATACTGTATGACTTGACATTGTTTCAGTGACAATCCCTGAAGAGCGTTCAAAATCTACTGTGTTAAAACATGCAAAATGAGAGATGCACTGGAACATGAAACTGATTGCTTATGCAAACTGTTATAAACAGAACTCATCACCCTGATTTTTAAGAGTAATGAGTTCATCATTGTTAGTAAAATTCTTTATTGGAAACACTCTGTTGAGAAAAAATACCCACCCTGAATGCAGACATTTTCTTGGTCATCCACCGCTCCTGTTTCAAAGCCAAGACATCCACCCTGTTCAGTGCCTGTAAAACTGGTAGCACCTGTACACCACGCCAGGATATTAAGCTGTTCATATCATTTTATCAATGCTGTTGAGATCTCTGTGCAGGGGGAATGGTAACCACCACTGTGGTGTGGTTTCTGACCTGCTGCTTGGCAGCTCAGCTAACTCAGCTGGCTGGTTCAGAGTTTTTAAAAATGCAAGCTGACAACAACATGCTCTAAATGTTGGACTAAGCAGTTTTAGAGTGCATGTTTAGCTTACTGTCTAGATTCCTTTTTCTTTCAAGTTTGCTTGGTGAGAAAGATATATTCTTACCTTTAAAAAGCTGATCATAGACAGACAGACAGCATTTATCTGTGTTTATTTAGCTGTAGTACACAATATAGGATCCACTTGTGCAGGGAACACTCTTAGTCCGGACACATGGTATTAGGAATGCTAGAATCCTAACACAATCCTAACTACTTTTTGTTTGAATCCCATTAATCCCTCCCAAAGTAAGCCAAAAATGGTATATGGGAGCTTTCCTTGTCAAATCTTCCGTTACCACTCAAAGATTTCCTCAGTGGATTTTGAGAACCTTATACTTGCTCGGGATCACTAAATGCTTCCCTCCCAAGGGAGTTCTGTACATGCAGGATTTTCAGAGGACCAGCACAAAGCCCTTCAGAGAGAGGTACCATTCTGTAGGAGTAGGAAGTTCTGACATGTCTGCCCAAGAGCAAAGCAGGAGAAAGGAATCTCTCAGAATTTGGGGGCGTTGTGAATTCAGGAGGAAAATGAACTACTGAGGCAGCAGGTAGGAAAGAAAAAAAAAAAGGCTGGAAGCCCATTCATTTGGTTTTTTATAGTACAAATAGACATCACCAGTGACACCACATGCTGGATCAGAGCTGTCAGAAGGACAGGCAATTGCTGTAGGCAGACCACAGCACATTTTTGTGACGTCCTGAGAGAGAAACAAGAACTTAGCTGAACACAAATAACTCACATTTCCTTCAGACAGTTTTCAGCTTCCAGTCTCCAAACTACGCCTTTCTGTTCCTAACACCTAGCTGTGTGAAGCTGTCCCACTAACCCATTCAACCCTGTCCCTTCTCTGTGGTCCTCAAGGAGTTCACTCCTCATTCAGGTTATTGAGACACACGCAGTACTTCTCTCTTTAGCCATCTATGGATTGTTTTCCTACCTGAATCCCAGATTGCACAACGGGGATGATTGCTGCTTACCTAATGTTTGTTATAAAACCTGTGACAGCATTTTTTCCTTGCTGCTCTACAAGAGGAAATAGCATTTTATTTGAATCGCTGTGCTGAGTGTCAACATGAGAGGTGTTTTAAAAGAGCTGAGAAGTATGCTGTCAGGAAAATGTTTCCAGGCCTACCTTCCCTCCCACATCCAACTGTGTTGAAATAATCAAATGCTGTCCCACTCGTACTTGGGAAGAGGATGACTAAGAGCAGCTAATTACTGCTCAATCTGATGCCCTCAGCAGCTATTGGTCTGAGTCACCCTCTGGCACCGAGGGGCATGGTTTGCGGTGCGCTGCTCTGGAGGCACCTTCGTTTTTGGGGTCTCCCTCGGGAGGCAGCAGCTGGGGCAAGAACTGCACACGATAAGATCCTGTCACAGAAGCTGCTGCCACCATGCTTGACTCAGCAGATGGCCTGAGCAGCCTGGCTGGGTCAGCCCTGTCCTGCTGGCCAAGGCAATGTCACACCGCACAGAGAGGAGAAGGTGCTCACTGATTCTGTCCTGCTCCATCCTTGTGCAGCACAGGCTGAACCTCGCTCAGTGGTACTGGATATTAGTCCCTGCTCTCTTCCCAGTTTGCTGCTGCAGTAGCAAAGAGTTGGCAGAGGGCCTCCTGTATCACATTTGATCTGTTGACACTTGCAGCAGTGCTGGACTCTAACACTGTAGGAGTTTCCGTCTGGAGAAATATGGTAGCCCTTCCTGCCTCCTCATTCCACTCCCTACGGAAAACCTCCCTTTTGTTTTCCCAAATTCTGGGCCAAATAAAATATACCAAAATAACACTGGAGACACAGAAGGAATCTCTTGCCTCAAACTTGGCCTCGGAGCAATTCATGCAACCATTAGTTGTCTCACGAGTGAAGTCATGTGGGTGGAATCCAGGCAGGGTTTCAGCAGCAGGGACTGCAGGTTTGCCCTGGCTCTCTGCAAACAGGTACCCCCTTGTTTGTGGTGGCCAGAATGAGCACTTACTCTGTTTTCACACCAGGAAAAGCCAGCATTATGGTCTTCAGCTGGCTAATTTAAAACTTTCTAGGAAAGACAGGGACAGAAGGTCTTGAACTGCTGTGGTGTAGCTGCCTGCTGGCCAACGTGCCGTGACATTTCAGTGTTGCACGGAGAAGAGGCAGGAAAGCAATACTTTCCTCAGAGTTATTAGAGTTCCTGCCTCATTGCTGAAGCTTTTTATGATTTCAGGGATACTCTCCTGAGTAATCATGTAATCCTGCTGCACTCATCTAATGTATTCACCACCTGACACCTGAGCCAGAGGTTGGCATTCCATAGCATAACCCACCTGCACAAAGGCAGCAGTATTATCCTGTCTGTGCAGAGCACAGCTCTGTTTCAGAGAGCCCCTCACGTGTGGGACAGCCAGCCCTGCACAGACATCACAGAGCCTCCTTTCTTACTCAGGGCTGTTCAGTGTCATCCCAGGCTCCAGCACTGCACCATGAAGGAATCTGGGAATTGGCCTAGAACTGATGATGTAGGATGGTATTGTTCCTTACTTGGACATAAGATAAGCATTATTATCAAGCTTCTGTCATACTGTCTCACCTGGGGCACCTCTAATGCATCACAGTTAATGCTGCAGTCCCTTTAGGACCAGGGATTTAGAGAAGGTTTCTCTAAAATGTAGCTTCTCTTTTTCTGCTGACGGGTGTTTGAAAAGCATATTGCTAAGTAAAACCTGTGCAGTTTCTCCTACCTTGTAAAGATTTTCACCCCTGAATGCAATCAGTGTCAAGACAATATGTCTGGTGGTAATGAATAGCCACATACTGTGTGCTGTAACTTCAATTCTTTTTATGGAGCTTTAATCTCTGCCCAATTCCATCTGCCTCCTGTTCTAACCAAGGCCATATGGCTCTCCAGAGCCACCTATGCACTGCCGAGGTGGGATGCGAGTGACTGACGTGGCACTTGCTCTTCTGAGGAAATTTCCATGTCAGGTACAGGCTGAGAATGGGGTCATGCCATGGCTGTGGACACCTGTGGGATACTTGGCCTTAAAGGCCAAAAGGGTTCCTCCCCACAGCCTGATGGGACCCCTGTTTAACCTTTGCTGTAGAATGACACCTTTTCTCCTCTCCTGGGTGTGAAAAGCCCAACTGGTTGAACCACATTAGAACTGTAGAGATATTCAGCACCTAAACAAGGTCCTGAGGATGCCCCTCTACAGCTTGAGAACGGGGAAATGTCAGGTCATCTAACACAGACAGCAAGCTCATTTATACCAAGTGAAGTGTTCAGCCTCCATTTCCTCCTCCTTTCTCTACATTCCTCTCCTCATCCGGTTCTGCTCTACTGTTTGCAGATGCAAATTGCTTGTAAAAATGTATTTATCAAATATTTTATCTTAGAAAGAAGTTCTCCCTAATGGTCCAGCGGCTTCTCAGCAGCAGCATTAGATGTTCAGGAAAGAACTTTCCGTCTGTAGCTAGGCTTTCACACTTGACTGTGATGTGCTCTCACCTTTATATGGAAACACTTCAGTGCTGACAATGAGACCCTTATTCATGGATACAGCAGACACAGCAACCACCTCTAGATCACAGCAATTCATCGAGTGTGCTCTGGGTATCCGCAGAGAATTCAAGGT
This sequence comes from Sinosuthora webbiana, assembly GCA_013397395.1. Lineage (NCBI taxonomy): Eukaryota > Metazoa > Chordata > Aves > Passeriformes > Sylviidae > Sinosuthora > Sinosuthora webbiana. The sequence continues at coordinate 88,061 of VXBN01006014.1, forward strand.
AACAATTGCATGACTGTTCACAGGATCATTGGTTAAGTGACAAGAAGAATAACGTTATTTTAAAAATCAAATAATAAAATGTGTGAGGATTCCACTTCTCCTGCTGTACAAGTCCTCCTCTTACCCAACTTCCTCTTGTATGAACTCCAGGTTTCCTCAATTAATTCCTGACAAACAGCCTTGTTCTGCCTTGTGTGTCCTATGCTCCACATTCTTTAGATTTTTCTTATAGATGCTATGGCTGAGATTTTCCCCCTTTTTTTGCTTCTTTTTATCACCTTCCCTTGCTCTTGCACCCAGCTCCTCCTGGTTAACTGGTTCTCCCCCTCTGTCTGCCTTTCCATCCTGCCTTCCCACCCTGGGTGTCATCACCGGCTGCCCTCTGCTCTGAGCCTCCATCAGAGGAGACCTTTGAGAACAGGTTAGACTCCCATTTACCAGAAATAGCATAAGCACAGCTCATTCTGCCTTCGGGCAGGAAACCAATTAAAGGACTTACTGAGGCCCCTTCCAGAGCTGCGTCTTTGTGATTCTATTATCCTTTGCATTAGTGGGAGAGCAGTAATGGAGCCACACTTCTTGGCACAAACCCTTCCAAGCGATTGTTATCCCGGACTCTTGGGCTTGCAGCTGGAGATCCCCTCTTGGCTGCCTGCAGGGGAGCACAGGCTGCAGCCAGTGCCAGGGCTCAGCCTTGCCATTTTGGCTTCAGAAATGACTTCAGTACCTGAGCCTCTTCTGTCCTTCGGGTTATCAAATTACCTTCATTTTCAGTTATTCTATATTTTACAAATACAACGGCCATAGATACTTCTTGCTGAAATAGGAGTCGTTCCTCTTTCTGATTATATTTGTATTTGTCTTTGTAGATAATTCTGCAGGTAATGCAGGCAGCACACAGTGCTCCACAGTACATCCTGAAACCATTTGGAGTATAACTGCTCTTTCAATTAGTGATGAATTCGCTGTCAGGTGTGCAGGTAGACATCCCAGTTAAGAAATTCAGCTCTTTCCAAATTATTAATTTTCTCTTGTATTAAATTCCTTGCTAAATAGCTTTATAAAGAGTAAAAAAAAAAATTGGTTTATGGCATGTAAAAACATTCTGGAATGAATGCCCCATTATATCCATCCAGCTGCAAATTGCTGTTATCTGTTCAGAACAATTAGCCTATTATCCATCCTCTTAAAACCTGATACCAGCCCATCATCTTGGAGCCCCAAGTATAAAGCCATCCATTAACTTCCTTATACTTTGGATCAGCCCGCAAAAACAGCCCAGCGTTCCAGCATCCTTCTCCGTAGGGTTGCTCATTATCAGCTATCAGCTTTTGTGCTAACAGTTCCACGCCGAGCACAAAGAAGAAGCCAAAGGGTTCGCCTGCGGTTTGCTATTATTTTAAGCGCTTTGGACTGAACTTACATCAATATTGTTACTGGTGTACTTAAAATAATAGTCGAAAGAATAGATGACTGGAAAAAGGTGAGGTGGTTTGGGGAGGAGGAGGAAATACCGATGCTGCTGGAAAAACAACTTTTTTTTAAAAAAAAGCAGTGTTTCAGTGAGGCAGGTTTTACAACAAGCACCACTGACTTCTGTGGAGTTGCTCCTAAATCGTACTGAAGAACTGAGGAACGAGCAGAAATTTTACAGAGGTATGCACCAGTTAAAATATACAAAACACTTCAAACAAAATGGATCTTTGAAACAATCAGAAGTTTTCAGAACTCTGGTACAGACAGCCCAAAGCTCAAAGGCTTTCAGTAACCCTCTGAAGTAAATCCATGCAGCTCACTGGGCAGAGAACTCATAAAAAGCATTTTCAAAGTCAAAGACCTGACAACTATATAGTTTCCTTGGAAAATTAGGCTGTCCTTGTGCTGCTTGCCAGTTTTTAGTCACCTATAAATTACAACATGATGTGTGCTTGTGGGTCATAGCAATTAATTTAATTTCTTTCTGCCTATTCCTTGAAAGTACTCCTGGCTAGCTGTTAGTCTAAGAAGGAATTTGTGAGTGTGAAACATGATTTGTTTCTTTGGTTGTGCTCTATATTGTTTCCTTACGTTTCTGTGGTTCCGTTTTCTGGCTGTTTTTATTATCATCCTTTGGATCTCTGTTTTGCTAGAGCGCAGGAGCACCTCAGACAGATACAGGAAGGCATGGGAAAATAAAAGACCTCTGAAAATAAAATCTCGTGATGCGAGTGGAATTTCTCTTTTTGTTCCCGTTGCTTCCAGAGAAAAGCTGATTGCTGTCACACCCCGGTCCACACGTGAGACGGCACAGAGCAGGCTGCTCGTGCCAACAGGGATGCTCCCTGTGCTGCCGGTGGCACCGTCCGTGTCCGGGTAGCGAGTCCCGGGGCCGCTGAGCGGTGCAGCCCCAGGCGGGGCCGGCAGAAGGAAGGACACGCTGTCCTTTGTCCCTGCCCGCTGCTGGAAGCGGGGCGGGCTGGCCCTCGCAGGAGCTGGCAGAGCAGCTGCTCCAGCCCCGTAATGACAAGTGCACAGGTGTTGGGAATTTGCCCAAGGGCACGGGTCCCAGACGAGAGATGCAGATCGGGGAGAGGAGATGCAGCGCTTCCGCGGGGGATGGACAGGCACAGGCCAGCACAAAGGCAGCCCGTTCCCCCGGGGATCCAACAGCCTCTGTCTGTCTGGGCACAAGCACCACAGGGATTTTTCCTATCTGGTGGGCTGGATTGTTCCTTGCCTTTGATTCATTATGGGGGAAAAAGTCTTAAATCGGGATGCTCTCAGGCGAGTGCCCGTGGCGTTCATTATCATAAGCTGGCAGGAGGCAAGACTGTCCTGTGATGGTAAAGAACAGGAACTTTCCTCTCTCAGCATCTTTCCATCCGAGCTGCTGGTGAAGCTATTCTGCTTTCTTCCCCCCATTTTCACCTTCCTGACGGAGGGATGCACACTGCCAGCGGCCCCGGGTGGTGAGGGAAAACATCTGGTGGTGATGTTCCAAAGCAGGGAACAGGCAGTGAAGGCTCAGAGCCTCTGTCTGCGGGTGACCCGCATAAAATACCAGTTTCCAAGGATGCTGTTTTCATTCAGATGGCAGGTGCTGTCTGACAGGAAACATTCCTTTCTGTACCAGTTTTAGAAGTAGAAGAAGAACTACTCTTCAAACAGCAATTCTACTATAATGAGAAGAAGAAAAAAAACCCCGAGTGAGTCAGGATGAAGTTAGTTATTTATAAATTGTTGATTTTGGAATCCTGTCTCAGGCATACAAAAGCAAGATGGTTGCATCCTCATGCTAACTCATAATCCCCAGAATGCTTTCAATTTGCTATGGATTATATATTGGGAAAGACAGTGATTCCCTTTTGCCTTAGGCCGAGGTAAGCTTGTGACTCCTACATGATGGGCAGCCACAGATGCCTGGTATAACTGGGTATCCTGGTCAGCATTTACACAAGACTGGAGAAGTTCGTAAGAAATGCTTTTGTTATCATATTTCTTGGCTTCCACTGCATGGGTTGGGTTTTTTTGGGTTTGTTTTTTTTTTGGTAAAAATTATAACAAACCAAACCACTCTTCGTATTAGTTAATGGGCACAGAAAAAAAATTCCTGTGGGAGGAATTTTTTTTTTTTCTAGCATAATGATAGATTTCACTAGGAAAAAATTCTGTTTATTCCAAAATAAACTGTTAGCATTCTAAGCCATTTCTTTGGGGTTTTATCTATCATAATCTAATCAGAACTATTTTTAGAACAGCAGTGCATAATAATATTAGGCAGCACTGATCTCTGAGACAATTTGAGACTCCCAATTGAGTTTCTGCTAGAGATGTGTGCCATAAAAAGCCCCATCACAGATTTGCCCCTTTGTTACAGAGGCTGCCAGACAGATCAAGGACTTAAAGGGGCTGCCATTTGAAGTCTGTGCAGTTTGAAGATGCGCTGTCAGGGATCAGCGTGGAGAAGGCTTTTGTTCTGCTGCTGGAGTAAGTGTTTGTAGATGAAAGGAGAACGCCTGTGCCTGGGCCATCAACCTGACACTTCTCCAGACATGAAATTCGCTCAGAACTAAGCATGGGATGGTGGACTGAAAAATAAATAACATTTCTTTTTCCTTTGCTTACTACTTTGAGGAGCACCCCAATCACTTCATAAAGGAATACTGAATAGTGATACATAATTAACCTGCTGGAGTGGAGGATTTACAGCATAAAGAGCAGACACCTGAAATTGCACAAGCAAAGTTCTGGGGCTACCTTACAGAATTTGTTTCCATTACTTTCAGTGTGTTTTGATCAAGCCCTTAGCACTTCTGGAGGAGAGGTATTTGGTCATCTGCCAAAAAAAATCTGTGTCACAGAAGCATCACAGTAGTAGGATTTTTTAAACATGAACATAGGTGCCATGTGGTGTCTTATTCCTTGAACAAACCCCTCAGATCCCAGGTGAAATGCACTGGGGAAGACAGTGAAAACAGGAAGGACTTTTAAGTCCACAGAGATTATTTTTTCAATGTCTTTGACACCTTTAACTTATGCAAGGGTATGTAGTAATGTAATTTCTTTTGTGACCCTGCAAAACTGATTATGAGAAGAGGAGAAAGAATGGGTCACTGTAAATCTTCAGCTTATGTTGTTAGATTGTCAACACACCTGGCCTCCTCACTTTACCCATCATCCAGAGCCCCCAGTGCTCCTGCCAAGGACCGACTTGATGCTGGATCCTCTGGGCAAAGATCTCCAAGCACCTAATGCTGTTCAGCACCTGATTATTTACTGTAGACACAGAGAGCACTTTGCTCATCATTGCAATGCAGCCACCCCTGGGATGAGACAGTGCTTTAGGCAGAGAGCAAGAATTACACAAGGGATCTAAGCATAAAGTACTGGATATCATGTTCTTAATAAAACTAAGAGGGAGTTTTGGACAGAGGGAAACAAAGAGATTTACAAAGAAAATGACGCAGAATTTTAACTGACACAATCAGTTAAATCCCTAATTTTACTTCTGAGCTTAAAGCAGCACCATATAAAACATTGCCTGCTAAAGAACATGTTGGAGATTGGCTCAGGGGGAGATGCTGCCAACACTATTTTCTGATATTTTTTAGGAGAAGAAGGACTGACCCTGTCTGCATTTTGAGTAGCTTGTAAGAAGAACTTATGCCCAGAGAAACAGATATAATGGATGACTGTAGAGATGTGCTCCCACCAGTTGGTGTCTACCACAAGGGCTCTGCTTTCTGCCAGGGGATGAGTCAATTATGGATCCCTGGCAATCAAGGCTGGTATCAAGCACAGCCCCTTTTCCTCCTCTCTCCTGCCTTGGCAGCCCAAGGCTCAGCTAGGATGGTCACCCTTAGACACACCGGTACTTTTATTCGTGCACACACAGGGAAAGGTTTGATCTCGCTCCCATTGCTAGATGTCAGTGTGATTTGGTGGGTGCAGCAGCAGGAGACTCCCTGGAGAAGATGCTGGCATCTTTTGTGCCAGCATTAGTTCGAGGTGAATTTCTGACATCAAGTGTCCTGCCCCAAACAGACTGCAGTATAACTGAGAACAAAACATTACTCTAAAGTACAAAACTTATTGTTGCTGCCTGCATGAGAAAACAATTCCCTGTAACTTCCATAATCAGTGAGGATGCCTCAGACCTTCGAAGACTTTGTGAGCAGCTGGCTGTAGCAGCCAAGTCTCATCCTGAAGCACAAAGTGATGCAGGTGATGATCCCAGGCAGCCCCAGGTTCCCTGTGCTCCCAGGGCTGGGCTGTGCAGCCCGAGGAGCAGATGGGTTGCTTGGTCACATTACTCATGCAGCTAAAGCTCAGCACTTTGGTTAATGCTTTGCTAAGATTGGAGTGGCCAGCCCGCTGCAGATTTGAACCTGTTCTTCCTACCACATCAAAGGAATCTGGATACTGGGCCAGATTTGGATCTCCCACCAGTTTTAACTGGCATAAACTATGTGATAACTGGTCACTGAACTGTGTGTAATAACTATGTTACTTAAGATCTCCAAGCACCTAACATGAGCACTAAGCAAGCAGTGAAAGAGCACTAAAGCCCATAATGCTTTGAAACCAGCCAGTAATATAGTGACTGAAATATTATAAGAGTGATTGGAAACCCTGAATTTTTACAAAATAATACTAAGCATCAGTCATTGTACAAGCTAACACAGAGCATAATGCAATGATCCTGTTAAGTACTTAGGCCAAGAAGGATTTACAACTTCATTTCCCAATGGCAATCAGAAACAGTCCTGTAGAAATAAATGCAGTTATACTGGTGTAAAAGCCCAAAATTCAGACTGCAGGGCAAAAGAAGACCATGTGTTGTTTAGTGAATCACTGCAATCTACTTTTTTTGCCACATTCCCTCATCTCACAAGCACATCTGGTGTTTTAGGAACATTGTATTCAACAGTGGTAAAAGGACACTAGGGCCAAGAATAACAAATGAAAAATGAAAACATTGGGGCCTAATGCTGATCTCATATGGGTGTAAATCAGAGGGATTCCAGCAAAGCCTTTGGAACCACCCCAGTGAAATACTTGTGTCTGATTCGGGATCAAAACTGTACAGACCAGTGATTTTCACCGTCAGGCCTGAAATTCTTCCATTCCACTGGGAAAATTTGCTGCAAAATGTCTTTAAAAGAGCTTCTCACAAATATCTCAAATGCTGAGGAAGTGACAAAGCACAGCAGAAAGGCTTTATTAGCTCCTGTGTCTGCACCAAGTAAAGTAAAATACTTGTCAAACCAGATTAAGCACAAGTATTTGATTTGCAATTTGCTGCACAAAAAATGGAGTTTGACCACAAATAAATATATATTTTGCACGTAGTTACTGGATCAGTATGTGTTTGCTCTTAAGCCCTTGAAAGACAGAAAAAGTCTTTCCACTGACTGCAGGGTGGTTAGTCCTCAGTAACATAACCTTCCAAATAATATACATTATTGCACTTTGTGTTTCTGATCCTGACCTGAGGCATTGCCATAACCACAGCACTTGTAACACTTGGCAATTTAACTAAACAGGCTGTCTTTAAAATGTAAACAAATCCCAGCTGCTTGTTGACAAAATTGTTTGAAGACACCAGATTTAAGTACTCTCAGTCCCCATTTGTTGTAGGGAGATCCTAGCGGGGAGGAAAAATGTGTGCATAAATGTCTGTACAGATACCACTTCTGAGCCTGAAAAATTCTGTTTGCCCTTGGAGCCCCACAGGAAAAACCCAAAAGTACATTCAAGACACAAATCCAATAAGTGCATTGAATTTCCTAATCCCACCTCCCACCAATTATTTTGCCAGGTTGCTGCACACTCCTCAGAGCTAAATCACATCAAATTAGAACCACTGTAAAAACATGGGTCTTCCTCTTCCTAGAGACGTGATGCCAAAACATTTTATGTTTGTCATTGTCAGGCGCTGCTGGTTTTATTTCATCCCAGTGTTCTTGTATTTTTACCCTGTTAAATAACTTCCCTCCTCTTTCAAATACTGACGGAATCTCCCCGTCTCCCTTCAGGGCTGCTGTAAAGCTAGCTGTAGTCAAGGGGACTTTTTGTGGATTTAAAGGGGCTTTGTAGGAGGCACTGGCTTTATTTATCCTACACGCTTTTCTTTTAAAACACTTCTTTGCAAATGACATTTTCGGTGCCTTGCAGTCACTGCTGCTTCGGTTGTGTGCAGCTCATCACTACCGCGGGGACAAGGCAGCAGTTCCACAGGGAGCGATGCTGTGCAAAATCTCTCCCTATTTTCCTCCGTGTCCCTGTAGGTGAGGATGCCCTTTTAAACTCTGCTTTGCCAGGAGTCAGTGAGCTGCTTGCTTTGTAAACAGAGGAATAACCTACTCAGGGTTGCCCCTTGTTTGACTTTGCATTCAATGAACATGGAGCCAAACAGCAGCGAGAATGCCTGACCTTACAGACTGGAGTTCAGTAAGAAACTCGGAGATCTTGAGGCTAAGGGTTTCAAATTACTGACTCCAGTGTCTTTCATTGATTAGACGTTTTACAACTGATAGTGGCTTTCAAGGTTTATTTGGAAACTTTGTCAGGAGGGCGGAGATGGGGGGAGGAAGAGAGTAAGCAAGGCTGAGGGTTTATTTTAAATTTCATGTGTGGCATCAGGATGGGAATAAACAAAGGTGGCAGAAGGGAATGCCATTAACACACCATTTCCAGATTTACCCCTCGGCTTACTGCTGGGTCAGGTCTCTCTGCCTGTGGGTGAAGAGATGGGGGTGAACACTGGAAGGAGGGACAGTGCAAGAGAAGGGATCTGGGAGTCATTAAATGTAGAGGATTTATTCCCTCCCGGCTTTCAAAATGCTTTTAACCCCAGCTGAAGCACATCAGAGTTATCTGAATATTAGGAATTGGTCTGTGTGGGCACGCCAGCTCTGTTCCAGCTTCAAATTCTAGGTGCTGGGTTAAATGTCACACAGGTGAAATGCCACGCAGGGAGCAGGCAGTGTTTGTTCACAGCATGCAGAATGTGCTCCGGGAAGATCCGCTGCCAGGGGCAGGGAAGACTTTGTTCAAGCCAAAAGAGACAAGAGAGGAAGTCTTATTTTGCCCAGATTCAGAGACTTTCAGAAGAAAAGTGAAAGGAGCTTGTAAGAGGGACTCTTGATTAGATGGGTTTTCCAAGATTTACCCTGGGAAATGGCTGTCAAAGCCGCCAGGCACAGCAAGGCTGGGAAACACTGCTGAGGCCAAACTCAGATATGGACCAAGGCCGTAAGCACTGAGGTCAGTAGAAATACCCACAAGGAAGTTTAGGTGTCAGCAAGTTTGAGGTTTAGAAGTAAAATGGAAAAGGTTTTGGTTATCACTGAGAGCTCAGAATAAGATCTGCAGTATGGCTCACTCAAAGATCATTCAATGTCGACAACGATGAAATGGGGGCTGTGTGGAGGGGGGCACACGTGTGTGCCTCCTGACCCACTGGTGTTGAAAAAGTTTCAAGTATCAGTCTGTCTCAAGCTAAGGAGACAAAAAAGAGAGCATGAAGCAACCTGTAATTTCTGTAGGCTGTGGCTGAGCTGCTGAAGAGAGGAGGTGTGTGCTGGAATGCACATTCCCCTTTTCTAACCTCTCACACCTTCCCGTGTTGAAGATAAGGGTTGACATGGGAGTTATTTGTCCACTCAAGCTCTCCAAGAGCTCAAGAAACTGCCAGTCAGGCTGTAGTCAAACTGAACTCCCTGTTTCTGGAGTGATATCTTCTGCCAGGGTTAATTAATATTCTTAACCTACATTTCGAGTGCGGATTTTTGACTAAGGGAGAAAAAAAATCTAATAGTCTAGCAACCAGGAAAGAACACTGAGGCTTAAGAAACTGTTCTCCAAATGGGACAAATCCTTCTTTTGTCAGACAAAGCAAGGCTGGGCTGCTAGGATTTCTGGGAATCATCAATAGTCAGTTACGTGAGCTTCAGGAGGTGACCTTGGACTCCTTACAACCTGATCCACCTTTATTCTCACTCTCACTGTGGTTTACCACAACATTTTAAGAAGTTGAGGAGTGTTAAAAGAATTCTTCCTGTCTAGAACCTGTCCTGGTCTTCTGGAGGAAAATAGTGATTTTTTTTTCTCAAGGACAAACAGAAAACTACCACCCAGTCAGACCCCACAAAAATTACAGCCTCTGCCTCGGACTCCCATTATCAATCCAAATACACAGAAGATTACTCCTCTATTATTTCTCCCACTTGCACCCCTATGAGCATTTTCACCTGTGTTAATGCAGACTCCCAACAGCCCCAAGCTCTGTGATAATTTAACAGGAAAGAGTTCAGATAGCAACAACAGCACTCAGAGACCTATGAAATATAACCTATGAGGAGACGGCAAAAGAATTTTTGTTTTCTTAAATACAGAGAAGACTGAACAGAGACATGATAACAGTCCTCAAAAATGTAAACAACTGTAGCAAAGAGGAAGGAAATAATCTCTTCTCTCCCACGTGGAGAGGATAAGAATAACAGGCTAAAATTGCAGCAGGGACTTTTCTTTTATTAAGTATCAGCAAAACCACTTGTAACTGTTAGAATGGGGTTGTTGAAGCATTGGCATGGGTTGCCTTGGAAATCAACATATCTGGAGCACTTTCAAAGCAGGCTGGATCAACATCTATGTTAGTGGGGCAGGTAGCCCTGACCTGCTGTGCTCTTGGAGCTGGAGAAGGAATGGGTGACTTTAATGTCCCTTCTAGCCTTGCTTTCATAAAATCTAACGATTCACTGGAGAAGTACATGTTCATTGATCACCCTCTGGGACAATTCTAGAAGTACTGCTTGCACAAGTGTGCTCCTTCCAGAGCCTTCCTTGAGACTATCCCTCTTCTAAACACTAGGTTGCCCTCTGCAGCTCTCTCCTATTGCAGGTGAAGCTAGCCTGGCCAACCACGAGCTCTAATCCTACCAGTAATTAAAAGGACTAATGTTCCTAAAGAAACCACAGAAAATGGGCCTTGGCCTACCCAGTCCCTTGCCTTCCCTTCTGCAGTAGCAGCATCAACAGTTTTGCTGAGCTTTGCTCTTCCACCAGTGAGAGACAGAAAATAGGACCTGGGACAAGAACGGTTAGCAGGGCAGTCCCTGGCTGTCACAGGCAGCTGTAGCACCTAATCCTGGTGGCAAACTCATAAACTCCATCCCCAGTCTGGTTCACTTGCTTGTCCTTGCTGCTCTCACTGGCTGGCTTCTTCAGAGCATCAGCACTTAGGCAGCCAAGAGCCTTCCTCTACTTTCTAACCCAGCATTTTTCCTTGGCCAGTTTATTAATTAGTTCCTGTGCTATTGCTGCATTTCCATCCCTCTGGAGTTTTCCAGTTCAGTGGCTGCCATCAGGATCCCTCTTGGTTTTCATTCTGTAAGTAAGGCTAAACAGGTGAGGCTGTATTCTTATGTTCCCAGGGAGTCAGGTGGATGCACCCACAGTGGATCAGCAGTGCTCTTGTCTCCTGAGGTAGAGCAGAGGTCACCCAAAATTACAGGGTGGAGAAAGAGCGGCCCCAAACCCAACCCACTTCTGTAATACAAGATGAGGGCCTTGGAGGAGTTAAGAAGTCGTCCTGGTAGAAGTGCAGTTGTCCTACTGAAACTGTTGCCATCTTGGATACTCTGAAGTGCTGCAACAAATCCCAGGGTGGAGGGGAGAGCAGTTTCTGCAAAGAGCTCAGCCATGGTGAGCATGGCTGCTTTCTGGGCCAGCTGTCTGTCCTGGATGGAGCTGAAGCCCACAGATTCCAGCTCCTCTTGCCGTGCTGCCTGTCAGAGGCCAGCCCCAGCCCTGCAGTGTGCAGTTACACATCCAGCCTTCCCCACCCTCCTCCACTCCCAGCTGCTTTTTCCATTTCCCACCGGACGCCCTCCCTGCTGCCAGTGGAAGTGTTTGCGCACTTATGTGCCGAACCAGGTCAGGGAGCTGATCCCAGCCAAAAAAATAGCCTGCAACTTTATTTTTCCTTCCAGCTGGAAGAAGTTCTGTCTGGTTTCTTGGGTGGCTGCACAAGCACTTGGGCTGGCATAAGTGAGGGAAGAGGATGGGGGTGGAAATAAGCGAATCTGCCATGCGTGCTGCTCCCGAGTGAATGGGGCTGATCACAGAGACTCCCTCTGCTCTCACCAGGAAAATCACGGGCTTGTTTTCCGTCATGCCCCAGATACTCCCCACCCTCCTTTCAGGGAACGCCGCTCTTGCCCCATCCATCTCCAGCATGCTGTATCAGAAAGCTTCTCCAATAAATCTACAGCCATTAGAACAGCCAGGTTTCCAAGGTGTCCCACTTATGTGATGCAGAAGAAAATAGTTCAGGGGCTGCTTAGTCTAAAACTGCTGAGTGCTGCTACTCATGTCACACAATCCCTTCTGGAAGCTGGGCTGCATTTTCTGTGCCTGAGCCTCTGGACCATTACATACATGCATTCTTGCATCATAATTAACAGTTACTGGGAAGATATTTTGGAAAATGTGGTTCTTTGTAATCACATTTAGAAACAAGTTTATCTAAATAACAGTGTTCATTGAGGCACTCCTTTCTTGGGCAGCTATTGTAACCCAAATGAAATAAACCCACTCCCCTCTCTTCTCACATTTTTTGGCTCTGAGCTTTGCTATTAATGACACAGGCAAACCATTTCCAAGTGTGGTTGTCGAGATGGCCACGACTCTGAGTGCTCCAATAAAACTTCAGAAGGCTTCAAGCATCAGCACGTTGGTATCTAGAAGTCTTTGATACCTTTTCTGTGTAACCTCCCATGGGCAGCTCCACACAGCTCTGGCTCTTTCTCTCTTCCTTCTGCAGTTCCAGCTCACTCCTTCCTGTTCCCAGCACGGCCACCTCACCCTGCCTGTCCCTCATAAAACTCCCTACCAGCTCACTCACTCTTTATCACACCCATAGCTGTGAGGGCAAGGCTGTCCCACTCTGGGATAATTAACACAGCTAAAATAAATCAATGGCAAGACTGTCCTCAGCACCATATCTGTCTGTCTCCTCACATCCAAGAGCAATTTTATGATCTGGAGTTTTCTCATTTTGATATGTTTGGTCCCTGACAGTTCCAGGGAGGCTGGCACAGCCATTGGCCCTAACACACTTTGCAGAGAGCCTCTCCCATGTTGTCCTGGGAGAGGGCAGCGAGGACCTGGTTTGATTGAAGGACTTGCAGGGACACAGGGGTCGCCATAAGTTTTGGCTGATTTCTGTAGTTACTCTGAGGGCAGAGTACAAGATTACTGCTCTTTGCAATACCTCTCTGGAGAGTGTGTTAAAATAAAAAGCTTCTAGCATGACTTTTAGATATGTTCAGAAAAAATAGTTTTAAAATGACACATTGTTATATATCATGCAGTCCTGCCTGAAATTTGTGCACTGGTAATATTTGTTTATCTACTAAATGAAATCACAGACACTTCATTCCTGTCTGACCATTAGAAAATATTTTTTAGTTGGTTTTATGTTTAAGTCACATATAGAAGCTCAAAAAACTTTGGCCAGCTTTCATGGGCTGTTTGCTGGAAGCCTGTTCACAAAGGTCCTGTACAAGATGAAGTCCTTTTAACTCCCAGGAGTGCCTTAATAAATACTGTTGGCAACTGCCCATGGTAAATTATATATTAATAAGCAACATATATTTATAATTTGATCAACCATAACATCTTTTTATAGACTCCAGTAAAAAAAAAAAAAAACATAAATGAAAGCAGGTAATGATCTATATTAGCATCTGTGCAATAGTATACTCACAGAGAATTGTAGTTAACATACAGGCTCCTAGCAGGCCAGCAAGTCAACAACAGCAGCAGAGGGTTGCTTTGGGGGTTAAATGCTCTTTATGTGGTGGGGAAAACAAGGCAAAAGCCAACAGGTGCTGGAGAGCAGCAATGAATTGCCTCTTTCCCCTCACCTCCACTTCCCTGCAGAATTCAAACAGTCACTTCAGTGATAAGAAGCAAGGACCTCAATTTTCATTCAAAAGTAGGAACCTTGGAGGTGGCTTTTGACTGTAGAATCAGCCTCATGGCTCCTGATGGGCTTTCAGCTTTAAGCCACATCCTAAGGGTGAAAGGAGCTGTATCCTAGCCCTGTTTTCATGTGTAACACTAGCCCAGGCCCTAAACACTGCTTCAGCTCATACATCCCTATGCTAAAAGAAAAAAAAAAAGGCTGTTGAAGAGGAATGCAGAGAGGTTAAATTCATCAGCACTTTGAAGTGAACTTGCAGTACTAAGCACTAGTATTTTCACTGCAAAATGAGGCCTTTTGCTGGGAAGCATCAATGCAACAGGATCATCTACTGACAGGCTTGTCAGCACTTTTAGGCAGGCCTGGAGTATTAGAACATGCATTTGGCTGAACTGTTTAAACAGAATATATTCCTTACCATAAATTTTCTATGCTGCTGTAACTACAGAAATTCTCCTTCAAAATCCAGACACGCCTACCTGATTTGCAAGTAGCACAAAGTAGCACTTTCTCTAAGATCTGGAGAATTATTGCTGATATTTCTGCCTGAGGAACCCACCTAATAATAATAACATGTTTTTCTACACTGTGACTTGATTCCAGCTGCACACATTTCCATTCCAGTGTCATTCAGAGTTGTTTTTGACTTCAGTGAAAAGCAAGCTTTCATTTCAGCTAAGACCAGACATATCAAATTCAACTAAAAAAAAAAGTGTTGGGGAGGGGAAAGGAAGGGCATTTTGGCTGGGGAGAAAAACGAGGAGAAGGGACTGTAAAAAGAGTAAAGTGCCAATTTTCTCTGAGATGTAACACTATCTTTGCAGCAGCAGCAGCTAGCAGGCACAACTTTGTGGACCTCTTTTCTTCATCTGTACCCTTTGTTTTTCATCTGTGCATCTGCCTGCCGTGTGCTGGGGAGGGAGGGAAGAGGTCGGGCTGGCTGCTGTGGCTGCACAGCCCATGCCAGGAACCTCTTGGTACACCGGCCTCATGGGCGCATCCCTGCCCAAGTGAGCTCATGGCGCTCAGCTGGGCTGGCAGGGGTGGCGCAGACACGCCATGGACACGAGTGTCATGGAAAGGCTCACAGGGACACTTGTTCCAGGGCTGCGCGCACAATGAAGAATGGGCAGCCGCCCCTGTGTCGCCCCCGGCCGATGCCAAGGCGGGCGGGCGGCACACATGAATAGCGGGTCTGTTCCAGCGGGGCCGTTCCAGCGGGGCCGTTCCAGCCGCTGGCCCGGCCCGGCGCTCGCAGCCCCGGCGGCACACCGCGCTCCGCTCCGCCTGCTCCGCACAGAGCTGCCGGCACAAGGATGGCCTCGGGAAGGGACGGCACCAACCCTCACGTGAGTCCCTCTTGGGGAAATACCCATCGCAGGGGGAAGCGGGAGGGAAGAGCCCCAGTTTGCGGGAAACGGGCATCACTTCTATCATTTGCTCCTAAGCTTTGGCAGGCAATTTCCTTTGAAAACTCAGTTCTGCGTTTTCCCTCTGCTCCCCTTTGAAGAAAAACCAGCGGCAGGATGTCTGCTGTGTTCTGCCAAGAGCAGTTATGAGCTTATATCCAAAAAAATAAGTGTAAGAAAAGGGATATTACTAAAAAGAGATGCTTTTTGGGGAAGGAGGGGCAGCAGAGGAAGAGATTAGCCTCCAGCCCTCAGAAGGAGGTAGCACACACTCTACAGGCTTCATCAGTCTGATCTGCCCCTCATCTCACAAAGCCTTTCTCTGTCTGGCAGAAAGCACTCTCAATCTGGAGAGGAGAAAAAGAAATAAATACAGCAAATACTGAGGGAGTGAAGAGGCCAAGGTTTCCTCTGTAGGGTTTATAGAGAAACAAAACTTCTTGGTGAAGCTCTTTCAGTTCTCTGTGTTGCTATTCGGAGTGTTTGTGTTTTTTAAGAAGGGTGTTTCTCGTGCGCAGCGTGCGTTCTCGGAAAAGGCAACTACCCAAGGGCTTGGAAAAAAGACACTGTTAGAGATGAAATGGAATCAAAGCCCGGATCACAAACACCCATCAAAACTCAGAAGTTCAAGTCCAGATCTGCACTTCAAAAAACTGTGGAGAAGGGAAGAATATGAAGCATTGCCCAGGGCACAGCTTCCAGCCCTGAGTAGATGGCATCAGGGTCCAAATTTTGCAGCTGATTTTTCTGTCTGAAATGGTCTTAATCATCCTTAGACTTGGCAGTGGGGAAGTCTATCTGGGGTCCCAATTTTTGTTTCTTCAGCCCATGTCAAAGAAATTTAAATGGTAAGATTTGTGCCCTTGGAAATAATCAGGGCAATGGTTCTTAACTAGAAAGAAGAGAGCTGAGGCTCCCCAAACCTGCAGAATGTATCTCCAGTGAGATACGAGGTGCAGAGCAGCTTTTGAACACCTGGGAGTAGCTGTGCTCAGTAGGAGACACAATTAGTGAGGAAGATGCACAGGTAACTATGACAGTTAGTGAAAATGAACTTTAATAAGACTGGGAGAGGTAAGAGTTAGTCTTTCCTAGAACTAGACACTAAAGGGAAAAACATAGACATCACTAAGCCAGAACTGATGGTAAACAGAGGACAAGAAAACTATGCTAAATAAAAA
The DNA here is from genome assembly GCA_013397395.1 of Sinosuthora webbiana. Classification (NCBI taxonomy): domain Eukaryota; kingdom Metazoa; phylum Chordata; class Aves; order Passeriformes; family Sylviidae; genus Sinosuthora; species Sinosuthora webbiana. Next base: position 104,122 of record VXBN01006014.1, read on the forward strand.
GGTCAAATTAACTCCCTGTATATTAAATCACTCCACTGAATGGAAAGTTTCAGATCTATCATGAATTTAAAGTCCAGGTATAATAGATTAAAAAAATCAGCTTCACTGATTAAAAATCTCATAAACTACTGAAAAATCTGGGGTTTAGAGTTTTCTCTTGAGATTAAGTGAAGAGCCAAAAGTGATCACCAGCATCTTTGGCCTTTACAATACTCAAATAAGTAAGCCCAGAAGGCCAAAGGTTCCTTGAGTTGCAGGATTCAGAAGAATGTCCTATCTGTTTCTAGAGCAGGGAGGTGTAGAGTGTGCACCACTACAGAGACTGCTCCAAGAATAACTGTGCTGCTAAGATTTCCTTTGTGATGCCACAGGGGAAGCCAGCAGGCAGCACAAAACACAGGTGAATGCACACAGACCCTGGCATGCTTATGATCAGGAAATGCAGCGTGGTAGGGGAGGGAGGGTTACCCACTGGTGTAATGAGTAAAACCCCACCACCAAACGAATATAGTTTAGTTGAGACTCCAAAGGATGTAAAAACATAAGCTGCAAACAGACCAAGAACTCTGGTTTCAATCTGCTTTCTTGCTGCAAACCCACAAAGGAGTAGAGTTGACCCGGAGAGCAAGGAGGCATGAGCTTGGAACACCAATCATGCGATTAACACATGAATAGCGAGTGTCTTTTCCAAGACTCATTTATCAAGGAACAAAGAAAGTTGTGGGTACAAGGAGTCTCATGCATACCTTTACTATCACATGTAAGTTGACTGCAAGCCAACCACTTTATTCTATAAATAAAGGCCTGAGTGAGCCTTCTTTGGGCTCTCCTGGCTCAGCAGCCTGACTGCACGGCAGTGATTTCCCCCTGCACTGTGACAACCCCTAAGGTTGCTCCTCAGAGCAAAGACCTTTTACCAGCAGCAGGTCTTTGGTAAGTGACTGATACTGCACATAACCCTGTAGTATGGTAACTGTGATTTGTGCCCTGGCAACTTTGATTTTATCTTGGTAACTTTGGTGGTTTTTTCTTGGTAACTTTTACTTGTGCCTTGGTAGTTTCGAATCATTGTTCAACTGATTGTGCTGTGTAATAACAGAGTGAACCTTGCTGCCAAATATTTTAAGTCACGTTTTTACAACGTCATATTAAAATCACTTTCACAAATGTCTTTGATTCCTGAAGTGATCTAAATCATTTGTTCATGACAAATTGGTGTAGTTGGCAGAATCCTGAATCAGGATTCAGGACAATAGCTGAGACAAGCAGAGAGTCCTATAAATGATGTGACTTGACAAGTATGAGGTAAGGGGAGGAGTGGTCAGTGGCAGAGGGAAAAAAAAAAGTGTTTTTCAGTGGAAAGTACATTTAAAAGCCTCTTTTGAGTCCCTGCTCTGAGCAGTGAATGCAGAGCAGGTATCTCCTTGGAAGTTTCCAGCTGTGGGTTTATGAAGATCTCGGGGAATGCGCTCTGCACACTGTGACACGTGACTCACTCCTCCCCAAAGAGCTCCTGGACGGAGCAGCAGGAACAGCCAGGAAAGTCAACTGTGATACAATTCAGAAATAGGAATTTTAATTCACAGACCCAGGGCCCTGTGTCTGAAGCAGTTGCACAGTACCTCCCAGCATTTCTTACACAACGTTTCCATGGACAGGCCAGGCAGGTAACTAAAATGAAAACAATGGACCTTTGTCCTCCTGTAGGAGACAGCAGGAAAAGGCAATCGAGATTTAAGAAGGCTCTGTGGAGAACTGATCAGTCCCCAATGCTTTCTGCTTATTCTGAAGCATGTACAGGAGCTCACTCAGCAAAATTGAAAGTGTCTGTAACAGGACTCCCTCATCCAGCATGTCATCAGCCTGTGGAATTTGCCATCTCCTGGGGCAGGTTAGAAGGTCAAATATTGGGGCGAGCAAACACTGAAAAGAGGTCAGGAGGTCCAGTAACAATATTTACAGTTATGCAAGCTAAAAAAGGTACCTTCAAATTCCATAAGCCAATAGCAGGATAAAAATAAATACTCTTTTCAGTTCCCTACAGGCTGTGGCACAATTGCTGACCAGACTACAAGTGGTAGCTTGCATTAGAGAAGTTACACACCAACTCTCCCTAAGTGGCACCCAGGACTGCTTTTTAACAGCAAGAAGTATCTCCCACTAATCCACTTTGTCCCTCGCAAAAATTCTCTTGTTCTGCATGTTTCTAAGGAGCTTGTTTTCCCATTCTGACTTCTAGGAAGACCAACAAAACCTCAGACGGTGCAGAGAGAGAAACAAAAAGGAAATGGTGCTGAAATAGCAAAAAGGCACAGGACTGTGCAGTCTAACCTGATTTATGCCAGCCAGTCAAGTGCTAAGACAATAAATAAAACTGGAATGCAAATATTTTGGTTAAACATACTAATTTACCTATTAAAAGATAAAACTTGGACATTATTTAATCTGAATGATGCGTTTTTCTCCCCAGATGTCTCTATTTGTGGCTTCCAAGTGAAACTATCACCTTCCTCTATTAAACACCTGCCATTGACAAGAAACCAGGCAGGGAGCAGTATCCTGGGGAGGTATAGCACAGTACATCCTGAGATAGCTGGGATCTAAAACATACATTTGGGATAGAAACAGAACAATCCAACAAGATCCCATCACCAATTTCCTTTCACTTCAGGAAACACAGGTTTATAAATTAAAAGTATGGCTTTGATAGAAACACCCTGTCTGATTTGTCTGTGCTACTCTCACCTCCAACCCTTCCATAGAAATCTGCAGTGGGGAGAACGGAGGAGGGAGCACATAGGACAGTTCTTTTCACCAGCAAAAAGCCCATTAAATCTGTTAAGCTGTGTACCTCAGCTGCTGCAGCCCAGGATCTGGCATCTCAACACAACCCTGTCCCACTGGTGACTGAAGCCAATGTCCCAGACTTTGAATGGGAGTGACAGAGACATCATCATTCCACCTCTCCCAGCACAGCAGCAGGGACCAGGAACAACCCTGTGGCAAGCTGAAACTCACACATATTGCCACAGCTAGGTCTGGTAGAGCCCCAAATGGATATTGCAGAGCAAGGATTGGGGCTGATACTAAATGGCTCCATAGTTTTATTAGATTTACATTTTTAAGTTTTCTTGCAGGGGTGTTACGTTCTTTACAAATGGGTGTTTAAGGGATGTGTGCCGGATGAAATGTCATCCGTGTTCATACTGCAGAAGAAGATTTATACTGTATGTTGTGTCTTTCTTTTTATAGTTTCTTACTCTTTGGATAAAAAAAAAAAAAATTTACAATCCTCTGGGATGAGAAGCAGAACTAATACCTCACCATTTAGGGAATCATTCATACTTCAAAAGTAAAAAGAGTAAACAGCTAAAATAATCATTCTGGAAAACAGACCCTACACTGAAATTTTTTGGCAGGAGTTGCTTCATGAATACCTTGAATGGAAAATACATCTGTGGAAATAGAGACAGGTTTACAAGTAACTTGCAAAGAAAAAAAAAAAGATTTCAAGTAATTGCATAGTTTACTTCCAGTGCTCAGTTCTGGACCAGATCTACAGCAGGCAGACTTTAGGAAGGCAGATAAATAGAGTTAGCTACAGGTCTAACAGTGTGGACTTCTCTGAAATGCCCATGAAACAATTGGAAAGTCCCCCTTACCACAGTAAATCCCATCTCTCACATCCCACTTTCAGTCTAAATCTGATAAGGGCATGCAGAGAGAGTGTGCACAGCTGTGCTAGACTTACAGTTTTTTGGTATTTTGTGGCTTTAAATTGTGCCTCAAGGCTGTGATGTGCTTACAGGTTCCTGGTTTGGGCAGGTATTCACCTGCTTCTCCAGCAGCAGCCAGTTTGCTCTCTCTAGTGCTCCAGGACCTCTCCTCTCCTCCAGCCATTTCTTGGAATGGTGGCATCTCGTATTGCCACCAAAGCAACGGCCTGGCCTGCCCCAGTGGACTTCTCTAGCATTATCTGGGCTCTCTAATTTGGGCCTCTATAGTCAAAGTCTGCATTGAGAAAGAGCCTTTCAAAAAGAAATCAAAGTGCTTCAGAAAAATCCATTTCTGTGACATCCTTGTACATTGTGTGCAATCCGGTCATCAGGCATCTGAGGAGCTTATCTCCCCGTGTTTTTAACTAAACTCACTCAGTTACTCCAGCCTTTCCAACAGGATCCCACTCCCAGGGTTACACTCCATCACCTGTGCCATTCATTAGACTCTGGTTCAGGGAGATAAAGTCAAAGAAAACTCACCATTTTTTGGCGGGGTGATGTTCTGGTTTGCTGTCCTGCAGCGTCTCCTGGGAGGATCACACACCTCTCCGTGACTGGGACTGCGTGGCCATGGCAGCACGTACAGACAGCAGAATCCCTCCTTTCAGAGGCAGCTACCCCTCATGGCTTTCCCACTCGGAGTGAATGTTTGCTTAGGCCCTTCCCAAACACGGTATTTTTCGTCTTGAGGAGCTGGACTCTGGGGTTTAAGGTATCTGGGGAAAATGAGTGGAGTTAAATACACCCTTGGAGCATCCCTAGACCAGTGGTTGATCTGGACCTTCACACTTCACCTCCTCAGGGGCAGTGAAAGGAAAGCAGCAACGTCTGAGGGAGGGAGCCTGGTGCCACACTGCACTGGACGTGTCTGATGGCCACAGCACAGCCAGAGCTCGCCTCACAACTAAAATGTTAACAGTTGTGAGGGACAAAAAATGGACAGGATAAAAGCAATCTGATGAGGCCCAGACATTTCTGAAGAGATGGGAGGGAGTGAGGGAACGGCCTGGGTCAGGGGGTGCTGTCACACACCCCGAGATAAGAGAACCCTAGAGCTTGACTGCTATAAAACTTTATAAAAAATAGCAGAATTTCTTTATACAGCTTGTACAGCTGAAGCAGGGAGAGCAGGAGGGCGCAGGACCCCGGAGGCACAGGCTGTCCCTGTGGGGACCGGCAGGAGGTGAACGCCACAGGGCCTGCGCGACAAGATGGCACCCGTGCCGCGCAGGAGGCTGAGGGGGGGCCTGGGGCCCCATGGCCTACTGAGAGTGACAGACAGCAAGTCAGCAGGGCTACACCCTGTCTGAGGGGAAAGGTCAGCCTGCAGCCACACCAAACCATGCCAGGACAGCCCTGCTGCCACCCCCGTGCTGCTGCAGCGGCTGGGCCTGGCCTGCTCGGCGGCCAGCGCGACTCCTCTCATTATTACGCCCCCTCATCCTCCTCAGCCCTCAGGGGCCGCACCAGCTCTTGCTGTGCAGCCGTTTCACACATCCACATACACATCCATCCACCCACGCTTGCACCCTGCAGGTTCGAGTGCACAAGGAGTCGTGGTTTTAGTGAGTAACCGTAATCCTGGTTATGGTGGTGGCAACACAGCTCTCCCGTCTGGCCAGCAGTAAACCACTTTGTGACTGGGCATCCTCTGCAGCATGAGGTACCTGTTAAAGCATACCTCAGTTGAATTTTTCTGTCTTTTGTCAAAGAGTTGCCCTTCTCACCTTCATTCCAGCCTGTGTCTGAGAGCTGATCCGTGCACCTGCCTCTCTGTTTGCCCCCAGCTGACTCACAGGGACAGCATCTCCCCTCACTTTCCATTGAAATGGAAGCCTGCAGTCCGAGTCTCAATTTCCCAGCCCTCCCTGTCAAATCTGTATTATTTTGCTATGTTTCTCTTCTGAGAACCAAAAATGGGCAGTGCTTCAGGCATACAATAACCACACACAGAAGTGTGAGCTTCTCCAAGTACAAAAGGGTGAATGGGCATTTTCACTGCCGTTTCCCTGTGCCTGGCTTGTGAGTCAAGTGTTTATAAAACTGTCTCCGAGGAAAGGCAATACAAGAAATGAGCTCTACTACTGTAATCTAGACTGCCTCAGGTATGTAAACACAGAACAGAAACATTTGGATTGGACACCAGAATGATGGAAGGGCCCAAGTGCAGAGGCTGCAAGATCCACATCACCAGTTACCATACACCTTGACACACTCCTTTGAACTAGCCAAGCTATAATTCCTTGTCAAGTTACATGGATCAGATATGTGACTCTGTAATTACAGCTGTATAAACCATTATACACAGGGTCTTAGAACTTTCTATCCAAAATAACCCTTGGGCAAGAAATTTCTCATGAAGCTGCTTGGGTCAAGGTTCAGTGAGTGCTGGAAATTCTGGGGGAATCCTATTGGCAGGTTTAGAGAAATGAGAACAAGAAAATGAGATAATGTTCTGGTTTGTGGCTTGTTCATGCACTCTTGGGTTTTTTCTTTATTTTTTCCCTAATATTTATGCATATTTGCAGGAGTTTTCTCTTTTGCAGTTACATAACAATAATATTCTGTGAGATTTAAAAGAAGGGCCAAATTCACCACAGACTTTGATTATGTGAGAAAAATAACTGCTCCAACCAACCTAACAAGAGCCAAAGGGTGGCCAACTATCCTTCTGTAACCTATGTTTTACTGAGGGAGTATTTCTGCAGAAAATAACAGCACAGAAATACGCTCCCAGGACTTGTGTGAGAACCAAGTTCTTCTGTCCCTAGTTCTCCAAGAGAGCCATGAATATCAATGAATTTAATTTCACAATCTCCACATGGAGCAAGAGGTGTTTTCCTGCCTATTTGACAGATGATAAGTCAAGGCAGAGATGGTTAAATGACCACTGACATACCCAAGGGCACAGCAGTACAAGGTGACAGGAGGGGGAAGGAAAGACTGAGCATCTCTGGATGGGTGAAGTACCATGGAGCAGCAGTGTTCTTTGGTTTCATCTTTGTTCTCACCGGTTAAATTCTTAATTTCCATCAATTCTTAAAGGAATTGTTGAAGATTTTTTTAGTCACCAGAGACCACTCTGCTACTTCAATGTAAAGAAGAGCATTAGCTGAAGCTGTCCATAAGAGACCACACATAATTCCTTCCCCTGCTGAATGTTAACTTCAACATCCATTGGAAAAAAATTTTGACACACTTTCAGAAGTTCAGGCACACAGCTGTGCTTGCACCTCTTTCTTGCTGGAACCAGAGTCACTCAACCACACTGGTGTAGGACGAAACCCCAAAGGCAAAGTGAAACAAGCTGAAATATGTTAAACAGAAATTCTGACTCAGAATGACCATACAGGTTCTTGATGCAACTTTTCAACTTGAACTTTGCACCTCCTTCTGGCTGATTCAAGATGAAATGTTGCTGCATGTCCCTGTGTGATTGCAGGCTGTGGCCACACAGTTTTTGCTGACTGAAGCTGGAACAGGGAGGTTCATCCTTCCTCATGACCACCATCAATTAGTGTTGCTGCCTCAATGCAATGCTCAAAGTAATCACTCTATCAAGACTGTCTGGGCTAGGAAACCTCCATTACTGAGTGTCTAAGTTAACCCAGATCATTGTGAAAGAACTTGCTTAAGGAATATGTCTGGACAGAGACAGAAATAGCAGCTCCTTTACACAGGCCTTCATCTACCTTACTGCAATGGGATACTGGCTTGTAACCTTGAGTATTTCTTAGCTGGTTATGTTAGCTGAAGATCTAATTATTCTGTGATCATCAGAAGACAAGATATACAATCTGGGTTCTTCTTCACTTATTTGTAAAAAATAAGGAAAAGAGTTAACAGATAAAAACTACAAAACATTGGCACTTGGGGTTTTTCTCATCTTTTGCCCATGGTGATACCTTGACTGGCAATCCACACTGATCAGGGAGACAATCCAGCAAAGTTTGATAGGCTACAAGAGAATATACTGTGCTGCTGTTTTCTTTTAACCAGAACGGATTTGAACTCCATCCTCACGTGCTAGATTCTTGGGAGCTGACTCTGGACCAATTCCTTAGCCAGCCCTCATTTTTGGCATGTGGTTGTGAAAAAGTTGCCGAAGGGAGTTGTGTCAAAGGGCTTTTACTTTGCTCTTAATGGCTCCACGTACAGTCTGAAGGAATCTGAAGCGCTCACGAAATGTGGTTTCCCCTCTGGTGTTTGCCGTTCAGCTGGCTCAGCAGCTCAACATTTAAAACCATTGTGAGTGGATTTAGCACTTGTGAAATAATGCTGGCCTGTTCAGACCCAGAGAGGGATGGGCAAAGTCCACTGGTACAATAAAAGCCCCACTTACCTACTTCTCCTATGAGGAGCCAGGGTGCAGTGGAGTTTGAGGGAAAAAGAGGTGTGTTTTGTCCCTGAGCTGATCTAACGCCCAGTTATTCTGCTGAGACCATAAAAGAAAAGGAGATAACAGGCACACTGCAGATCTGTATCCTTGTGCAGAGATTTGAACTCAGGACCAGGCTCAGACAAGCAACTCCAAAGCAGATGGCACCAGGTCTCGGTGGCTATTAATTAGATTGGATTTTGGTTATTGATGTGGAGTTGGGGAGCCCTCTGATTGATTTCCAAACCCCTCTGCACTGCCTTCAGCCACGAGCCCCCAGCCATCACCCTGAGTTACCCAACAGGGTCAGTTTTAGGGTGCTCAGTTTCCTGGGCCATGGCACAGGGGCAGTTCCCTTGCAGGTCCCTCCCTGGGAAGGGGAACGAGCTCAGGGCTCGGCTGCAGGCCAGTGTGGTGCTGAACTCAGGTGTTTAGGGCCAGGGTGGAGCAGGGCCATCCATCCCAGAGTGTTTCCTCTTACCTCACTCACACACTGCACAAACAGGGACATTATCATCTCTCCTGGGGGAGCAGCTGACTCAGACGCTTGGCCAGAGGCAGGGAAAGGTGTCCCTGTTGTCACCAACAGCAAAGAATGGCTAAAAAATAAAAAGATACGTCACTCTGTGGCTGAAATTATAACAACACATTCCTCTTTATTCTGATCCAAAAGCATTTTTTTTTCTTCCTTTGTTCCCCTCCCTGTGTTTTCCTATCTGATGAGAACTTGTTTCTCAGCTAGGAGCCTGGTCAGTCTGTTATTGGTTTTCCTAATACCATTTTCACGTTCCTCCCATTTTTTTGTTTTACATATTATCAAATGACTTATGAAAAGTAAAGTTCAGCCAACCAAACCTCAAAGGAGTTATGCAAGTGCAAGTAGCCCTGAGCTTTACCACAAGCCCTGTACATTGAAGATGCACGTCTGTGGATTGATAACTGTGTTTATGGAGTGCACTGTGGGTATACAGAGATGCAGATCTGGCTGCTGGGTGCTGTTCCCAGTGCCTATCCCTACATCAGAAGACGCTGTCTCTAGCCCTACTCCTGACCTCTAAGAACTGAGGGACAGTATCTGGCCGGGTGACTCCTCCAGCTGGATCAGTCAATTCCATAAGGATGATACAATTCCATACACATGATACATTTGTACCCTGCACACTGACAAAGTGCTTCTCTCCTGTTATCATCTGCTCAGTGGGTGTAATTGTAAGGCTGATTCAGCAGAAATGGGAGCCACGCTTGTGGGAAGTTTGTGTCAGGACCAGCCAAATGCACAGGCTAAGAGAGGGCTGTGATTTACTGATCACAATCTTTGTATGGAAAGATCTACGGGCTTTAAAGGCCCTCTTCTCCTTTTGGTGCATTGTGAAGGGCAGGTAGGACCCTGTGACTCCTCCTGGGCTGTGGATGATCCTCTGGGGACCTGAAATTGTGGGAATATTGTATGTTACAGAGCAGCACTCAGTCTGCCTTTTGCCCAAGGCACTCTCCTTACGTACACAGTCGATGTTAACATGTTGATACCTGTGAGCAGAGGGAAATTCACATTCTGTACTCCAGTGCTGCAGGAGCTGAGGTGTTGAGATGATGGAGGGAAGGCAGAGGATGGATTACAAGGTAAAAGATCTTCAAAAGGCCCCAGAAAACAAAACTGTTTTTGACTGGTGCCAGGGTCAAAATATGGATGGAACAATCACAATTTCAGTAAATATTTATCTCCCTGTCAGGTAGGGATAAATATACATTAAAAGTCAATGGTCATGGTAATCATATTGATGAGTGCAAAAAATTTCTTTTGCCCACTTTCTGTTGGTCATGTTAGCAGCAGCACGAAACAGAGTATCACCGTGCCCAAACAGAATAGGAGAAGTCATGAATAAGGAAAAAAGAGGCAAATTGGCATTTCTTTTAGTTGGGTTTTGTTTAGGGGTTTTTTCAAGGAAAAAAAAAGTCTGTAGTGAGTGCACAGAAAGGCACCACAAAACCCCAGGACTACAGCACAACATAGTGACAGTAAAGCTGATCTGCTCCAACAGGGGTGAGCTCTGCTGGGGGAGGCAGAAACCCAGAAGGGAAGAGTGTGATCAGGAATGGATGAACTATAGGGATAAACTCCTCAATAATTTCATGCTAGGTATTGTAAATGTTACAGTGCATAACTAAAACTGGGAGCTAATATGAGCCATTTGCCTAACCCATGCCAAATAAAGACCACCACAACTGCCCTTCAAACACAGTCATCCAGTGCCCAGTCTGTCCTACATGGTCCAGGATTTTTCTTTTTCCTATCTCTTTCATCCCTCCTCAGATATTTAGGACTTCATCTGGACACAGCTTTTTGGGTATCCCCTTACAAGGATCCAGCTTTGGTACACAATTCTTACTGAGTGAACCCCACTTGAAATCCAGGGCATGTGTTCTGCACCATTTCTGTCCCCTGCCCATCTTGAAGGGAGAAACAACAGAATAAACACAAGGCACAGTGGGAAAGGAATCATACAAAACGTCAGTTCCTGCAAAGTTTTGTTTTCCCACTCCAAAAATCTCAACATGTTCAGCGTCTGAATGTGAATGCTTTCTTCAGAGCAAGACTGTGTTTGCAGAATCCGGGCATTCAATTGTCAGAGGAATGGTTATTCTGCTTTAATCTCCACCCATTCCTATTCTGGCTCTGAGGTATTTGCTTCCCCAGTGCAGTCTCCTAGGAAGGCCTCATTTGCTACACCCCTTTCCAAAGGTCTCTCAAAGCAACGTCGACTCAGGAGAAAAACACAATTGTCACTAAGGGGATTTGGGCCTCCCTTTAATTTCTGCCATGCTGTCCTATAGCTCCTCATTAGAAAGTTAGCTCTTAAAGGTTCTTTGTCTCTGCAGGGTTGAAAGTTGCTGACTGAATGTCTGGGTCCAATTTTCCACCAGTCCTCCTTTAGCTGGCCATTCTCAGCTATGCAAAGTGTTGGCATAATGCTACAAGATCATTCACACATCAATCTTATTTTACATTTTGAACCCGTTTCCCAAAGGGGTTAATGAGAAAACAAAACACAACCTGAATAATAAGTCACCAGAAAAAACCACTATCCTAATCCTTTAATATAGAGCCAGAACAGCAGTTCTTTTCACAGAGGGAAGAGGATGGACGTTTTTCTAATCTGAGAATGTAATTCCCAGGGACAGTGTATGAGAAAACAGCAGTAATCTACAGAACACCCAGGAACAGTTGTTGAAAGATTCCCAGGGTGTTACTTTTGGCAGGACATCAGGTTCCAATAAAACCCTCTGAAAACACTAGCCTAACAACAACAACAATAATAATAATATTTTACACAGATGAAGAGTCTTTTATCTAAGGCTCACTGCAAATGATGAATGGGCTTCTTGAGGAGAGGTGAACAAACCCGATGCTCCATAGATACTGCCACTGATTCGGTGATGTAGAAAATAGGTTAGTGTGTTCAGACTTTGGAGGGTACACAGAAAAGAGTTAACATGTACAGGCAAGCTTGGGAGCGTTCTTTACAGTGAATTTAAATGGGCATTGTAATGTATTTTTTAATGTTTTCAGTAAATCAACTCCTGACATTCCACATACACGATCTGAGCACCTGTACACAAATCAAGTAACCAATGATTACCTTGTGCAAATACACAGAGCACTTGGTGAGTTCATTCACAGCTACTTCACTCTGAGGTGAAATTCTGTGTACTCTGCTCCAACTCCTTCTTGGCATGCTCTTGTATGTTTTCTGAGACTAGTCTGGACTTTAAGCACGTACATAACCATATATAAGTGTATGAAAAATTATGAACCAGAAGTGAGAGATTGGTATAAGCTGCATGTGAACTGCTGGCAGTTTTGGATCCAGACTCTCACTTTGCACTCTGAGCCCATCTCTGCAGGGGAGCCATTCCACAGTGTGGCCACCTTTCACAAAACCTGAAATTCTGCATCACTCTGGGCTACATACGAATCTCAGCCTACATTTCATATGCCATATGGGAAGATGCTGCTTGTGGTGTCACAGTGACAAAACCTGCAGCCAAACACAGCTTCTACTGCCCCATTAACAGTTTTTATGGCTGAACTGGATTGCATAGGATGTTTTGGCATGAACATATCATCAAATGTTGCTGCCCTGGCTGTGCCTAAGTGACTTGAAGAGGACAACATATATTGAGATAAGTAGTTCCTTTCCTCAGGGTCTCTCAGTTGATATTTCACGTGAGGATTACATCTTGCTCTTTGTAGCCACTTTCAGAGTCAATATCACTCTTATTTCCCAGCACAGCACTCTCCTCAGACAGCAAAAGCTGTTGAGTAGTCACTGTCTGTGCCTGGAGTACAGAGACCCTGGAATTCCTACTCACTGCTACATGAAGGAAATTATGAGACACAAGTCATGTTTCCTCTGTGTCATAAGGGTAACAACACCAGCAAGGAAGGTTTTGTCAAGACACCCCCAGGCCTGAGCAGTGACTAACAAGCAGAAAGATTAGATATCAGGGTGATCTAATAGCCTGCTGCTCCCAAAGGGGGAAGCCCTGCTCCACTTCAGCCTATGACTCTTTGCTCCCTCCTTATCTCCTGCTCCCAAACACATCCCACCTTGCCCTTGTTCTGGAATTTGCCAAACCCTTCTCACAGACAGTTCAGCTCATTAAAGCTGGCAAAAACAGTCCTTTTACATTTAAAAAAAAAATATTTATTTATTTTAATTTAGCTTAGGTTATTGAGCAGGTTGGCTCATAACAGGGTCTTAGGAAAGCAAAAGTGCAAGTGAGCACAAGACTCACAGCAGGAGCATTTGCTCTGGACTCTTAGATCACCACAGCTACAAGCTGTAACCCTCAGAGTTGAACAGAAGATACTCTGTGGCTTCTAGTTTCACTTTTTTCTTATTGTTGACCATAGCTACTTTCTGAGATAATTTGGCCAAGCCAGGAAGCGGATTAGCAGAATAATTGATGTAATTCATAAGTTACATTCAGCTGCAAATGCAGAAGAGGGAATAATTCTGGCCTCTTGGAGCTGTATTATACAATACCACAAAAGAATGAACAGGGGCAATTAGAATTGATGACACACAACTGGAATAGCTTTTATGGGTTGAACATACCATGATGGCAAGGCATCACAGCCTCTAGGAGCTGTGTAATGCTTTACTCACTATCAGATATACCCACACGGCTTCCCTGTGGCTTGAACCAGCATCTATCACTAAGCTAAAATACAGAGCAGCTCACCAAGCATCGTGAGTCACTGCAGCATTTAAGTCCATTTTCTCTGTCCAGTTTTGTTTGTCCTAGACCTGGAGGGCACCCGGTCAGAATCCTTAAAGGACCTTCAATACCAGCATAACTGGAGTGTTTTTACCTCCCTACAATCGTGCATGCACTTGTGTCTTTTGGCACTCTGTTCCCGTACAGAGGTGACAGATGTGCAAGTGCTGCTGTTAGACGCACTGTAAAAGTTTACAAGTACAGCAGCTGTATTTGGAAGCTAAATTCTGAGGAAGTGAACTGCTCCCATCTTCCCAGATTCTGCTTTTGAACAGCCCTACAGTTATGGTCAGACCTTAGAGAGATTTTTGTGGTGCTAAAAGAATGTTTTGGAATTTCTTGTCCAGCTATCTGCCCTCAAAGCTTAGCAGATGACTCACAAGCATTCACCTCTATTTGTTGCTGAGCTAAAACTTTTATCCCCTCGACTTCTTGTGAAGTTCCACTCTGTATCTTTTCAGAAGCAGAGCCTGTTCTAATGCGAAAGAACAAATGTGGGAAGCAACTCAGAATTCAAGCTTTCCACAGCTCTCGTGCTAAATTCCCCCTGAGCTCATGTGCACGTATCCCTAGAGGCACTTGCACACATAAATCACCACTTCCCTACGTTTGGCACACGCAGAGAGCACGCTGCCTGGCACACTGCTCACATGTGCTGCAACTGACTGCAGGCAGCTCTGCAGAGGAGTTTGGAGAAGCTCCTTTGTCATCAGGAGACACAAAATCTGGCTGAATATTTTGCTGATATTCTTTATGTGTCAGGCTCACTGTTGCCTGTCACTTCCTGACAGAGTTTCTGCAGCCTTGCACCCATGGGATTATTGAAAGAGGTGCTTTTCACTCATGGCAAGTAGAAAAGATATTTCCACATCCACGATGGTATTTGTTTACCTTGCTGTACCTGTAAGTGATCACAGTTTGACCAAGCTTCAATTTCAAGAAAAGCAGCTGCTAAAGCAACAAACACCATCTTACCCAGACCACCCCATCTCACCCAGGCTGAGGAGTTTACTGCAGTCTCACAGCAGCAGCTCACTATTTTGCTTGAATATTCAGCCCCAGATAAAGAAGATATGGCCAGAGAAGTTCAAGCTAAAAATACCGATCTTGTGCCATGCCTTGGGTTATTTTACCACCTTGTACCAGGGCAAGTGCACGCCAAGTGAATTTTTCAGAGTGGTTTGTGAAAATTCCTTTGTAGTACAACATTGATCGTATCTCTTTCAACCGTAATTTTTTCCCCTGCAAGTGGGTCAGATTCCTTCTGGGTCCTAAAAACAGCTTTTGAGAAAGGAATACTTCTTTTACTCTTAACCTGGAAATTTACAATCTGGTCCGAACTGCTCTGAGTTATGCAAGTCCAGATCTGTACTCCTTTCATAATTGTCTACCATGGTAACAAAGAGGGCAGCGCCACGTCTGGTCCCTCAAGCTCTGAACTTGTGCCAAAGATAACCAGTTATACTGGCATAATTAATTTTGATGCATTAATAGCACAACAGTTTTTGTCTTTACCAGCCAGAATATCTGCCAGCAGGATCTGGCAAACATAATTTAACGAAGATTCTTCCTCTCTTAGGAGGGAGAACAATCCCTGATTTCAAAGAACAGGACAGGAATCCTCATTTAGGGATTAATCATCACTTCGTAACTCCTGCAAAATTCACACTCCAGGCTCTGATTTAGTTATACACAATTGCTCTGGCTTACTAATTAAGAATAACATGGGTATTAGCCTTTCTTCTTTTAGGTTTTTAAATTGCTGATTTAAAACTCCTCTCGGTGTGAGAAGCATTGCTAAATATCTGAAGTGTAAAACAGCAAGGACATTTGCATCTCCAGCCAAACCCAGAGGGGTCGGAAAGAGAGGCAGGATTTACATTCAGTACCTCCGCCTACAACCTGGAGGACATCTGGAACTCTTCAGCCTCCACTCCATGAGAAAGGGACTTCTCTCCTGAGGGTACAAAGCAGATTCATAGTTTGCCTCTATTTGTTGGCACTGAGGGGGCTTGAGCTTGAAATTATCAATTCCCTCCTATGACTTATATATGAGACAAAGCAAGAATTACTCCAGAGACACATGAAGCTGACACTTACAAAGCCTTTCTTGCTCTTTCCCTCGAGTTCCTAACAGATATCCAGCTTTTCAGCTCATGTGGGTGTTCTCAACCACCCCAAGTCACACTCTATTTATTGAGTGGAAATGAAAGCAAAATGGTTTCTCCATCTCACTTAAGGTAGGAAGAAAACCCCCACCTTCCCTTTCTAATTCTAAAGCAGATTTCAATGAGCCCCACTTTGTTATCAGTACCAGTAAGGCTACTCTTATGGCAGGAAGAAGATGATTTACAAGGTCAGTCTCCCACATCTGCTGGATATTAGTCTAGGCTTTTACAAGAGGCGTTGGACAGTGCTGCTGGATGGCAGGGGTGATAACTCATCTCAGTCTGATTAAGGCAACATTTCTTCTAATAGCTTGTTATTAAGAACTATGTGATTAACTTTGACTTCAGTACTCCGTAGGGATTTATTATCTTCCTGATTCCTTTGAGCCTGATTCGATAGCAGTTTTGAATTATGAAATTTGATGCCAACTTTGATTCGGTTGCATCAATAGCTTTCTTCCCCCCCAAAAGCCCTTTCTTTGTTCACTCCTTTATGCCACCAAGACTTGCTATTCTCTTTGCACCTGCAGAATTTCTTTATAATAATAATAATAATAATAATAATAATAATAATAATAATAAAAAGCAGCAGCACACAAGTTTACTCGCTGTACCAAACCACAGGTCCCAAGAGCGCATGGCAACATGGCAAACAGGCAGAGATGTGAGTAAGAGGAGACGGAGGAGATGGATGATCAGCCTGGAGGCAGTGGCAGAACGAAGCATGGGCACAAGGAGCACAGGAGCAGGGGCAGGCCTGCAGGCAGCCATTAGGCAAATAAGGCACGTTCAACCATGTCCCCATCATGAGGGGTTCCACGGGGAGCCACGTGAGCTTTTTCTGATTCACTTTGATGAAGGGATGCTGGAAGTAGATAGTTAAACCATTTCAGCTGGGGTGTCCTCAAGACACAGTAAACATTCCCAGTGGAATATTCTGCTCCTCCTGGGTGCTCAGAGTCAAGACACAACCGGACGCTGACTGAGAACTCGTTCTAAAGATGATTGTGGTATGTGGGGTCCTGGGGGGGAAACGGTGGTGGAGCAGCATCTGCTTTACTCCTCAGCAGCTTTCAAACACATCTGGAGGGGTTGCACGTTGCATATCCTCCTGCCACAGTAGCAGAAATGGTTTGGGGGGGTCTTTGTCATGCAAAGAAAGGAATAGAACGAAAACCATTTGTACTGGATACTACCATTAGATCTCATTGTGGTCTGTCTGTCTATGGGAGCCTGGATTCTCAAAGGAAAAGAATTTCCAGGATAGTCCTTTCTGTGCATTTTTCCAGGGTAGCAGCAATAATTTCTTTCATGTGGAGATGTCATTTCCACAAGGCAGTGCTTTCTCAGTTGGTTCAAGAATATATTCCTGATAGTGCAGACTTGCCAGCTGCCCAGGAAGCTTGTTCATTTAATTGTCAAATACACAGCTGAGGTAAGAAGTGCTTTCTCCATTCCCCCCTCCATTTCTAGGTGCACTCCAAGGGATTAAATGCATTTTGAAAAGTACTCGTGCTCTGTTTGCAGCAGTAGCCCTCTCTTAGCCCAGCTGTAGCTGGAAAAGCTGAGATCCACTGCAGTGATTTTGCTAACATTCCGGTGACCTGACCATCCACAGGGACAGGGCAGTTTTGATAGCAAGCCCTTAATTCTTCATTCTGTAGACCCAGCTGGTCCACAGAGGCTGACATCATTTGACCACAAAATATAATGCTAACCACCAACTTTTTTGCCAAAATATAATTTGATAGCTCAACACACTAAAATTTCTTTTGGAATCAGTGTCCACTATATATGCTATTATTCACCAGTGGCATGCATTCAATGTCTCTGTGCAATCATCCAGCAGTCTTTTTTCTACGGATATGTTTGCCAAGATGAAAAACAAGGAAAAATTTAAACCATTTTCAATGTGCTTCCAACTATTGGACTAAGTTTTCTGAACCACATTGTTGAGTTGTGATCTAAATTAATGAATATTCTCCTGAGCAGCTGCTATTCAAACAGTTAGTCTCCATTTTCTTTTTTTTTTTTGATTACAATCTGTAAACCATTGAACACGAATATTATCAGGTAGGGCTACACATGTGGACAATCTGGGTTCACTACAAAGCAGGTCCCAAGGGAATTTACTTCTTCCCCTGTAGCCTGGAATGATTTTATAGTCTTTTTTGGAGTGAAGAGTTTTCTTTAAACAAAAAAAAAGTCCAAATACCTGCTGGTGTTGCTGTTGCCAGTTTGACAACTGTGACATATGAACATTTCACAGGAAATGTGGAGGTTTTTTTGGGTTTGTATTTTTTTTTCCCTCAGGCAGCTCAGAGTCCTGAAAGAGCTGCTGATGAAATATTGAACAAGTGTTGTTAACATCTACTTCCAGCAATATAACAGCTCAGCTATAAGTTTTAGTCAGAATAAAATCTTGATATGGAATAGCTTTCCACTGGAAAATGTTCTAATGAATCTTTTTTGCAACTGTGTTGAGAATACCAAAATTTGTGAAAGTTTTCCATCTAGATGTCTCAGAATGAAACATTTAATCTTTTCCCTTTGAAACAGCTCTTTATTTTCTGTTTGATTGACCCAGTACTTTATGTTACAAAACATTTAGAATATTTTTCGAGTAGCTAAAACATTTTCTCTCAACACAATATAGGATATTTTTCCCCTTTCACTTTTCTTTCCCAAAAAATTTTGAAGGATTTAGCATCATCCTTCCAGATCAGAGCAAAGTAAAGTGAATGTAACCAAGAAATGAGTGCATGTTCCCCTCTCTCCTCTGGATCGGAGCCACACAAGGCCTGGATCAGTTACAGCTTTCTGCTGAAAAGCTTGGCTGCTCACCTCGGGCTGCAGGGACTCGGGATCAGCTTTGGACAGTCTCTGGTTAAGGCTCCAGTGTCAAGGCATTGCCTGTCACAGCAGTCTCCTTCCTCCCTGGATTCTGCAATTCTAGTACCGCAAGAACCACTGAGTGTGTGGTCTTAGTAAACACAGAGCAAATTCCAAACTCTCTAGCAAGATATCCTGAACAAACACTTTGTGCCTAGAATGCACTGATTAATAAAATAGAGCAGTTCAGACTTTATGAGGCTGTTGTGTGGAGGACTGAGATTTTCTGCTTAAAACGCTTCCCTTTCTTGACCTTGAGAAGCAGAGGAAGATCTAAACACAGTTATCTGCTACGTAATTATTGATTATCTGTGACTGTTGGTTGAGATGCAGGCTATTTCCAGATGAACAGAACAACTTTAACTACACTACCAGAAATTCAGTGATGGTTGCTAGAGCATGTAATTGAGGTTGTTACAGGTAAACACCAGCAAGGGTTGGGTATTCACCAGCTAAAGCCAGCTACTACCCACGCTGTTCCAGCACACACTAATGATCAGCCCCTTCCTAACCTGTTCTCAAAAGATTTGCCTCTTCAAAAATCATAGAGTGGATAGAGTTGGAACCCCCCTGCCACAGGCAGGGACACATTCCACTAGAGCAGGTTATATCCAGCCTGGCCTTGAACATTTCCAGGGATGGGGAGTCCAGAAACTCTCTGGGTAACCTGTTCCAGAGCCTCACCACCCCTAGAATAAAGAATTTCTCCCTAATATCTGTAAACCTGCTCTCCTTCAGCTTGAGGCCCTTCTCCCTTGTCCTATCCCTGCATGCTCTTGGAAAATGTCCTGCTCCCTCTCTCACAGGCTCCTTCTAGGTGCAGGGAAGTGCCCCAAGGCTTACCCAGACTCTTCTCCTAAAGTCTTCTTACCCAGACTCTTTGCTGACACAACCCCAACTCTCCCAGCTGTTTGCATAGGAGAGGAGCTCTAGCCCTGGGATCCACTCAGTGGCCTCCTCTGGGCTTGCTCCAACAGGTCAGCACCTTTCCTGCGCTGGGAAAGCAGAAATGCTCCAGGTGGGCTCTCACAGGAGCACAACTCACCTGGCTGCAATGCAGACGGGTGCAGCAGAGGGTTCTAAAGTTCAGGATCTGGCTCAGATGGTGACGATGCCCCTGCTGCTGTGTTTTTGTGCTCCTCCCAGCCATGCAGCTCTCTCTGTAGGTGTTTGCCATCCCTGCTTGGCAGGGCAGGCTGAGCTGCAGCACGGCAGGCAGGTGTGTGCTGTTGAAGTAACCATGACAGGAAAGGGCAGATCCAGCAGATCCTTCAGGTGGTTCAGCACCCACCCAGCTTGTCATGCGACTGCAGCAGTATGAATACAGTTCCACTGCCTTCTCAAGGGACATAAACCCAGTGAAGTGTTGCATAATCCTGCTCACCCACCATTGACATCTTTGGGATTTCATTGTAGCTAGGTGAATCCATTCAACTGAAGAAACTTTTGATGTCAGGACACAACCAGATCTGAATGATGTACTGCCTTTGCTGTCTATTTAACTCTACAATTTATTGCCTTTTAAAGCCATGCTAGATTATTTATGGAGAGGAAACCAATAAAAGATACAGATACATGGCAGAGACTTTAGAATGTTCTCTGGCAGGAAGCTACACAAAAGCAGAGAAGTCACTGCAGGGAAAATACAGCTTCTCTAAAAAACAAAAAAACAGTATTTAGAGAAATGCACTTTGTCATCATCACATGGCAAGGTCCTTATAAACACCCTTGATTCTGGAATCTCTTAAATTTACACTTTCTGGCATCAATATCCTGATCCCACAGATCTGTCTGAACAAAGATGCCAAAAAGTTATTTGATTAAACTGAAGAATTGACTAAGTCTAACCTTATCTGTAGTGAAATAGATGAGTAGAATTGCTGCTATATCAGCAGCAAAGCTGACTCAAGTTTACCGGTGTACAGCAATACATTTCAAAAGTTTAGCAAGAGAAACAGATACTCAGGAGTCCTTGGGGATCACTGAATTATTCAGTGTTGCCTTTTGAGTAAGGCTGATGCTGCACCACTTGGCTGCTTCTGTACCAAATCCAGTAACTGGGATTGGACTGGAGCATGTGAAGGTGTCACATCTTGATTTAAAGATTTCAAGAGACGGACAATTTACCCCCTCTCTTGGCAAGTCATCTCCCCGTCTTCATTTTCAATTTAAACTTAACCTCAATTCAGCTTCCTGTCAGAGGGGGGTTTGTGTGCATTCTCCAGCAATATTTAAAAGTTGGTTTAGTACCTGATGTTAATTAAATCTGAATTAATATTTCTTTTAAGCAGGACAGCTGCATCTCCTTCAGTTTCCCACTGCAAGGCATTTTATAGCATCTTCATAATTTGTATGATTTTTTTTTCTGTGCACTCTCCAGATTTTACAGATTTCTCAGCTGTGAGCAAGTTTCTCATGTATTGTGATATTAAATAAGTTAACCTTACCAACACAGCTCTGCTCCTGTCATCACTGTAGAACTGCCATGTCCCACAGCAAGCTCATGTTCAGTGCTATTTCCATGAGGACCCTTAAATCCATTTCTGAAACTGCCTTCCAGTTGGATGGTTCTTAATGCTCATGAGCTGTATTTCACTTGCATTGTACCTAGAAATCATTACAAAGCCTACATATGGAAAATAGTTAGAGTAACCCTCATTATTTCATGCCATATCAGTGCAAACTGGCCTGGGAAAATCTCCTGGCACATGGCCACGTTGATTAGAATCAAGTTACTTGTTCATACTGCCTCAGCTGAGGCTGGTTCCACTTTGTGACACACAGAGATAAATGATCCCCTCTTGCCTTCCCTACCTCCACAAACGCATATGAACAGATTCTTGTTAAATAGCATTACTTTCACTTGCCCCCTCAGCCATATTTGCAGCCTCATGCCCTCTGTCACAGGCTGCCTCTCACATATTCTATTCTCCAGACCTGCAAGGCTCTTTAACAACACTTATTTCAAGCCAGCTTTGGGCTCAAAACCGACACAGATAAAAATACTGAACTGCCTCAGCAGCAGTCAACACATCCATCCCAGTCTGGATGGTTCCAGCTCCAGCACTCAACATCTGTGCCAAAGCCAGCTAAGGCACCAACTAATTCTGGCCAGCAGAGCACAGCGCTGGGGCTCAGTAAGGGCTGCAAAGGGCAATAAATCTGACAGGGAATCGTCTAACACAATCAATATGTTCAAATAATATTTTCTGAAACAAAAAAATAATGCCCCAGAAGCCAAACCTCGCTTTAAACTGGGCACAATATTGTCTATTCCCTTTCCTGCTCTGCTAGGTGAATCCCATATCAAACTTTCTCCTTATTTGCCCTCTGCTATCAAAGCTGAGCCAGGGTTACTGAGGTCACCTCTTGGCCCCTCTCTGTGGTAACTCTCTTCTGGACTCTAAAGTTTGCTAATTGCTCAAAGACTTTCTAAAAGTGAGCAAGAGAAAGCTGTGCAACTCACACAACTCTTTTGCTTCTCTGGTGCTGTTTAGGCATGCTGGGGTTTATTTTTTTATTCTTTATGGCTGCTGGTTTTCATCTTTCATGGCTATTTGTGAGGGCTGGAAAGTATTTCTGCATTCCCATGATGCTCGATTACATCATCCTGAGTCTCTTTAAACACAAAAGAGAACTACTGAGTATTTCTGCTGTTCCTGAATCTTTAAGACTTTCACCATCTTCTGCTAAGCAAGTGAGCCATGCTATTGCTAGAAATGATTTTATTGCTGTCACCCTTTAAAATGCCTTACTGTCCTTAGGCTGCAAGGTAGAACTTTCTTTTGCTCCCTTTCAAGTTTTTCCCTTCTTTATATTTCCACAGGCTCCAATTTACATAATTGCTGCCTCCTTCCTCTTTCTTCTCCTCTTCCCCGTTTATCTGATATATTTTTAATAGCTGCCCTTACTTCCTCACTTCATAAGGAGGTGCCGCTAACCAGAGATGCCCTTGCTCACGATTGTGAAATTGTGGTTTTTAGTCATCTAGTAAAGTTTCCTAGAATAATTTCCAGTTTTCGTTCACATCTTCCTGTCTAGATCTCACACAGACACTGTGTTCCTCTCTTCCCAAACACATCCTTTCATCATTTTCTTGGTTGCTTTGTGAAATAGGCCGTGGGGAGCATCACGCACAAGACTGGACAGAGAGGTAGAAAACTGACTAGAAAGTAGATCTTGTGTCTTCCCTTAGACAAGGGAGAAGATGGAAAGTTCTTCATTTAACATCCTAACAAGAAAAATGAGATTATTTTCAATGTCTTTGCAGAATATGCTGGACTAAGGTTCGGGTCCTGTTCTCATTTAGTCTAATTAGAGTCACTACCAGGAATTGCTAAGCTTGCACAGGCAGTTTCTTTTCTAGGAACTAACCAGCTCTACTCAGTTTGAAAATTATTGGAAATATGTTTTAGGCATTATTACCAAAGAACAAAGAAGCTACTGGGAAAATGACATTAAAAAGTCTAGAAGTTCAAATAAGCACTAAAATACTAAGAACTTACTTATTCCTATTAAACTTTCCAGAAGCTTGTGCTTTGTTAACAGCAGTGATAATTAAATGGGCTCTTAGTCCAGCTGTGTTGCACTCGGGAGTCCTGGGGGAAAACACTAGGGTATGGCATTAGCTTCCCAGATTTTTAGGAGTACCTTGGGAGAGTTTTTTCTCTCCAAAAAACTGAGAACAGATGAATGGAGTTGCCTCATTGCTGTTCCTCCTTCCTGTTACATGCTGGGTTTGAGAACTATAAGGAAGCAAAGGACAAGGGTACGTGATGAGGCAGGAGCTTACCAGAGCTGAAAGTGCTAGTGATTGTGAAATTAGAGTCTTGATTACAACTGAGCGCTGATTAAGCAAAAATGTGGTAGGAATCTAGAGCTACTTCTTGGTAGATTTTTGGGTGGTGGGATGATAACACACAACAAAAGAAGCATCCAGCTGTGCATAAGCAGAACTCCTAAAGGTCTTTTCTGGGTGGTGGGGATTTTTTTGTTTTTTTTCTCCCTTAAATGAAGTTGTCTGCAATAGCATGAGGGAAGAGAAGAAAGGAAGAGGACTTTGGGGATAATAGTCTTCCTAATAAACATTATAGAAACTTTGCTCCGTCATTATAGCTATTGACTTGATTTTAATGTGGCTGTTTGTGGGGAAATAAAATTGTGCACAAACCAGGTAAAAATGGCTAGTAGCCAGGAAAAATTAGAAACACAGCAGAAGGAACCAGGGGTTTGGGGTGTGCAGTAAACACGGATCTGTCAGGAGGAAAATGACAATTGTCAACCTCAGGAAAAGACTTCTTCATCCCAGGCGTGCTACTGTTACTTCAGGCCACAGAACTGATGCAAGGGCTGAGGTTTGTGTTTCATGCATAATGCAACAGGAGAAGTAATTCCAGTGCAGGAATAAAAAAAAGTTGATTTTTTTCCATCAACCCTAGCCTCCCTTCTTAGCTCATTTTAAAGTTTTAAATCTCTTTCCAGACTAAAATAACGCCCACATAGTCCTATCCCCACTGGAGTTCAATTTAGTTATCTGGAAACACGACGATGAAATGATAGTGCAACTATTTCTCAGTTATGGTGAAACCAAGAAAGTTTTAGGGGGAAAAAAAAAAAGGGTTTAACTGGGGCAGAGAATAGAACTAGCTACTAAATATTTTACTACAGAAAGATCTGGAACATACACAGTTTGGTGCAGCAGATTTGGTTTTCTGTGCTATTGGCAATTCTTTTTTAAAAATTAGGTCACTTTTCCAAGGAAACCTTAGTAACTGGCATCTGTGGAGATTATACACTGCAGCTTGAAAGAAAAGTCTTTTTAACAGCAGCATCTCCCATCCTACGTCTATTGTTTTTCAGCAAACAACAGAAGATTTGTCAAATTGGAGTGGCTGTATTTAGTCTCATGTTTACACTTCTCTACAGCTGAATGCTAAATTAGAGTGTCACGTTGTCATAATTCTCTAAGCTTAGCTGGTTTGTTGTTTTATTTTTTTTCTACTCAGTGCTCCTTTACACATTCCTTCAAATTATGGGAGAATTTACTTTGAACATAACTATTGGACTTTTTCCTGGGAAAGACTGTCTTCTGCTTCAGAAGCATAAACCTAGAGATAGAGAGATGTAGATATATCTATGCAAGGTATATGTATTGGTCCTTATAAACCAAAATCCAGCAGGTACTGTGGCTGACTCTAGGACACTTGTTTTCTACCCAGTCTAATATAGATTTCTCCTTACTTAACCTCTGACAGCCATGCCTAAAACACACCTTTGAGATGTGTAAGAAAACAACTCTCTCTGATGGTGGTCAAACATTGCAGCAGGCTGCTCAGAGAGGTTTGGAGACTCCACCCATTGAACACCTCAGTGATATGACCCCGAGGAACTCCAGGTATCCCCACGCTTGGCCGAGTTTTGAGCAGAGGGTTGGGCCTGATGACCTCCAAGGGTGCCTGTTGGCTTCAGCAGCAGCAATGAATCACATCTCCAGCAGTCCCACTGGCAGGTGTAAAGGGGTGCTGGGCTCTGCTGGGCTCAGGCACTCTGGATCCAGTGCTGGTGGTGCCTGGAGTGACCGTGAGGCTCAGCAAGGTCACCACTGACAGCACAAGTGCAGGGAGAGCTCATGTGGAAGGCAGGGCTGAGGGATGCTGCTGCTGAAAGCTTCAAATATGCATGCTGCTGCTCTGAGGGGAGGACTGCTCTTCCATGAGACTGGCCACAGAGGCAGCCTCCCCTTGACAGAAATACTGTTCTTGAGTACGTGAAATAATTATGAGATGAATATGAATTGAAAGTGCACTTCCTCTTGACCTACTTCCCAGGCAGAGAAGCACAGCTTGATGCCCTCCTGTTTGGAGAGGTAAAATTATCTCTGCATTCCCTGGGCTCCACACAAGCCTCTATTGTTTGGTACCAACCACATGGCTCATTATCGTGCCTACTACGCAGTCTCTCATAATGATTTCCTTCCCTCTCCTGTCAACACCCAGCTGACTAACCAAACTGGTTTCTGGGCAGAGAAGTGGGCCTGTTTACCCCGTCAATAAATACACCTCTTTTTTGTTTGTACTGTGAGGGTAAACATGCACAATGGCACTGCAAGCTGGCCTTGGGAAAGCGGCTGCTTATTCCGAGCTGCTCCAGGACTACAGGCATCAGGTTCCTTCCTTGTTAAGGGCACAGAGCTTTCCTGCTCCCAAGGCTGTGGGATGCATCTTTTTACTCCACCACAAAATCAATTACAAGTTCCATTAATGCCAGGGGAGTCTGGCTGGGCCCTGAGCCTCCGTGGATTAATCCTGCAGCAGCCCAAGGGTTAGAGCAGGACAGCAGTGCCAATTCTGTGACAGCCTCCTGGCATGAGGGATGTAAGCTCCAGAAATAGAGCTTTTGACACATGGGCCTTCCTTTCTCTTCAGAGAGGCCTGGGGCTCTTGCTCAGGTGTCTAAGTACAGAGGATGCTCCAGCACAGCTCTTGCTGGCATTTCAAAGCCATCAACTGTTCTGGCACTGCATGGTTCTTTCATCAAAGGAACTAAGAAACTGTTTGAAAGGGGAGAAGCTGCTGGGATTTTCTGCCCTGGATAGGCTTCCAAAAAAAAAAAAAAATCAGTTCATGTGTTTTTTTAGATATTTATTATAATTGATGTCTTGGTATACAACTTCTACTGGAAGCAGTGGAGAGTAAGGGGTCACTAAATGATTTTTTAGTTAATCCCTAACCTGAATAAACCACATGGAGAGAAGGGATAGGACGGGGTATAAATTGCCAGAACAAAATCTCCATTCCAATCTCCCAGGCAGAAGTCTGTAGGCCACAGTGAGGAAAGCTTCTGCTAGGAAAGAATCTGACCATGGGTTGTGTTTTTTTTCACGTGTGCTTGACACCAAAGATAATAGCTTTTTCTGCAAACTTCACCCAGGATGGATTGTGAATCAGGGCACATGAATCACCTGCCAAACCCTCCGGTGCGTCAGTGATAAGAGAACACAAATTCAGAAGTGCAGGTGCCAAATCAGCAGCTGGAGCAGAGCTGACAGCACAGCAGAGACAATGACCACTCCTGAATTCTTTCCTGGCCACGGTTTGAATGTTGCATCTCACTTTCCACGTTAAGATGTGACACATCTGAGCGATGTGGCCGCTGTGACAGATCTGGATGTCCACCTGACTCTCCTGCCTTGCCAGCAGTGATAATTTCATTCTATTTGGGCATCCACAGTTGCTGCTATTATCTCAAACATCACTAACTAATCTCACAACCACCAGGTGTGTCCAATAACCAAGTGTAGTTCTAGATTTATCTTATCTCAGGGTGTGTGTGCATGTGGTTTTGGTTTTTGGGGGATTTTTTCCCTCTCCAGTGCGGTGATGTAACATTCTTCCTCCTGAAGACAATTCTGTTGTCAGCAAGGATACTGAACAGGCAAACTCCTTGTCTGAGATTAAGTCAAGGAAACTGATTCAAGGCGTTGTTTTTGGTCGCCAAAGCAAGCACAGCTTCAGCTGAACTGGGCTCTCATTCTCTTAATTTATTTTTACAGTCTAATTAAATTAATCTTAATTAATTAATTACACTAGAGAAGATTGCCTCCAATCCACACAAATGCTGCAAGCGTGCCAAACCCAAAGCCAGTAGGAGTTACTAATCAGCACCCTTGGACAGCCAGCCACACCCCAGGGCTGCCCACTCAGTTGCAGCCCCAGTGGATCTTTCTCCCCCGCAGCTTTCAGCAGGAGCTCATCTGGCCATGGAGGCAGGCACACACACCAAACAGGTACCCTGCCTCTGAGGAGCTGCAGGCAAAAGGCCATTCCACAGCCATTTGCTTAAATGTTGCTTTGCCTTCCCCGATGCAAAGCACTTCCTGTGACACTTTACAAATGTCAGCATAATGAAGCTTGGAGTTCATTTCATCCACCTCCCTCCAAGTGACTAGTAAGGCCTCAGACAGTGTAATTTTTCAGAGAGCAGTATTTTCCTGCACTGTTGCCTGGAACAGCTGCCTGAGCAAGGGATTGTGGCTGAGAAGTTCCCTCTGGTTATCCCAGAAGTTCCAGCCCTGTTAGGCTCATTAAGGGGATCAAGATTTAGCCTAATGGTTAGGAGAGACCACTGGTGATTCTGAAGTGGGAGATTTATAAATCAGTTGTTGCTTCCATGAGTCTGGAACGCTGGGTGGGTAACAGCAGCAAGCTCTGATGTGCTGCTGCTGTGCTCAGGGACAAACCCACCCAGGACAGCCTGGCTCCACTGGCAGGGACCAGGAACCAGCCTCCCCATCTTCCTCCCCACACCTCTGCTGTTTGCAGAGCTGCTCACAGGCACAGCTTCAGCCACAGGAGCTTTCCTGGTAACCCATGAATGCTTCCTAGCTCATTTCTATTCAAAACCTAGACAGCCCTCCACACTTCTGGAAGCACCAAACCCCATTTCCTGGCTCACCTAAACTGTCTGATCTTGAGATGTGGTACCCTAAGCCTTTCTGTCTGGGACCTGGGGTAGACAGTGATGCTGCAGGTTCCTTTTCCTGCCAGACTGGGACAAGCAGACCTTCACCATTTAAGGCTGTACAGGAACATTTCTTTCACAGCACAACTGCTCTAAATCATTGCTTTAAAAACTGAAACGAAAATGAAGTTTATGCTTGCTTGCATTCCATGTGCTATCAACAAGAATTTAGGTTAAGGCCAATTTTACTTCTAAACCACTCTCTAATCTGATCTTTAATATTCCTTTTCCATAAAACTGAACAGCCACAGCATCAGTTGCATGAGAATCTGAGCCCAAAACATAAAACCTCTCCAAGCCCTACTGCAGTGATCTTCCAGCAGTGCAGGGAAGAAAAATTGAAGACTTCAGGGGGCTAAAATTGACATTCAGGACATGTGGTGTTAAAGCAGGAGAGACAGTTTTAAACATCTACCTGAGGAGAAATTTTATGTTTTTAATGTGTCGCGTGGTTTGTATCCAATATTCAAAAGAACATAATCTAGGGCTACAACAACCATTAAGAGATACAGCACATTTAATAAGGGCCAGTTTTACATGCATGACAAACTTCTGAAGCAGCTCTTTTTACAGTTCCCCTCCCAAGCTTTGCTGTAAACATTATTCACTGTTACCTGCCAGTCACAACTTAGTCCAGGGTCCTGTGTATTATTTAAAATGCAATACAAAAGCATAAAATTAAAACAAAAGTAAAATTCAGTAGATAATTAATGGAAGAAAAAGGAGAGAGAGCAAGCTCTACAGTTGCTGCGTTTCTCTTACTGTATGGACACTTCCAGCACTATCTTAAATGAGTTACATGACCATCTTTGAAGACCAAAGAATGATGATTTCTGAACTTTTTGCTCTTAGACTTCAACCCCTGCTGTGCAGCTGCTCAGAGAATTTTCCTAAATTTCAGTGCACTTCTGCAATACCTCCTAACCTAGAATGCCTGTCTAGAAGGCATATAACCCTTTTTAGTCGTAGTTATATACAAATCCATAATCCACTGGAAAAAAAATCCTTAGTATATTAGCAGAGGCACAGGATAACAAAGTATCTTAATGGTGATGCTTTCAGGGCCACGCTTTTGGAGTATAATTTAATTTAACATTGTGAACTTCAGCTGAGATGGACAAAGATAAATGTTTTAATTGTTTAACTTCCATTGAACTCTGTGGAAGTCAGACAGGGAAGTCCCAGCACTATTTTTCCAAAGTGGGAGATATTACTGCCCACCAGCTGTTTCACTTCTGATCTCTGCCCAGCAGTAATTCACAATTTATGTTGAAAGTACTGATCTACCAATGACCATTTTTATAACCCATTAAATCACTGCCCTGAACTTCGCATGCCTAACTCTTACAGCACCATCAAGCTGGGCTGGAGGATGGGAAGGAAAAGCAAAAACAATCTCATCCTATGAATCCTTCTGTCAATACAGCAAGCTATAAACCCAAACAACAGAATGACCCCACCCTTGAAAGAGCTCCAGGAAGACAATGGGAAGCCAAACTTAATATTTTTAATTACCAAGGCAAACCTTCCATTCTATCATTCTATAACCACCTTAAACCTCCCCCATGAGCTTTACTGTACTGTATCCTAAGGCAGGGCCTTGGCCCAGCTTTCAAATTATGAAACTCTTACAAAGCAACACAGCACTGGAGCTGCTCATTTCAGATTTTCCCTCTGCATCCAGGGGTTGGAGTGCATGTTGTGTTGCATCTTTCCTCTGCTCTGAACTAAGAAGGGCTCCCTTGGTGACCCAGTTAACAATTAATATGCCTCATCCAACCATTTATCTAATTAAATAATTTCCCCCCCTCCCCTGCTTGCCTTTTTTTTAAGCTTAATAGTCTATTCTCAGATCAGTTTTACAAACTAGAAGCCTTTTTCTTTTTTGTGTGTGTGCCTTTTGATCTGAGGTAATTCCCTCTCAAGGTTTTGTCTGCTTCAGGTTTCTGTCTCATATGGCCAAAAATACAGGTTCTGGCACAAAACCCCACCTGGCACAAAACCCCACCTGGATTTTCCTGTTGGTTCAGACTCACGTAACTTCAGTTAAGAGCAGCAAGACTGCAGAGAAACCTGAACATTTCCTGGGCATGATCCTCCCCCTAAAGAGCGTCTGTGTCCCCCCAGACAAAAGTCACTGAATGTACCAATGAAAGAGGAAAATTGGAAAGGAAGAGGCAGAGAGGAGGATGTTTGGTTCCAGCAGTGAGCAAGGAGTCAGGAAGCTGCAGTCTGAGGGAAGGGAGGCAGTGCTGCATCTGTCAGAAAACTGGATCACATTCTGGGTTACTTCTGTTGCAGGCTGCCTGTGTGCTCTTAAGCAAGTCTGTGCCTGCCATAACAGGACACACATGATGTGATGAGGTGTCTGGGTGCCACTTGGTTCTGAAAATAGAAGCATCCCCTCCTTGTGGGACATATCCCCTGCCTCTGCAACTGTGGTAACTCCTTCTTGACCTGAACTGCAGGGGCAAACCTTGCTGAGAGGTGAGAGGAGCAAAGAGCCATTGTACTGACAACTTTGCCTGCTTACAGGCTCAGAGGGACAACAGCTCCACCTCAGCTGCTTAGAAGGGAACACCTCGAGGCCTCTAAGGCATTTCACAGAGTGATTTCATTGCTTTGTAACTCTGAGCCTGTACAGGCTTCCCAGCAGACTGGCAGACCCTTTCAGAGCTACCACACACAGGTTCAAGAGCTGCCTTGCATAGATGAGCTCTCTCTTCTTAGTCACCTTTTGAGAATGCCCCAGAAGGAGATGAGGCACCTCTCTGGGGCAGGTGTCCACAGCCCCTGGTGTGTGTGGCACATGAGAGACCAGAAGCCCCAGTCCCACTGCTCGTGGATGCAGCGCCATCAGCTCTGTCAAAACCCTCCGTCGTGTTCTTTCCTCTTCACACCCGGTTTCACACAGCTTCTTTCTGTGGAGAGCACTCAAAGGGTGGCCAGGGGCATGTAAAGCTCAAAATGTGCAGATGAACCTGAGCTCCAGTGCCTTGGAGTGAGGGAAATGCTGCAAGAGGTAAACCACCCTGGGAATGAGAAAATCATCTACCCGATTTCATCAGCTGCAGCGGCTTCCCTGCAGGAGGAGTTCAGTCCAGGTGGATTATGTTCAGAACACAGGAACACATTGCACTTCTACAGGAGTTCTTACCCATCTCTCTCTCCCCCTACACATCACCCACATGAGGATTTGTGTTAATTTGCAGATAGGGAAAACTAAAATCCAGGGAGAGCAACTGGGATGCCCTGAGCCACATGGCAAATGGCAAATTAACCTTGGGCTACCTCACATGAAAAGCAACATCAGGCCAGGGCTGGAGCAGCTCTAAATACAGAGTTACAGGTCACAAGGGAGCACTGCTATATGCTTGTCCCGTTCTAAGGTTTTTCTCTTCCCCTCCTCAAACATCTGCTACAAACCACAGTCAGAGGGGAACTGGACCTCTGGTCTGATCCAGTACAGCTGTTACCATGTCCTCCCAGTTTTAGAAATCAACCTGACCCCTCAGCACTGGACACAAACATGCTTAGACTTGGAAGGAGTTCAGTTTTAGGACCTTGCTTTATGAATGTTTTGTATTAAAATGATTTATATGAACACATTTGCTCTTTGGATCTGGCAGCAGCCTGCGATCAGACCCAGCTTTTCTTAATATTTTGGGCCATAAGCCATCCAGCTTGGGGATTTATTCATCTTAACGTGTTTAGCTTTGTAAGCACAATGCAGTAGTTACTGTTGTGCCTCCCGGCTGCTCTTCCATTTTTTATAAACTCATTTTCTCTGCTAACCTACTTTGAATTTTTTTCTTCTAAAGCTGTTTTTAGTCTTCCCCTGCCCCTTTTCTTTTTATTCTTCCCCTGCCCACTTTTTTTTTTTTTTTTTTCCCTCTCCCCAAACACTGGGATAAAACACTGGTGACTTGAATAGGCTGTGGCTTCTATATCCTGACTTTGGAAATAATTGTTCCCACTAATCCTTTTGAGTGCACTCCCAATTCCATATATTCAAAGAGCTGTCCCCCCCACACACATCCACACCCGATTGCTTCTGTTCAGCAGTCAGAGATCCTGCATCAGCACATTGCCATTGATGGTGCCAAGCAGTTCTTGAGCCCCAGACCCACAAACTGCTCCTGATCTATGGACGGAGGCTCCTCCAGCACTGCCACCACCCTTCCCACCTTGTCCTCATCCCAGCTACCTGGGAAAGAAAAATGATCTCGTATTCCAGCTCAGCCCTGCAGCCTGCCAGTGGGTTCCTGGATCCCCTCAATTCAGTGTCATAAATATACTTAACGAGGGAGTTTAATATAGATTTGGTGAGACAGTTATTTGAGTGATACATAATTTATGTTGCCCTGTAGCAGAGGAAGCCTTGAGTGGCGTCAGAGTGAACAGATTCGAGCAACTTGCCAGACAGCGGCACCGAGTGCCAGAGGGGGAGAGGAGAGGGGAGAGCAAGGGGACAGCAACCCAGGAAGGAGGTGCAGGGAGCAGCAGAGCTCCAGAGCAGGAAAAAGCGTGAAAGACAGACAAGGTAAAAGGCACAGGGCGAGAAAGGGATGGAAAACCGGAGAATCAGGGAGGGGAGGAGGAGCTGCACTGAAGATGCAGACGGGCAGGGAGGGTCTGCGGGATGAATAAGAGATGAGGAGAGCACGGAGCGGCAGAGATGAAGAGCAGAGCACGCACACGCGATGCGACAAGCGGGTCCCCGCAGCGGCGGGGGGCGCAGNGGCCGGGGCCGTGCCCGCCGCAGGGCAAGGGACAGACAGCCTCACCCTGCTGCCCCAGCCCTGCCCTGCCCTGCCAGCACTGCCCACAGCCTCCCAGGGCACTGCCGGCCCTGCAGGGCTGGGTTCGCTGTCAGCATCCCGCTCTGGCGGCTCGTACCGGAGCTGCAGGGAGAGCAGAGCAGAGCGCTGCAGTCACCCTCCGGCCGGGGAAATGGGGCAGGCTCTGCTGGCAGCCTCACCCAGAGGCTCCTTCACCCTCCGGTGACAGAGCTGCCCTCCTTGGGCACCCCTCGGCTCTGGGATGAGGGTCCTAAACGTGCACAGTGGTGACGTCTCTGCCCAAGGGGCCTCAGCAGGTTTGCCTGCAGCTATGAGATGGAACAGGAGGCAGACACAGCAGATGGAAGGACCAAGTTTGATAGACCACAGAACACAAACAGTGCTTGTCAAGTCCACAGAGTCTGTGCCTGCCACTTGCCTAGCCTTCCACTTCTGAGGAGGCACTTCAGAGGCTGCTGGAAGTTACTTTTTGGGAGGAGAACTCACATCCAAAGAGTGTCAATGGGTTCTCTGTTAAACTCAGCAGTGACCTGTCACAGAAGTGTAGGGACACCTCAGAGACAGATCTCCATCAGAGCCAGTCTGATACATGGGGAGAGATACTAGGAAAGCGCCTCTGAGTTATTTTCTGGGATTTCTGCAATATGAACTGAAGGCAACACAACGCTTGGCTCTGAGCAGGACCCCTGGTGAGCAGAACAGATGGCTTTATTAAAAGGAAAAAACCCTAAGCACAACTGGACCAGCCAAGAGCCTCCACAGAGGCTGAGGAGGGGGGACTGGCCCTGAACACTCAGTTTTCCTCCCACCTGCAGTATCCATGATGAGGTTTACCATTACTTCTGTTTATGGAAAGCAGCCAGGATAGTTGCTGTTGTGCTAAATTGGAGCAAAATTTGAGCCTTTGCCTCAGCAAGTTCACAGTATAGTTACTACTGGCCAAAGAGCTCCTTGGGTGCCCCTTCTCCTGCACACGTGTGGCTGTGCACAGACCACACACCTGGAAGGCCATGGGCGCTTCCTCACTGTGAGCTGACACACAAAACTCTGCAAGGGAATCCCACCCCACCAGGGGAGCAGGGGTCTGGTCATCACTGCTCCCAGTGCCTGGGCATGGAGACTAAAAGGGGTAAAGCTTGCTCTCTTCATGCCAGGTGAACGTCAGGAGCTGCAGGGGGTGAGCTCCCCTGGTAAGGAGAGTAGCTCAGATCTGTGTCCCCAGAAGCAGCAGCACTGACTGAGGGCCAGGCTCTAACCCCTCTGCTTTCTGCCCACAGAGAGGGGCTGTGCTCCTCTCCTGCCCTGTGGGATGGTGCTGACTGTCAGTGTGCTTTCAGCTCCCCAGCCAATCCTCACAAAGTATTTCTGGAGCTGCTGACTGGCCAGAGCTGGGGGAGCATCCCTGGGTTTTCCCTGTGCCTGATGTGCGTGTGGCTGTTCAGGGCTGCATCCCCGTGGTGCTGTCCCTGCACTCACCCCTCTGAGCCCGTGGCCTACATTTGTGTCTGTTTTCTTTGGCATTTCCCTTGGAAGGGATGGCCAGTGATACAGTTCCTGCTCAGACAGGGCCCTCTGACAGAGGATGACAATAAAGATTGTCATTCTCACTCTTGGGAGCCTCGTGCTGTCCCACTGCCTCTTTCAGGCTGCTCTCCCCTGGGCACAGGGTCACAGAACCCACAGACTGCACAGACATCTGAAATCGGATCTGCTCTCTAATTCTTTTCCCCCCTAATCTGAAAAATGTGACAAGTAAACTGCAGGATTTGTAGAAACTGTCCAAGACAATTTAGAAAAGGTTTGTGCTCCCCTTGACCCAACATCTGCCAGCTTTAAAAGAAATATTTAGATGAAGCTCCTCCAAAAGTTTACAGAAGAGAGTAGCTATTTCTTGTAAAAAATAAATGCATGAAAACCCTGAAGAATTCCTCTTGAAAACTAATTTTAGTGGAAATTTTCCAGGTAGTTTCAGTGAGCTGTGGAGCTCAGAATACCCTCTGGTGCCAGAGCCTGGTTTCACAGGCCTGGGGACCTGAGAGCTCCCTACAGCAAAACCAGAGGACAAGTTGAAAAAGAAATGTTAAAAAAAAAAAATCCATATTTTTCTGTAGTGATATTGATCCTTCTTTCCATAAGAATTCTGACAAAAATTAAAACCAAAAATAGAAGTGGGAGTTAAATATCTGTGTGTGTGTGCACAGTTTTGAGTAAGAATTAAGCCTCTGACTTAGAAAACATAGATGGGTGCCTCACTCAGGCCCTGAGGGGATCTGTACTGCTGTGCCACGTTTACACAAGAGAAAAGGGAGAGGGATTTGCCTGGGGTCAAAGTGACTAGAAAGTCACCAGCTCTAGGCTGATGGCATAAATCACTGTGGTGAGCCTTCAGGTGTGTCCTGTGACTCCACTTTGGGCTCTGTGTGCCAAAAGGGAACCATTTAATCTCCTCAGTGATACCACATAACCTCCCACAGCTGGCTGGGCAATCCCCCTACAGGGAAACCCAATTGCTTGGGAATCAGCTCCTGAGCTGCAGGAGTTCACAGGACTGAATATTAAAGAAAGCAGAAATGGTCTTTGGAGAGCTTTGTGTGCATCCTGGCAGCTCAAACCCAGCGTCACAGCCATGCACTCACACCCCACAAACAGTGCTTCACTGGTGACAGTTATGGCACAGGCAGCCCAAGCAAATCCATCCTCCAGCATTAATGCAAGTGCCAGGTCTCTGAAGAGCCCTGGTTTGTTTAAGCCTTTCCTTATTTGAGACATCAGGTTTCCATTCTCAGCTGCTGCACTAGACAGAACACTGAGGGCCAAATCCATAAAAAAACCTGGATCTCTGTAACTTTTCCTTGCATCACAAGGAGTCACGTGCCATGTGCTGGTGTGTGTCAGCAGAAGGGCCATGAAACTGGGAAGGGACTAGAGCACAGATCTGCTGAGGAGTGGCTGAGGGAGCTGGGGTGCTCACCCTGGAGAGGAGGGGGCTCAGGAGGGACCTCATCCCCCTCTACAG
Source organism: Sinosuthora webbiana (assembly GCA_013397395.1). Classification (NCBI taxonomy): domain Eukaryota; kingdom Metazoa; phylum Chordata; class Aves; order Passeriformes; family Sylviidae; genus Sinosuthora; species Sinosuthora webbiana. The sequence continues at coordinate 139,959 of VXBN01006014.1, forward strand.
CTGCCTGAGAGGGGGCTGTAGCCAGGTGGGGGTTTGGGGCTGCCCATCACACATCTTAAGCTACCCAGATTCAAGTTTAGTGTCCAACTTCCATCATCCTTCTGGATCTGCCTGGACTGACAGAACTCTGAAGTCCCACCTTTTCACTGTGAAGGTTTCCCAGTTACTCCACACAGGAGAGCAGCACCTGCCTGCGTTTTCATGTCCCCAGTAGGAACATGCCATCGCACTCATCCATGTGAGAGAAGTCCACGTCAAAGCTGTCTGTTTTCACTGCCTGATCACCTGGGACACAGAGCTCAGGACGCTGCAGCTCTGCCCCATTTCACACTCCAGCTAAAGGAACATGAGGGCAGCTCAAAAGAAGGATGGGATTCATTTTTTTCATTCAACAAGAGCTCCTGACTTGCTGTTTTTTTCTCCACGTAAGCAGCCAGAAGCAGATGTCTCAGCCTCTGGTACCAGTCACTCATTACACAGCAGCTCTGCCCTGGGTGTACAGTGCCCTTGTTCTCACACCCTGAACTCATCACTGCACAGAGATAAACTATCAATGCCCAGCCTTGTCCTGCTGCAAGGAGGGGGGCTGATTCTTCAGGAATAAGGAAAACAGCAGATGAGAGGGATCAAATCACCAACCCTGCACCATTTGGCATTGGTTCCTCTCTGTTTCAACAGGGTCACATGTTTTTAGGCCATCTAAGGGGGAGCAGTCCCTCAATATAGGTTTTTAAAATGCCTCCACAGAATCTTTTGCTGGCCTCCTTTCCTCAAGATGCCTCAATTCTGCCCCTGACACCAAGCTGCAATATTCCAGTCTCAAACACCTACACACAGCCCTGGAGTTTTTACCAGCTCTTTAGACTTCTACTTTTACCTCCTTTTACCTTCTACAGCAAGAAATACAGGCTTTGCAAAGGAGCCATGTACCTGTCACTGTCACAAACTGTAAGAACTAAATGCTTTGAGCTATCATAGTAAAAAAACCCCAACCAAACCAAAAGCCCTTTCCTACCCCAAGCAAGCCCTCTGTTAGGGACCACAGTTCACCAGTAGTTTAACACAGACACAGCCTTTCCTGCTCACTTTGTCATAGGGGTGTTTGTCACACCAGGGTGACCAGCAGACTGGGGCCACAAGCCCCTTCCAAAACCCAGTTTCAGACACAGCCCACACACTCTGCTGTCCCCGGATCACTGGCTCTGTTGGTGCTCCCCCAAACCAAAGAGAGCCACTCTTGCCCAGGGCTGCTCACAGAGACCCAAGGTCACAGCAATGACCCTTCCCTAGTGACCTGCCTAGAGCATGGAGGAAAGGTCACATTTTCTGTTTGATTTGGTACAAAAGGAGCAAAACAGAATTTGCCATTGAATGTAGGCATGTGCAGTGTGCACCCAAAGAAAGCTCTCCTCCTTTCCTGAGCAAAAGAAAGGCTCAGGCTGGCCCTTACCCCTGGTTTTAAGGGGTAACCCATCAGGCAGTGCTGAGGGCAAGGCTGCAAGCCTTACTGCTGCGGACAGGAGGCTGATCACAAACCCACAGCTCAAACCTCTATGCTACATGGAAGTGTTTTTCTTTCTCTTTAAAAAAGAAGAGAACAGTTTATTGCAGATAGATCTAAATCTCTTGTAACTGTTGTCTTTGCTGGTGGTTTATTACCAGCTTGTGATGCTCTGGGCGAATGGAAAACTATAATCCACTTTTTTGTTGTTGTTATTGTTTTTTTAATCACTTGGGTCAAGAGAGCAACAGGTGAACTCACTTAACAATGGATGGCTAAAAGCAGCCAAATTACCTACACCTTGCAATTAGGTTAAGGGCAGCCAGCTGATCTGGCTTTTGTAAACAGCTCTTTCTTTCCACTGCCAAAAAAAACTTGCCTGAATGATTAATTAAGGTTAGGTGTGACCGATCCCACCCCTTGTCCTGTTGCATTTCAGTGCCTGATGTTTTGAAGAAACGCTGTCCCTGGTTCCAAAAACAAACCCATGGCTATTTCATCTGCTTTAGCACCTTGTGCAAGACAGAAGGCAGCAAAAATTGTTCAGAGAAGGAATAAATCCCAGCCACTGCCAGTCACAGAATCATCGAATGGTTTATGTTGGAAAAGACCTTTAAGATCATCAAGTCCAGTCGCTAATCTAATACTGCCAAGGCCACCACTAATCCATGTCTCTAAGTGCCACATCTGCTTGTCTTTTGAATTCCTCCAGGGATGGTGACTCACCCATTTCCCTGGGCAGCCTGTTCCAGTGTCTGACAGGCCTTTTGTTGGAGAGAGATTTTTCCTAATACCATCTAAACCTCCCGTGGTGCAGCTTGAGGCCAGTTCATCTTGTTACTCTTGCTTCTTACTTGGGAGAAGAGACTGCCCCCCACCTGGCTACGGCCTCCTTTCAGCTAGTGTGGAGAGCAATAATCCCTCCTGAGCCTCCTCTTCTCCAGGCTGAGCACCCTCAGCTGTTCCTCACAGGACTTACCCTGCAGACCCCTCACCAGCTCCATTGCCCTGCTCTGGACTTGCTCCAGCACCTCAGTGTCCTCTTTGGAGTGTGAAGGGACAAGAACTGAGCCCAGGATTTGAGGTGCAGCCTCCCCAGTGCCCAGTCCAGGGGGACAATCCCTGCCCTGGTCCTGCTGGCCACACCATTCCTGATCCAGGCCAGGTGCCTTTGCCTTCCTGGTCACCTGGGCACACTGCTGGCTCCAGGTCCTTTTCCACCAGGCAGCCTTCCAGCCTCTCTTCCCCAGGAGTGTAGTGCTTCATGGGGTCGTGACCCAGGTGCAGGACCCAGCTCTTCATCTTGTTCAGCCCCACACAAGTGGCCTCAGTGCCTTGATCTGCAGATCCCCCTGCAGAGCCCTTCTCCCCCCAGCAGGTCAGCACTCCCACCCAGCCTGGTGTCGCCTGCAAACTGGGGGTGCACCCCATCCTCTCATCCAGGTCATGGGTGATGATATTAAACACAACACCCAGCCCAAAGAGAAGATCTGTCTCTAATCCCCTGTGCATTTGAGTTTTGTCTGTGTCCTGAAGGAAGAGAATTTAATATTCCTTGCAAAATCCCTGGCTTTCGGATAATCTACATCATTGTAGCTCCGGACAAGCTTGTTTTCCACAAAAATACCCGTTATTTTTTTAACCTTGCTGAGCTCCTGATCACAGCAAGTATCTTGTGCCTATTAACACCAACTGTGAGGGGGAACTGGGCGCTCTCGACACGTTTAAAACATGCAACTCTGGCCCTTTCCCAGGCTCCTAGATAAACCCCGGGGAGAAGTCAGCATCCCACTGGACAGAGGTGTGTGTGTGTTGGCTCAGCACAATGCCTGTGGCTCCTCCTGTCTCCGCAGGGCGTGGCTCCTCACCTGCGGGTCAACGGGCCCATGAACATCAACCACTACGCCACCAAGAAGAGCGTGGCCGAGAGCATGCTGGACGTGGCCCTCTTCATGGCCAACGTCACCCAGCTCAAGGCTGTGCTGGAGCAGGGAACCTCCTTCCAGTACTACGCCGCCCTCGTCGTGCTCATCAGCATCTCCCTCTTCTTCCAGGTGATGATCGGGATCCTCCTCATCATCACCGGTAAGGTGGCGGCCGTGCAGCCTGGCAGGGGGGGCACCCTGCCCTGGGCTGGCCTGGGGGGAAAGGGGAGCCTCTTCCCCCAGAGCAGGCCCCCCTGGCTCCATCCAGGGCTGGGGAGGGTGGTAGGGGGTCAGTGTCACTCAAAACGGTGGGTGGGTTGTTTTCCATCTGCCACGTCTCTGAGCACAGCTCTGCCTTCACTTCCCCGCTGCTGAGCCCCATCCCAGTGAAAGAGTGGGGATTTGGCCAAGCTGGGCCTCTTGCTGCCCCGGCTGCTGTGTGCTCCTTCATGCAGCTCTTGCAGATGCTACATTTTAGCTCTATTTTGTATCTTACTTTGTCTGGGACCTCACAGAACGATTTAGGCAGAGGTATTCCCTATATTAACCTCACATTTAACCAATCCCGCAGTTTTCCTGGTGGCCTACAGGCAGGACATCAACACCAGCATTGGTCTGCTGGTGCTTGCCCAGTGCTCCATCTGACACAGGAGTTGCTGTATTTCAGTCTCCAATGGATTCCCAGTACTAAAAACCTGCAAAATGCTGCATTTCCCTGAATATCCTACACGGGTTTTTATGGGGGACAGAGGATTGGAGGCTCTGGGAAATCTGTGATGTGTTCCTTCCCCTGCCACACACACCACAGCTTTTCCTGGTGGCAGCTGTGCTGGCTGGAGCCAGCTGGGAGGAGAAAGAGGACAAGGGACCACACCATGGCTGCTGTTTGCATGGCCAGACAGCCCTGGTCACCAGGGTATTGCTGTGTCTGAGGGGATCAGTGTCCATCAGCCAGGACTGGCCCATTCCTGTGCCAGGGCTGACAGCTGTGTCACCACACAGGTGACATCTGGGTGTCAGGGAGGCTATGTCATCCCAGAGCAAGCTGTGGCTCCTGCAGCATTCCTGTCACTGCTCCCTGTGCTTTGTGGCCTCAGCACTCAGGGGCACCAGGAACATTCACCAGGCAGGGGAGGCCTGCAGGAGGAGCTGGGGGACTTGGAGCCAGTCTGCAAACCCCCTTCCCTTCCTGCATTGCATTGTACAGCTCGTTTGAACCTCAATGACATTGCAAAGCAACCCCGCCTGAACGTGCTCAACAACGCTGCCACAGCTCTCATCTTCATCACAGTCATCCTCAACATCTTCATCACAGCCTTCGGGGTGCAGAAGACCGGCCTCTACCCTGCCAGGAATTTTGGACCTTATTAATTCGTGGAGCAGTGGACTCAGGTAAGAAAGGGCGGGTTCCCATCACTGCCAGCCCCTGTGAGGGCTCCCATTCTCAAAAACATCACTGCAAGGTGGAGAAGGCAAAGCTGCACAAATTAACCAAGCCTTTCCAGAGGCTCGCTGCTGAGCCCCTATCAAACATTGCTGGTTTGGGATCCAGAGCGGGGCAAGGGCTGAAGAGCAGCACCCAGAGGTGCAGGGGCAGCTGTGGTGCCCAGCAGTGGCTGTGGCTGCTCCTCTCCGGCCATGCACACAGGTGAGGTGACCTTACCAGCGTTTCTTGTCCCCCTGCAGGGTCTGAGCAGTGCAGCTCTCCTCCACGTCTCCACTGACCTCAGCAGGAGCCCCTCGACGAGTCCAGAAATTCGGGTTAAACTTCAAATCTCCGTGTGTGTCCCAGCACACCGGCCCCTAATGTAAGGCTTTTGCAGTTCTGAGGGGTGGGAACATTGCCTGTCCAAGCTAGAGCAAACTTTGCAAGAGAAAACTGCAGCAACAGCAGCAGGTGTACATGTTAAAAGTGCAGTTCTCTAAGTCCCTTTTCTTATTTTAGCTGCGTGCTTCACATATCCAGTATTGGCTCATTTGGTAGAGAGGACTGAATGATTTACTTTGTAGGCTAAATAAATAAATCAATCCAGCTTTTTTTTTTTGTCTCAAACGTAAGTTGATGCCCTTAGAGCAATTCTATCTAATAGTTTACCTCCCAAATGTTGGAATGGATTTCTCAAACTAAAAACCAGCTTTTCCTAGGATAGAACGGTGTGTGTACATGAAGATAGACAGAACCAGTTCAAATGTTTTCCTAGTTGTTTAAAATGAAACGTGACATAGTTAAGAAAACAATCAGATATTTCCAGCACTGGAATATTAACCAGGACAGAAAACAGTTATTGTGGTCTGATGTCAGCATCAGGGACCTATCAGGAATGATGTCAGAGTAGCCTGATGATATTTAGCAGAAAATGAAGAAACACTATACATAAGGACACAGCCTAGGCTTATTGCCACAATGAAAAATTACAGCTGAATAGCTTATTACTTTATTAAAAAATCACCATTATGATTTATTCTTATCACTAATATAAATGTTTTAAATTTTATTTCGTTTATAATGACAGCTCTGGTATTTCTCTTGTATTAGAACAATTTGTTTCCTTAAAAAAAAAAAATCCTTTGAATTAATGAGCTTCAAGATTTTTATTAAAGAGTAAAAATTTTCAATCATAAATTTTTAACTCTATAGCCATGCTAAAAAATGGTACTTTAATAGCCTTATGTAAGCCTATTTAAATAATTACATGCTCTTTTGATTATTAAATGATTTTTCCATTGTACTGCAGAATCAGAGTTCAATCTGGACGTCTCATTTAGCATATCCTTTCCACCCCTGAGAGAGAAATGCCATGAAAACATCCTCACACCAGTCTTCTGGAGCTACTGGGAGTGTCTGACACTTAGATACAGATACAGAAAGGCTTCATTTGTATTCTGTACTTGACTTTACAAACCCAAATCTGTGTCAGGCACACGTGGTGCTTTTCCTGAGAGGCTGTGAAGGATCTTGCCCACGAAGGTGGAGGGTGAGGCCAGGGCCAGCAGCAGTTTAGCACCCGAAGCCAACAGTGACTTCCCTGAGCTGAAACAAAGTTGCATAAAAAGGGTAGGGTGGAAAATACCAGTTCTGTATTTACCAGCACCCGAGGTGGCAAAGCTGAGCACAGTCTGAGCTCTGTTTGGTGAAGCAGGCAGAGACTTGTCCTCCACTCTGGTCTGGGGTCACTCTGAGTTTGCTGCTGAACTTGGTCCTCAGCCTTGCCTCTGCCTGGCAGCAGAGGGGTGGATGTTTCTGGGAAGCCTGTTATCTGCCTCCTCCAGAAAAATGCCTCACTCCAGAGGCAGCAGAATGAGCTCTAGGCACAGCAGAACCACAAGCCAAGGGCTGTCAGCCACTGCAGGCTGCCTGGGTTCATGGCAAGGCAGAAATTCCATCTCCTGCGTGCAGCCTCCAAACCCTGGGACTCACTGCTTCATGGAGCAAGAGGCAAAGCAATTAGCATCGGTGGCTGAATTGTGAAGAGAGGGAAAAGTAGAAAAGATTCAGCTGGGGAAGAAGCGGTGAGGGCAATTTCATTGCCAGATCTCAACTCCATCATTGTTCCAGAGAGCTACTGGATGGGGTATGGCAGCATGTGAGGTCTGCACGAGCAGAGGGGCCTTCCTGCCACTCACCCCAGGCAAGCAAAGACTGGCAGCACACTGGAATACTTTCCCTCCATCTCCTTTAATATTAATCATTTCTCGTTATAGTGCAATCACACTCATTAGCAACCTTGGCTGCCTTTTCCCCTTTGTGTGTGACTCCCATTGCTGCCAAGATTTTGATACCCAAAGGCAGCCCAGTGGAAGTGTAAATGGGCCAAAATTGAACCCAAAGAACAGCTCCTGTGGAAGAGCTGATCTCCCATTAGCGTGGGCTGTGCCAAGCACTGAGCTCAGGTCTAGGCTCCCACCTGTGGTCTTCTCCAGGAGCTGCCCTCTGCCTGCCAGGAGCACCACTGTGTTTTCCACATCCTCTCATCACATCACACTCATGCTTTGCTGAAATGTGTATTTGTCCACTGTCTCCACCTCGTTTCACGTGACAACCCCATGCAGACAGCAGGAAAACTCTTTTGTTGCCATCCCCTTTCCCACAGATGCACAGGGGACTGAAGCAGGGCTCACTGCTGGCCAACCTTGCCCCTGCACCTCCCACCCACCCCTGGCTGCAGAGTCCTGCTGGCTTGGGCAGAGTCACCTCGCTCTCTGGTGCTTTCAGCTAAGACAGAGGAGCACACCTGGGTTCTAATCCCTGCTGCACACTGATGTGGTGCAAGTTAACACACAGACAGAAGAGAGCTCTTGTAGGAAGACAATGTATTTATAAAACACAAAGGAGAATCTGTGTATCCCCCTGCTCCAACAGAGAGGTGGCTCAGGAGTCGTCTTGAAGGCACAGAGCCACTTTAAGGCAGGTAACTCAAAGGTACAACTCAGATTTTCAACACAAGGCATCTGTATCTAAAAAACAATCAATTTCAGACATTTGTAGGACATGAAGAGAGATGTTCATAGACAATGATGAAACAAATAACAATTTTCACACAATACACTTTGCTCAGATTAAAAGCCAGCCCTTCTTCATTCCCTTGCTGACCCAAAGCAAGCCTGAGCACCACACTCCGCTCCTGAACACACAGACACATTTGCAGGCAGGGCCCCTTGCCCTGCACCTCACACTTGGTGGCCCAGACTCCCCAGCCTGGTCACCTCCTGCCCTGGGGCAGGTCTCTTCTGCAGCACTGTCCATCATCTCCCCAGCCACAGAGCTTCTGCAGCAGCTTGCTCCTGGCCTGATGCAAGGAAAATCCTATGCAGCTGACTTCCTCCAGCTGTCCAGGCAGGACATGGCCAGGATGCACATGAAGGCCAGGAACTCCAGCACAGCTTCCTAAAAAGATCCTGGTGACAGAAATGTGACCAACTGTTGAGGGGAGTCAGCTTCCTGGCCATGTTCTCTCACTGCATGGCTGAGGGCTCTGCTCCAGCTGTGCTTCCTGCTCTCCCCCTCTTTGTGACTCTGGCTGGGGAGAAAAGCTGCAGCTCACTTTGGAAGGGGGGCAGCAGCCTCAGAGCAAAGCCCAGCACTGGTCCTGCAAGGTTTGCTGCTGGCCAGGAAACTGGGCAGTGTGGAGCCCCTTGTCTCCCTGCACCCTGCAGTGAGGTCTCTGAGCACGCAGGCTGGGAGAGAGTTTGTGTCCCCACGGGCTCTCCAAGCTCCTCCACAGAGGCTGCCAGCTAGTGCCAATCAGTATTAATCACATTTACTACTGCAATGCTTGGACACCAACTGAGAATTCCCACTGAAAGGGAAGAACATCTGGGATGACAGCTTTGACAGTGGGGGAAGTGGCCATCAGGAAACTGGACTGCAAACCAGTCACTCCTTACATCTCCACCAAGGAGTCCTCACGAGGTAGTTCTGCTCACCACTGGCCTGGGTTACAAGGTGTGAAGGAAGGGTACAGCCACAGCTGAGAAATGGGGGAAAACCCCTCAAATTCTGCTGCAGTGCTGCTCTGAGGGGTGCACCCTGCTGTCCAGTCCACTCTGTAAAGGCTGGCTGCCCTCTGTGCTGGGGAGGACTCCTGTCATGTATGCCAAGTGAGTTACCTCCTGGAGGCACCCAGTTCCTGCCAGTGTCTGCAGCTGCTAACTGTGGGTGCTGCAGACCACATCCACAGCCAGATGTGGATGCACAGCTGTACTAGTAACTCCTCCTCCCCTTGCTGGACTTGTGGGCTGCCACGGAAGCAGCAGCCCTCCATATGCAGAGCAGGCACCACGCTGCTCCCAGCTGAGGGCCCAGACAGCTGCTCCTGTCCCTCCTGCCAGCCTCTCCCCATTCCACAGGCATTGCGTGCCACAGCCAGCCTGGACAGGCTGTGCAGGCACCCTCCTGCAGCCTGGAGAGCACCTCACCTGCACACTGCTGCAGTTGTGCTGTGTCTGAGGGAAGCACAGGCTCTGACTTGCACCCAGAGCATGACTGACACTGCACATTCCAGGCAGAAACAGAGCTTATTGCACCATTGCATCACAGGGCTCTGGTCTCCCAAACTCCTGTAATACTTCAAAAAAAAACATTCAAAGAAAGTGTTGACTGCTGTCTGCCTCTTCCCTCCCACCCCAACTGCCATGATTTAATTTCTTAGTATCTGCATGGTTATTTTCCCTCAATAGGAAGACTACTGTGGCTTGGGCAGCTGCCTGAAGCTGCCTCTTCTGGGATATTCAGTGTCCACTCTGGCAAAGGCCCCATGGATTCACAGACACAGCCATCACTCCTGTCTACTTCCCACCACAGCTGCCCACTGCACAGCAGAACTTTCTGGTATCTGGTTGACCATTTCTAAATCCATCACTCACAAACCCCAGACTGATGCAAAGAGATGATTTCACATGATTTCTATCTCACGAGCCAGAACTTGCATGTTCAGTCTTCTACTGCAATAGTGGAACTTGATGGACTTGTCAAGGCTCACAGACCCAGTAATAAATGAATGCCTATTCTGAATTGTCATCTACTCTATCAGCAAAGAGCAAAAAAATCTAGTCCCAGTCAGCTTTGCTTGTGTTCTGCATACATCTGTTACTCCTTCCCAGCAATTCCCCTCAGAACTGGGCACCACGAGCAGCATCCTATGTCACACTCTCCCCTCAAGCTTGAGACCTTCTCAGCATGGTTGGGGACACTGAAGCTCCAGTGTAAAGCACTGACTGAGCTGGGATTTCTGGCTTTATATAATCTTCTGAAATGGTTACAGCATAAAAAAAAGTTCCTGCCTTACACTAACAGGAGTTTTATGGGATGAGACTCCCCTGTAGCACCAGGCCAGCTGTGTTCTCTCCCCAGTTCTTGCATCAGTGACAGCATGGGTTTGCCCATCCTTTTGTTCACTCTTCTGTCCTCACTGCTGGTTACACCCAGTGCATGTGCCAAGACCTGAGGCCACCTCCTCCGTACCAGGCCAGAGCTCCCAGGGCTGCTCCAGGAATGAAGCACCAACAGCTGTGCTGGCTCCCCAACCAGAAACCTGCTCCCTACACAAGAGTCAAACTATGACAAGACACAACTGTGAGGCCGTAACTTATTAAATTAACTGCAAATTAGATGCTGCATAAACGTACAGGATCTTGAGAGCAGAAGACTCTGTCTCCTCTTCTGACGCATCACAATATTTCAACTAATAAAATATTGCCACTTCTTCCCTGCTAGGGTTTCCCTGATATTGTTAGGACAAACACACGTCTGTCAGGTAAGGCTGCAAAGTTCCTCCTGAGATGCCCTGATAACTTCTCTGTAGAGCCCTTCCACTACCCTCAGGCAGTGGGTCAGTAATTTAGGTGGAATTGTCACATCCCCCTTGCCAGCTCACCCAGGTGCAGGCAAACATGGCTCTTGTAAGGGAAATGTATTTGCAACTCCATCCATGGCCCATAATTCACTGAACACAAGCAGAGTTTTTCCTAATGACCAGAGTGAAAAGCACAGAGGAACATCTAAGCACCAGCAGCCTGAAGCGCCCGTCAGCTCCTCTGCACCCAGATTTCCTGAAGTCAGCACATGGGCATGTGGGTGCAAGACTGATCAGAGAACTTTGGTCCCCTGTCCAAAATCACAGGTACTGGGAGATGGCAAAGGAGAGGAAATGGGGACGGTTGTGGGTTCTTTTCCTTTTTTTTTTCCATTCAAGTTTTGAAAGAGAAGCTGCGTTGCTCTGAATAAACCGTTCAGGGCTTAGCTGGGATTTGTGTTTGTTTGGTGCAAGACTCAACAGGAAACACGGCACCTCTCCCAGTGTACCTTCCACCAGACTGCATGGTAGGGAATCCGAGTCCTCCCCTTGTCACACCTCCCCACGCCTCCCCAGCCCCAGGGATCCCCCGTGCTGGATGCAGCGGCTGGCCAGAGAAGCTCCTGCCCTGCTGGCCCCTTCCTGGGCTGTGCCAGGTGCCATCAGAGGGCTCTGGAGGCAGAGGAAGGGCTGGGGCACTGGGCTGTGTGCCCTGCTAAAGTGCACATCTGGATGAGATGGTGGCAGTGCTGCCCAGCAGCTGTGGGGCTGGAGGCTACGCTGTCCTCAGCTGGCGCCGGTTCCACATGCCCCGCTTCGAGTGAAACCAGTGGAAAAAGTTCCTCAGGGCCAGACGCTCCACTTCCAGCCCAGCCTGTAAGATCCTGGCAGAAAGAAGGGAAGACTCAGGGAAAACTTCATCCCAGAGATACCGAGGGACTCAGCCCCAGGAAAACTCTTTTTTAAGTTGTGCTGTTGACAAGAGACTGCAAGCAAACGGGATAGTCCAGGATAGCTCAGGGGTATCCCGTATCTGTAAGCAGGAATCTAATGACCCTCGCTGAGTGTTCATGCACCCTTGAGAGCAGGACTGCTCAGGAGTGCCTGCACATGCCAGGACAGGAGGAAAGACATCTGGCAGCACTGGATTGCAGTCAGCTGACAAAAAAGACAGGACAGGGCCCAAACCCAGAGGCCCAGGATTTGTGGAGATGCCTCATCACAAAATCCTCGGAAATTTTAACTCATAATCTTTAAATGCCTCCCCACCAGCTGGTCTTCAAGGCAATTCAATTCCTAAACGTTATATGGGAAATGTGAGGGACCAAGACTGTGTTCTGCAGTGCTTGAAGAGGACAAAGTCTTCACAACCACCAGTGTCTGATCTGCATGAGCCCAACCAGCAGTGTGGCTGAAAGGCAACAGAAAACAGCTCTTCTCTTACTAGTGGCTGCAGTAGAGTGTTTTGTGCCTCCTCACATACCAGGTTTGAGGTCAGGATATACTCAGACTCTCCCTCCCTGGCCAAGGTTATGGTGGCAGTGGTCATCTCAATCTCATTAGATCCCCACTCCCATGGGGTCATTGGTTCTGATGGGCTTCCCCTCCTGAGCACTTGAACAGTGACAATGGATTCCTACCTGTCCAGGAGTTCCCAGTCCTCTCCTCCCCAGCGGTCCCGAAACTCTTTTGTGTTCATGCCTCCAATTTTGTCCAGGTCAGACTTGTATATGCCCAGGAGACCAAACCCATTCACCTCCCAGTAGCCTGAGGAGAGCACAAGAGAGGCACAGCTTTGTTGGGGTTTTGAACCATTGATGGCTCCAGCAGAGCTGCTGGAGAGAGACTCAGGCTACTTGTAGCAAATGTTGACACCAGGGAGTAAACTCAGCACCAAGGGAGAGCCAACCATGCCAGCCAGCCCTGGGAATGAGAAAGGCTTGTGGACACCATGCTCTGTCCTATCAACCTGTTAGCAGAGCCTCTCACATCTCCTGTTTGGCAACACAATTCCTGGACTGTCCCAGCTTCCCAGGGCTGTCCCCGTGCCTGGATGGCTCAGGATGGCCACCTCTGTCTAAAGGAAATCCTATGCTGATTTTCTCCCTCCAACTTGGCTTGGTTTCCTTCACCCCTGGTCTACCAGCTCTCCTCAGGACAGGCTGTCCCCCCTAAGAAGAGAGAGGGAAGGACAGACAGAAATAAAGGATGGTTTTCCCAAGGTCCTTAAATCCATTAAGAGCCCTAGGAGACAACCAGGAGAAACATCAGATAAAGGGCTCTGGTAGCTTTCTGATCTCAAATTCCAGGTACCTGATGCTGTTCAGCCCCATCCCATGTCTAACACACACTCACCCCGTGGACCTGGAAGTACCTCAAGCTCCAGACCCTGACAGTGCCAGAGGAACAAATGCAGAGGAGGCAGGCACTTCCCTCCTTCCCCATGTCCCAAAGTCTGAGCCCTCTTACCATCAGGCCACTGTGGGGACATCCCGCAGTGCAGCCTCATGACCATGGGGGCAAAGGCCATCTTGCCTTCCACGCAGTGCTTCCTGATGGAATCGATGACTCCAGCTGGGAAGTGGATGTGCAGGTCACACAGGAAGACAATGCTGTGCGGGTCCTGGAACCAACAGTACCGGTTGGGGAAAAAACAGGCTGACCTTCAGTAAACCTTTCTTGAGGGGCAGGAAGACAGAGATGGGAGTCAAAATCTCATTACTGCATCAGAAACTGAGATCTCCAGGGCTGGCAAAACGTCCACTGAGTGGCTGTTCAATGGTGAGTGTGAAATACCATGACTTGACCTGGCAGAGCCAGGATCACAAAGCTCCTACTGCTGATTTCCCTCCTGTCTGACAGTCCCAGCAGGTGGACCAAGAATCAGACAGACACAGGCTCCTCAGAACAGAGAGACCCCTACTCTGGAAGGACACTGAACTGGTGTGCTAGGCTATTCCCTTCTCTGAAAACAAGTGTGCTCAGCTCCAAAGGCAGTGGCAACACCAGACACACACGACAACATTCCCAGCCCACCAGGGCCCCCAGACTCACCGTTACGAGGTCAATCCCCGCCTGCAGCCCAGCAGAACGCTCAAAATTCCCTGTCAGCTTCAGGTACTGATAGCTAGGGGTCAGAGGGGAAAGGGAATTTCAGTGGCACTGCAGGCAGTGCCACACCAGCACTGGGCTGTGCAGCTGCCCTGCCCCGTGCACAAACCCAGCACTGCTCCTGCTCCCTGTGTGCCCAGAGCGTCCTGCTCCTGAACAGAGCCTGGCAAAACTCTTCTCAGCTCTAGCCCAGCTCTGTCCTAGGACTAGGCCTGGAAACCCCTGGCATGTAATGGAAATGACCAGCAAAAGCTGTGTCAGACCAGAGCAGGGTCATCCCAGCAAGCTCTTTCCCGCTTCTCATGGCCTCCTTGTCTTTTCTGCCCTCTCCCTGCCCCATCACTGGGAGACTTGCTTTCTCTTTTCTCTTTTGAAACCTTGAAAAAAGAGACAAATTCAATAAATTTAGCTGGGAGACTACACCAGGTATTGCCTTACACTTTTCCAAGCACATATGTGTGTATGCACATCACAACAAAAACACATTCACGTGTATGTGCAAGGCCTGGATGGATGGTGCCCGTGGTGTTCCAGCTGCAGCAGGCTGTGCCTGGCCAACACACAGAGACTGCCAGGTGTGCTATCTGGAGGTGTAAGTGTGTGAGTGGCTTTTTGTGACCAAGCAGAACTCCCACCTGTGCAAGGCAGACCTCTTCAGCGCCTTCTCTACGTCCATGTCATCACTGCTGTAGTCTGTGATGATGATGCTGAAGTAGGGATCCTTGGTGACTCGGAACAGCTCTTCCATGTCAGAGATGAACTGCAGGACCCAGCGTGCCTGGTTTTTCACTGGTTGTGTGGCAACAGGGGGAGAACCAAAGCAAACTGATTTCAATGGTGGTGCTTTTTCTGAACAGGCAAGGCTTCTCACCTTCTGTTAAACCCCAGCAACCTTTCAGGGATGATGAAATAGGCCCAGGCTGAACACCTGGTCCCCAGAGCCAGGGAATCAGTGTGGGTTCTTTCCCACCATGTCACAGGGGTTTTCTCTGAGCTTACAAGCCCCGGCTGCTTGTGCCCTATCGCATTTCTGAGGGCATCTCACTCGGAGAGAACAGAACCTGGAGGTGACCCAGGCAGGACGGCTGGGGCTGGCTCAGACCCACAGAGGGGGGCTGCCCCAGGGAGGCTGTCCCCTCACCTGGCACCACGAAGTGCACCACGGCGCGGTGGTTCCAGGAGAAGCCCTGGGGCCAGCACAGCTCGGGCTCGCTGTCCGCGGCCATCAGGTGCCGCCGGCGGCCCCAGGCCAGGCTCCTCATCCTCCTCTCGTCGTCGCGGCGGGCGCTGCCCGGCCAGCCCCGGGCGAACACGAACTCGGAGAGGCGCAGGCGGCGCCGGGCCGGCCCCAGCAGCTCCAGCAGCTCCAGCTCCAGCAGGTAGCGGCTGCCCCGGACGCGGTCCTGCCGCTTCTCCACGTTCACGATGCGCTGCAGCTGGAAGCGCCTGCGGGGACACAGCGCGGTGGCACCGGGCACCAGCCCTCCCTCCTGCCGGGCTCCCTCCTGCCCGCACAAACCTGGCCTCCCCTGCACTGCTGCACGGCTCCCATGGCAATGCCTAGCACCTGTTCCTCCTAAATCCACCAGCGTGTGGGATTAGACCTGGGACTCCAGCCAAGAGAAAATATTTGGCAAGAGAAATGAAATAAAGGTGACACGGAAAATAACAAATGTGTCTGAACGATTGTGTAGGGCTGGTAATAACGAGTGTATTCAACACCACCTACAAGGATCTTGGCACAAGGACCGTGTTTGGGCTACCGAAACTGACAGCTTATCAAACAAGAATACGGAGTAGCACTGAGCAGTCATACAGTAAAAACTGGCAGGAGCTGTGGATTCAGAATGGCCAGAACTGGATGAAATGCCAAGTCGTGCCCTTTCGGATCGTATCAAGAGTTTCTGCTATAAAATAGATGCTCGTGAGTTAAAAATCCTGAGAAAATCTTGTGTGTACTGATCAGTTACACCTGGCTGTGACTGATGTGACCCTGAAAAAGCCAATGTGATCTTAATACACAGCATTAGGCTTGCTTCCAGCAGGGATTAGAAGCTAATAACACCCATGCCATAAAACATCCAGGATACTGGTCACCTATGGATAGGGAGATTAACACCAAGTGAAACCTGCATGGAAAAAGACTGGTGAAATAATTACAAAAATTAAGGCCAGCCCAGCAGAAGTGTCAGGAGTTAAGACTGTTTAGCTTATGGAGGCTAGAGGAAGTGTGTCTCTTTGCCAGAAGGGAAGGTAAGCCTTGAGAAGAAAAGGAACCAAGACCATGTAACAGAAGAGTACCAGCAAAAGCCGGTACCATTTCTCAGGCAAAAGAAGTGTGCCTGAAATCCAGTGTTTCACACAGTTTTCCCTGCCTGAAATCTTATTTGCCACATCTAGTTCATCCTCTGATTCTCACCAGTTACTCACATGGCAGGTACTCCCTGTGCAGCATGGTACACCAGCTCTGGGGCAGTGCCCCTTGGTTTTCTCACCGTGCCTTACCCTTTAGTCCTCTGGTTGAGCTTCCTCAGGAAGACACGTGTAACTTCCAGGGCCTCACTTTCTCTCAGCAGCAGGTTTCCCGAGGTGTTGCATTTCAGGTCAATCCAGTCTGTGCGCAGCATGTGGAAGTCCAGGTTGCTCATGCTGAAGGTCTGCTCCCAGTTGACGGCCTGGTCGAACACTGGTACGTAATCAAAGTCCTCCTCATCTTCCTCCTCGGGCTCCCCATCCACCTCTTCCTCTTCTGCTGCTCCTTCAGACCTGCCCTTCACAGGAGATGTCCCCGGTGCCTCTCCTCCGCCCACATGGCCATTTTTGGCCTCCTGCTGCTCAGCACTGTGGGGCTGCACCTGGCCCAGCCCCTGTGGCTGCTGCCTGGGGCTGGCAGTGCTCTCTGTGTGGCTCCCAGCCTTCCCAGACACTGGGTCCCCCTTCCCAGCTGGCACGGTGCCTGCTGCCTGCAGCCTGTCCCTCCTGCTGCCCAGGCCTCCTCGAGGTGCCAGCCCCTTGGGAATGGTGACCCCCGAGTCCCTGGGGTGGCCGAGGGACTGCTGCCTCTGAGACACAGTCCCAGGAGGAGGGTCTGCCCCTCTGCCAGGGCCTCTCCCCTGGCTGGCCCTGGCATGCTGCGCGGGGCTCCTGGAATTGTCCTTGACTCCAGCTTTCCAACGGGGTCTCGTCGTTACCGGGTTTCCCTCCAGGCCAGGCAGGTCGAGGCTTTGGTTGGTGGAGGCCAGCAGGGCTGATCTGGCACCAGCCCTCTTTGTCCTCCTGCTCCACGTCTGCTCTCCTGCACCGTCCCCCAGCACGGAGAGGAGCCGGCGGCGCTCCCGCAGGGAATAGTCCTCCTGGTGAGCATTGTCACTGCCCCACACGCTGCTGGGAGCCTGCCCTGCCCTCCCTGGGCCAGCCTGCTCGGGGGCACTGGTGCTCTCCACGTCCTGCTCCTCGTACTGCAGCTCCTCGGGGTTCCCCTCCTGGGAGCCTGCAGGATGAATCCAAGTCACACCTCTGGCACACCTCCCACTGCCCCCCTGCCCTGGCCAGCACCCCCAGGCAGGGGACAGCCACTCTCAGAGGGACAGGGATGCTCTCCTGTGCTCGTGCTGCCACCAGCCTCCTCAGCACCACCCCTGCCAAGGGCTGTGCAGCTGCCTGGCTCTGCCCTTGGCTGTGGCTCTGCCCCCAGCTCTGCAGGGCAGGGGTGACACAGGCTGCCACACCTCTGGCTGTGCCGCTCCTGCCCGTGCTTATGCTTTTGATAGAACTCAGCTAAGCTGTGGGCCTGAGAGTTGTCATGCTGTCCACTGCAGCCCACTGTTTGGGGAGCTCCCAACCTGCCCTTAAGGGGAGTAAAAGTGGCAGCAAAATCTCCTCCCAGACACAGCAATCCGGCAGGGAAAGGCTGAGACTTCCTTGGTATGGAAAGTCAACAGCTTCTTTCAGCTGGTGCTGCAAGGCCACACACAACAGTGACAGACAAAAGGATCCTCTGGGTTCTGACATCACCTGGCTGCTCTGTCTTTTCTCCAGAGTCCAGGCTCTTCTCTGGCCGATCCATTTTCATGTACTTGTAAAATCCAAATCTGCAGAGAGAGGAGCAAAACACAAGTTTCATCAAAGATACTTTGCCCTTTCCTGGAAGAAGGAAGAAGATCCTGAGTGCAGGGAGGCCATAATCAGCTTTCTTACTGGGAAAGTCACCCTGGGAAAGTGACCCTCCTTATCCTGCAAAAGAAGTCCTCCTGAATGGCTGGGAGTCCTTGCACAAGGTGTCTGATTGTTGCAGTAGGGAGCATGGAAGTAGCAGCTCCCTTGTGGGGCCACCACTGGGATCAGGGCACCAGGGAAGATGGGTGACATGCATTTCCTCCCCCAGAGAGAGCCCTGGTGGTGAGCATCACTTGGCTTTCACAGTGACAGCAGGAGGCTCCAGCCACAGGCAGGCCAAGCTTGCTGGGAATACACTCCCTGATGTAAGGGAACAAACATGCTCTGACTCAGCTACTGGGTTAACAGTGCAAGAAAAGCGCTGGTAGTTTGCCCTTGAGACCTAAACATATTTTCACTTAAGTTATCAAAAGAAACTACAAATGCTTTCATGTTTTGCAAGACTTAGGGGATCTTTAAGAATTAAGCAAGTCCTACAGAAGTGAGCATGAAATTCCACACCAATTCCAGCCTTCAAGCTCCTCCCCACCCTGCTAGTAAACCCAAATTTACAGTGTGCTACCTTTCCAAATAATAAGGGTTTTCCTGGTAGAAGCATTTGTTGTCTTTCTCCATGTGGCTCAGGCGGCTGTAGTCATTTGGGTAAACAAAGGATAAATGAACCTGTGAAGAATGGAGAAAGGCGAAGTGAAACCCTCATAAAAGCCAGACATGAGCCCAAGGTGACCCAGACACAGGTGCAGGGTACCCAGCCCTTTTCAGAGGGAGCTGCTCACTCTTTGCCTCTGCAGCAGCAGGCTGTGGGAACAGAAGAAGGAAGCATGCTAGGATACATGTATGCACGTGCCTTTTACCCCCTCCCTCAGCATCTCTCCACCTCTCTCACTGTGAGCTGAAGTGCTCCAACAGGGTGAGAACTAACTGGGACAGAGGTGGCCAAGCCCCCCAGAAGAGATGCCCGTGGCTTTAGTAACCCACACATACTACATCCCTCCCCAGAGAACAAAACCCTCAGCCACTGTGAGACTCCCTGCCAAGGCACGTCCGGGCCCCTTGGCCAGCAGGATCTCTGATCTCCTCCCCGTGCCCGTGTGTCCCCGGGCAAGCCCCCGAGAGGAAACCCCACTCACGAACTGGAGTCCCTGGTAGCGCTGCAGAGGAAATCCGTCCACCAGGTAGCTGGGCCTGTAGGGGCACTCGGGCAGCGCCCGGCGCAGGCGGGAGCGGCTCAGCAGCGGCACTGCGGGCAGGACACACGGACAGGGCTGCGGGACGGCCCCGCTGCAGCCCACACACCGCCCCTCCCGCCCCCGGGGTCAGTCAGCCACGTGAAATATTGACAGACAGACTGAACAAGCCCTGCACAGCTCAACGCTTTATCATTCCTTCAAGATGCTTACACAGAAATATGCCCGGGGATGCTGTCTGAGCTGGGTACCAACAACCAGGAGCTGGCTTTAGCCCGTGCTTTGTCTCCTACAGTGACCGACACTGTAGCTGCCCCTCTCTCTTTATTCTCAGGGATCAAAAAGCACGGCCTGGATAACTGCAGTGTAGGACAATCCCTCCCAGCTGCAGTTACCTCCTCAGTAGGTCTCACCTTCGTAGAGAGTGTCCCGGGGGTCAGGGTTCAGCATGTCAGCCGGGTGTGTCCTGCTGCCGGCCCCGCGGGCAGCCCGGCCCCTGCCACTGGCCGGCGTCTGCGGGATGTGCCCCACCTCATCCATCTTCAGCAGCGTCTCGTCTAGAAACCGGGGAGAGCACAGCCACAGGCACGGCACCATTTGCTCCGGGTCCCAAAAAGCACCTCTGTGCAGCGCCAGCCCTTCCCAAACGGCACTGCACCCATGGCACTAACGCTGGCTCTGGCACAGGCCAAGGAAAGGCTCTGACCCAGGCACTGGAGATACGGCAGCTGTGGGGTGGGAACTCAGTTTTCACTGAAGGCGCACACACACACAGGGATGAGGAGAAAAATGACCTCCCTGGACACACCAGCAGTGTGTGCTGAACAGACCCGTGCTGGCAGGAACTACTGGACACCTCTGTACTATTAGCAATAAGTTTCTTTTCAAAGGATATAAAGAGGGATGAATGGGAAGAGAAACCTGAGGAGCAACGCTTTTCCCTGTGCTGGAAAAGGATGAGGACCTTGGGGAAGGACCTCCAGTGGCTGAGGAGGATGGTACTCCAGAAAAGGAATGAAGGCCCACAGTAAGCCAAGAACAACAGGAAGCTCAAGACTGGGTATTGGTTACATTTTTCCCTGGGTGCTGCTGTCACAGGACTTTGTGTCTCCACGGATCTTACTCTAAAATGAGGGGAATTGAATAAATATCCATGAGGGAAAAGCAATATCCTGCCAAGGGCACTGCTGTCCAACTTTTGGGTACTGAACTACCTGGGACCCCAGAAAGAGTGGGATGTCATGTGATACCAAAGGCTAATATGAAAAACTATAGGGAAAAACTATGGGCAGAAGGCAACAGATAAAAATCAGACTGCAGCACTGCACCTAATGGTGAAAGGATCCTCTGGAATGTCACTCTTCTATTCTACAGGTAATTAGTGAGAAGAAAAGAGCAGAAGGTAAAAGGATGAAGATGGAAGACGGGATGGAAAGCCCAGTCCTAGCCAGATGGGAGGTTTCACAAAATACAGCAGCAGGTTGTGATCCCAGACACAGCAGACAGATGTCTTGATTACATCAGGGAGTCTTCCACGCACAAAAGGGCTGGTAAGGAAAAAAGGCCAGAACTGCTGGAAGGCAACAGCAGGAGACATGGAAAGGGGGGATGCTGGCAGAGGAAAGTGATGCTGACAAAGCTGGGTAGGGGTAAACAGGACTAAGGAGCTTCTTAACTGCTAACACCATCACTTGATGTGCTAAAGAAGGGCTTACAAAACAGGAGGGACTGGACTGATGTGTTTGCAGCAATCCAGCACCAGCTGGAAGAGACTTGAGGCTGGAGCAGAGGAAAGCAGCATCCCCCAGCACTGCCAGCATTGTGCTCAGGACCAGAGTGAGTGAAACCTCCCTGTAGTGCCACAGCAGCCCCTTGTCCCTGGCTGTGCCCAGCACACCCCCACGGCTCCCAGGCCTTGGGACTCACGTTCCCCCTGGCTCTCAGCAGCCAAACTCCATCCTGTGTCATTCTCCACCTACAACACTTCTCACCTTGGCACACTCCCCTCTCTGCCCTTCCTCACTACCTCTAGACCTCCCTGGAATAATGTCCTCATCTTGCTTCCACTTCTCCTGTGTTTAACGATGAGTCACAGCCTTGGCCAGAAGTCTTTCCCCAGAAGTGCCCCCACCTTTCTGTCCCAATGATGTGCATGCCTGGTATTTCCCTGGCTAGACAATGATTCATGGTGAAACACTGGATGCTGATACATTTAGGAAGAATGGGGAGGTGCTTGGGAAAACTTGTGAGGAAGATACTCACTAGCAAAAAGGGAGAGATATTGGGAGTCGATGACTTTGAACTTGGCTTCTGGGTCATTCAGTCTCCACTGGAACAGAGAAAACACATTGAAATGAGGAACCTATGGAGTTAACCAAGCCTGAATAAAAGGAACTCTTACTAGGACTGAATTTACCCAGCAGCAAAAGCCTGGGAATGAGCTGAGATCCCCCAGGACACATCCAATCCAGGAAAGGCCAAAAAGCTGCAGCAGACCCCAGGGAAGGCAGATCTATCCCAAGTAAGCAGAGGAAGGGGTCCTGACACGTGGCCAGGGCTATCCCACACACAGGTAGGTAAGGGCTGTGGAAGGGATTAGCTGCATCTCATGCTCTGAGGAGCTGAGGCCAGGGAAAGGAGGGAAATGGCTACAAACACCGTTCCTGAGCTCCCTGGGGACACACATAGGGACCACCATTTGCACACACTCACTGCTACTTCCACGTGGTCTGTTCCTGTGTCATCCTGCTTGTGCAGCACCTCAAAGTAGTACCTGCCTGCTGCTGACAACCTGCGAAGAACAAGGTGTCTGTCACCAGCAGCATTAGGGAACATTTCTTAGCTTGTCAGCAGACAATGAGCGGAGAGCAACCACACCCATGAAACAACCTAATTCTCAGGGTAGGGAGGGTGAGCCCTGCCAAGAAAATCCAGATCCTGACAGTGAGATCAGTGCCTTCCCTTGCCCCCTGGAGCACTCCAGACCCTTCTCAGTTAATTCCCAGTAACTCCCTCTCAGTGTTGCCTGCTGGGTTTTGGCCCCTGGGAAACCTGGCCAGCTCCAGGGCAAGAAGCTTGGGATATGGCTCATACAGGGGAGCCTGGATGTGCTGGGGGCCGACTGCTCCAGGCAAGAAAAATTCAGTGTTGCATTCCCTCCGTACATCAGCAAAGCTTTGGCAATACCCCAGAGTAATCCCTTTCTCTGTGTTGCTAAACTCTTCAGGACAAGCCTGAGTGCTTCTCCCTTGTCCTTGTGATTTCCTGGTCCTGTGCAGAGGTGGCTGGGACTGAGGGACTTTGCTCACTCACCTCACCACGTTTGACTTCTGGCTGTGAAATTTCCCAAACTCTCCCGGCGCAGTCCACTCCTTCCCTGTCTGTGAGGAGACAGAAGATGGCTCTAGTTAAGAGGAGTTTCTTCCCTTGCGACTGCACTGACAATGACAAAAACAGAAAATTGAAATCCCTCTTCCCTCCAATTCCTCCTGCTAGGTCATCTGTGAAATCCATCACCTGTGGACAGAGTTAAGTCCCTTAATTGTGAGCAAGGGACTCCCAACAGCACTACCAAGAGGTAACTGGCTTAAGCATCACATGTCATACCCCATCTGGCATCATGTCTGGAGCTGGGCAGGGAAAGAAACCTGCCTAGTCCAAGGCAGCAGTAAGTCAGGAGGGTCTCAGTTCCCATGAAAGCCTCGATGGGAGAAGCTGTGCAGCATGACTGTACCTTGCCTACACTGGCCAGCAGCTGCACACCAGAGGGCTTTTCATCTGTGCTCAGCCAGAACTCGGCGTTGTCGTCCGCAGCAATGGCAAACTGAAACTCCCCTGTCGAGAGATGGGGAGAGAGAGAAGGGCTTGTGCTCAGAACAGATCCTGCTCCTCTAAAATGCTGCCTCTGCCCCTTTTCCTGGTGAGACCATCCTTCCCTTTTGATATTATCACCTTCCCACCTTTGAACGCTCTGATCTGTCTCAACTCTGCCGTGACTGAAAACAAACTTTACAGGAGGCACTGGTTCACTGTCCCTCCTGCACTGGCCTCCCCTGACACCCCTCCTGCTTCCAGAGCAGAATTCTGTGAGGGATGCTGTGTTTGGATGGAGGAATGTGCACGGGGAGCCCCGGAGGGAGACAGAGGTGCTGAGGTCAGGGGGTGGCAGCTGCAGGCCCGGGCCCGTGACAGAGGGCAGTGCCAGCAGGCTGCTGGGGGCACAGGCATGCAGCTGGGGGGCACAGATGTCAGCTGCTGTCACATGGCATTCCTGCAGCCAGGGACAGAGGGGACATCACTGATGTCATGGGCAGCCCTGGCCATGCCAGGAGGGAGCACAGCTCAGGGACTGTTCGTGCCCATGCACGCACACACGCCGTGGGGCTGAGCATGCACAACAGCACAGTTATTTCTCTCCAGCACTTCCCATCTGCTGCCCCTGTGCTTTCCCTTTCCCCCCTGCAGGGGAGGAGGCAGACGTGTCTGCAGGCACGGCCAGCCACGGGAGGGACCTGCTTTGGGCTTGCCAGGGTGGGAGGTGACAGGAGACTGAGTGAAGGCACTCAGAGCCCTCACCATCAGTGAAAGGGTGCAGGTAACCAAATATCCGGAGACCGTAGTTGGTCCATTTTGGGGACACGGCCAACTTCTTCAGCGTAGTTCTCGTCTGAGGTGCAAGAAGAAAAAAATCATAAAAGTAATTTTAGATGTGACAGGGACATCTAAAGGGGAGAATCAAAGCCCTTGGGACAGGTGGGCAGAGGGTTTCCTCTGAGAGGAGGATGGGGTATATGGGATGTGATGGAGGCAGAGGGAAAGAGCAAACCAAGAAGGAAATGGGGTGGAGCAGGTGCTGCTGAGCAGGGCAAAGCTGCATGGGGGATGCCACTGAGATGGTGGGGACAGGACATGGCATTTCCCAGCCACTGGCAAGGAGAGCACCAATACAGGGCTCCTTCAGCTGTTTCTGAGCCCTGGCAGGCCAGCACGTGTGAAATGAGCCTCCCCTGTGCAGCACAAGAGCTGCCACCCTTGAACCCCTGTGAAAGCCTCCTGCTCCCTCAGCAGGAGCACAGACAGGGTGGTTGAGAGGGCCCTGGGGGATTTTAACAAAGAGCAGACAGAGGGAGGTGCGGACAGGTCGTGAAGGCAGCAAGGGTGATCCCCCTGGGAGCTGAGTTGGGAAGGGCAGGACAGTGGGTGGCATGGTCCTACTCACGTGAGGGAACAGGGGGAAGTGGAGGTTTCTCCTGAGCTGCTCGATGGAGCTGCCACACCAGTCCTCAAACACGTGCAGGTTGGCCTGGCCCTGGAACTAGAAGGCAGAAGTGGGGCCCCATGAAGTGCTGCAGCCATGCCTGTGTCCCTGCTCTGACAGCCCTGGCCACGGCCCTGCTACTGCAGCCCTGGGACAGTGAAGGAAGATTCCTGCGCCCTGACGGACTGGTCTGCAGGAGCCGTGGGTCCAGAGCACTGCTGCTCATCTGCTGAAGGTGTGGGGCTGGCACACAGGATGGAATGGCACCAGGGAACTGTGCTCATGCAGGGGACACCTCAGTTCCATGGCTGGGTCTGCTCCATCAGGGAGGTGTTGGAGCAGAGGGCCGTGCTGGGGCCGTGGTGTGAACACACTGCAGGCTGGCAGCAGCTCCCCAGGATTTGACATCTGACATTGTGCAAGAAGGTGTTCTGGGCTCCCTCACCATCTCAGGGCTGCTCTCCCGACCTGAGGAAGAGGGGACGCCCTAGGGAGGGGAGATGGCAGATCCCCTCCTCAAAGCACGTCTCGGAGGTGAAGCTGGTGGGGGCCCAGCAGGGCAGGAGCAGCAGCACAGGCAGGTCAGTGGCACCATGACCTCTGTGTGTCTGCAGACACAGAAACACTGAGGGGAGTGGGGCTTCCAGCCAGACAAGGAGGCTGTGCAGTGTGAGCACAGGTCCCCAGCCCCGGCAGGAGAGGCTGTCAGTGCCCAGCTGGGACCCGGAGCACAGCTGGGCTGGGAAAAGCTTGCTGGCCCCTCTGGGACTTCAGCAACACAGTCCCCAAAGGACAGACCTTATCCTTGCCAGAGCCATGCAGAAAGGAATCTCTGCCTGCCCCCCAGCAAAGCCCAAGCTTTCTGCCAGCCACCAGAGGAGCTGATGCTGAATCCCTCCTCGCAGCACGGGCACCCAACAGGGAAGAATAAATAAGCTGGAGATGGTACAAGCTACCTTAGATGGCAAAAGGCTGAGGAAAGGAATAGGTTGCCTTGGGACCAGGGAGGTTTTGCTGTGGCTGTCTTGCCTATATAAGGGCTGGGGAAACAGCCTGAGCAGCACCCAAATGTCTACAGATGGCAGCAAATTCCTACTTTTCACTGGGGAGACTCTAGCAGGCCTGAAGCAGCTCAGTGCAGGAGGGCCCAACCTCCCCGTGGACTGCTGCCAGAGAAACTTCTTCAGTGAGTTATTGTCCCCAGGATGGTGGGCTGGGGGTGTGTTTGGAAGTAAACTGTGGCCTGAAGGAAGGCTGTGAAGCAGATTTGGCTCCACACCAGTAAAGCTCCTTGCGAGCTGTGGACTTTAGTCACGCACGTGAGAACCATTTGTGTGTGCCAGGCAAAGCACACCCACAACCACTGCTGCCCTGGAGTGGTCTCCTGCCAGCCCTCCCTCTCTGATGTCCCCACTGCCAGGGCCTGATGGATGTCTGCAAGCCCATGATGCCCCCACTAACATCTCCTCCTCTTCCCTGCCCTGCTGACATCCCTCAGCCCGGATTCTGCCCACCAGACAAGAGGAAAAGCAGCGAGACAAAGAGGATGTAATTGCTCAGAGCAATGCACAAAATCAGAGTGGACACAGACACAGGGCTCAGGGTGATGGATGCAGCCAAAAGAAACCTGGGACTCTGCAGGAACTTGTGACACAAATAAATCACTGCAAGAGTGACAAACACTGAACTGCAATTTAATTGCTGTGCAGTCCTGTGCCCCTGGGCCAAATCCAGGTTCACACCCAAGGGTCTTACACTGCTTTTCTCAGCCAAATCAAATAGTGACAACTGCTGCTTCTTGTGGAACATGAAGTGAGCAGAACAGGCTGGGCTCCCACAGAGAACCACTGCCAGAAGCTGAGTCCTGTGCATGTCTGCTGCTAGCCACAAGTGATGCTGTTTTGTTTTTTTTTTCTTGGAGAATTGCTTGCACACTGCAGACAGCAGGCTCAGAGCTCTGTGAAAAGTAGCACAACACTCCCACACTGTGGACAGGCTGGCACTGCAGCCCACTCCTGCCAACGACAGGCCCAGGGATGATCTCAAAGCTCGGGACTGCAGTGGAGCTGGGCTGGCTTTGACACGGGGCAGCCCAAATGCAAAACCAGGTATTTATGAGGCAAATCCCAAACGACTGGCTAGACTGGCTCAAATGCTTGCAGAGTAAAACCTGGACCAGCCCCACTGCAATACAACACTCCACTGCAGTTTGGCAGTGGTAGGGAGAGGGCAGCCTAACACAGAGTAAGGCAGACACCACTGTACTAGGGGCACCATCAGTACTTAAAGAGATAATTCCTGAGATTTCTAGCCCTACACTCCCGCCTCCAAATCTTTAAAAAGCCTCCAGAGAGGAGATTCTGGCAGGAGGTAATGAGAGCACTTTGCTTTCTTGCACACACAGCTACTAGAAATAATTAACTGGTAAATATTAAGTGTTCTTTGCATGTGATTTTAAAATCTTTTCTGAAACAAAAGATTTTCTCTTGAGTTACAGCAGCTTAACTTAGTTTCTGTCTCCTCTTAAAGGGAAAAAAAAAAGAACATTATTGACAGATAAGAGCTGGCTGCCCAAAGTGCTGCTGTGGGACTGAAAACTGAGCTAGGCTTTAATTTTAGGCCCCCACGAGTCATCAGTGTAGCAGCTGCTTTGAAACTCTATCACCTCAGTCCCCCCAGCCCAATTCAGAGCTGCCCATCACAGGCAGCTGAGAAATTCTTCTGTTTGCTATGTGAGTATCCTCTCAGGCAACGTGCTGTAAGAATCTCCTGCTTGGGGCTTTTGCAGATTGCAGTTACAGAGCAACATCACCACCACCACTCCCAATTCATGCACACAGAAATGCCAGTGGATTTTCTGAAACATGGTTTTTAGAACGTCATTCTAAAACATGGTTACTATGTTTGACTTCCCAGCTTGGAGCTACCTGGCCCTGTTTAGCAAAGGGCTGGAAATTGAGGATCTAGCAAGGAACAAGTTCTCCTTCTCCCCTTAAAAACATCTGCTTTGCAAATTCTGGATAGACTGATCTGGCCAGAACCAGGAATAGAGGCCACGAGTCTGAGCTTTCAACGGGAGCTGGTTTTATGTGACCTTCCCCTTTAGAGGGCTTCTCCTGCCCCTGAGGTTCCTCCCTGGCCCAACACCTCTCTCCCAGCTGCTTATCACCCTGCTGAAATAGCAGCAGGGCGGGATGCCAGCTCAGCCCAGAACAGGCACAGGTCACACGCCAAGGGCACTGCCAGCACGGCGTGAGTGTGCCCTGCAGCGCAGGGTAAAACACTTTGCTTTTTCCACTCCTAGTGAGAAATGTTAGATTATCATCCCTGCTACAAGAACTGACCCTAGAGGAGGATCAGGAACACAGACAACCCAGAGCTCTTCCAGCCCAAACCTTACCTTGTCAAAACTATCTGGAGGTGGCACCACACCCCCAGGGGTTCCTGCTGAGCAAGGAGGGCAGGGAAGGAAGAACTGGGCAAGAGCAAAGCTGAGAGGATGGCAGCAGCAGAGACACGACCTCCTGCCCTGTAACTGGAGCAGGACGGAGGAGAGAAGGCTTTCCTAATTTAATCCCGGGCAGCTTTGGCATCACAGAGGCAAATCAGCTGCGAGCTGCACGCAGCCCAGGGAATGATAAACAGGGCACAGAGAGGGCCTGAGCCACGAAGAAAGGCAACATTGTGCTGCCAGCTAGGAACTCCTGAGCTTGTAAGGCTCTTCTGTCTCCTCAGAGTGGCTGCAGCCCCTCCTCCTGCCTGGCTGGGTGACATTCAGCAGCCAGGCTGGGCTGCACGCTCTGCTGTGCTGGGCACCTGTGGGAATCCACCCAGACAGGTCAGCAACAAACAGCCCCTGTGTGGGGGGCACGAGCAGGCAGGGAAGGGACATCAGCAGACACAGTGAGCAGCAGCAGCTCTGTCTTGCAGCCCTCTCAGGAAAGGATGCCTCCCCCTCAGGCAGGTTTGGGAGCAGGACAACGCTCCAGCACAACCCTTTGGTTTGTGCAGCACCTCTGCAACTGTACAGGAGTTCCAAATGCACCCCAGCACTGCCCAGACCCTTCCCCTCTCAGAGCTGAGCAGGTGCCTTTGCAGAGATCAGTGAACAGCCTGGCCAACCAGTGACCTTTGTGAGAGTCCTCCCCACACCTACAGCAGTGCCAACACTCACACCCCAGGGCACAGGTCTGCCCTGACCGTGGCCAGGCACGTTTCTGAATGAAGGAAACAAACCCCCAGGTGTCTCCAGGCTGAGCAGGCAGTGGGTGATGCTGCAGGACTTTGCTCTGGTGCCTGAAGTGACAGTAAGGACAGGAACCATCACCTGCACGGGCAACCTGAGGAACCAGGAGCGAGGGTGACCCCTCCTTTCCCCCCAGATGCCAGAGCAAAACTTCACTTTGGGATTTCCAACGAGCACACTTTCCTACCACATTATCCAGGCCTGAAGACTTAAGCTGCCTATCTCATATCCTGAAACTGAGAGAGGAAAATTGAGACCTGTCCTTTTTTCGGCAACGCTGGCTGCCAGCTCACCCTGAAACCCTGTGAATTATTTATGTTTGTCAGGAATATGCCTCTCTGTTCAAACACAGCCCAGCTCCCGGACCTGTGGGAGGCAACCTGGTGTCCCTCGCCCCAAGAATCAGGCTGCAATTAAGTGATTAGAGATGCTGTGGGAAGGGCACAATGGGATTACAGACCCTGGGTAATTAATTTGGGCTGAGTCACAGAAAAACTTAATCCCCAGGCTGGGAGAAATTTCAGTGGGTGGTGGGGAGGACAGCAGGCAGCTCTGTACAGGGCTGTGTCCATGGATCCCTCTCCACCTCCTGCAGCTGGTCCTGGTGAACCACTGGCCTCTGTTTGCCCTCAGGGGGACTCTGCTGACCCTCTGTACACACAGGGCAGCAGCAAGGGCAGGAAAGTTTGCCTTATACAGCCAAAGAGAAAGGTGTTCATGCCAAAGAACACACCTGTAACCCCAAAAGGCTCAGTGCACACCACAGCTGGCCACTGCCCACATTCATGTGCTTTGGGAAATCTCCAGGGAGGGCACCAGAGGCAAAGGGCAAAGCCTCAGGGAAGCTGGGAGATGCCACCAGAGCCTGCACTGCCGTGGGAGAGGGGAGCAGCAGGTGCTCAGTGCCACCCCCGGGCACAGCAGCAGCCCTGCCCCTGGCACCCTGCTGGCTCTGGCTCACCTGGGAGCAGCCCTGCAGAGCCCAGGCTGTGACACAGAGCACATCAATGCTCTGGGCTGGGCACTGCAGGGTGGCTGCTGCCAGGAAAGCCAGGCTGCAGGGAGCTGAACTGCTCCTGAACAGCTGGTTCTGGCTGGACACACTCTCCCTCCATCACCAGTGAGATCTGGAGCCCTGAGTGCAGGGCCAGCAGCCTGCTCCCTCCCCGGGGGAGTCACAGAGGCTCCTGAATTGGTGCAGGTCTCTAATCACCTTGAGGAATTTAGTGAGCTGGCTCCATTAACTAAATGCCCCCTGGCTGGTGTCCCTCTCATCAGAAGCAGGCTGCATTGCTCCCTTATCTGGAGAGGAATGATGAGATAAGGGAACAGGGGAGGAAAGAGTAATTGAGGCATGAAGGAAACAAAGGAGTGTTTGCCCCAGCCTGCAAGGGTCACCAGAGAGGGGCTGGGGATGGAAGTGCCACTGAAGTGGAGAAATCTCCACGTACAGCACGCAGGGGTTGGGTGGCAAGAGCCAGAGCAAGAGCAGTGTGGCCCTTCTGTGTGCCACAGGCAGGTGTTTGCTTGTTGAGTGAGTGGCCCTACACAGCCCAGCCCTGAACAAAGTTCACTTTCCGGGAAGGCAGTGGGCTGCCTGGAATCGTGGGTGGGCGCCTGGAGCCTTGAGGAGACACCAAATGATCTGGAATCTGGACACTCCAGTCTTTCTGGGTGATGACTCAGCTCTGGATGTGCCATTAAGCAGGGAGAAGGTGATAGGGAGAGGACTTCTAGTAAAGTGAATTCATTTCCAGGCACACATCCCTGCCTTTCATTTGTGCTGCACAGGTCTCTGGCCATAACCCCTCACACAAAATGATGGAGGAAGGCACCCCCCTCTGGCATCCATGGGACAGGGCTGTCCACAGCTGTGTGACTGGATCTATTCCTCCCACCTGTCTGCAGCTCTTGGATCTGAAACACAAGTAGACAAAAGGCAAAATAACCTGATCAGTGACAGGGCACTGACATGTACAAGGTGGTTCTACACAAGTTCTACAAGAGGGTTCAAACCTCGTCACAAGAACATATGAGAAAATAAAACAAGCTTTCAAGCTCCCTTTCCAAAGGACAGGCCAGATACCATGGACATAACAGGGTGAAAATGCTCCCTGGCTTTTTTGACAGCACATTTCCATGCTGGGCTGCTGAGGGAAAAGGATCCCAGTGTTTTCTGACTGCTTGCTAGCACTGAGTTAAAGCCTAGGTCATCCTCTGGGGTTTTTTTCCCCATCTGAGTTTCAAAAATGTCCAAGCAAGAGTTCTTCCAGCACGGCCTCCAGTCAACAATGCTGAGATGTGCTTCACTGGAGAGCAATGAACTCTCTCCTGACCTTTCACTTCTGCTTCTCTCCTGCCTTCCTGTGCCACAGGCCCAGCCAGCTCTGTGCCACTGCTGCAGCTTGGAACATCTGAAATAACTCAGTTGGTACATCTGAAATAACTCAGCTGCCCACAGTGGAGCCATTGCAGGCTGGCAGTGCTGTGAGCCAGCCCAGAGTTTGCCCTGTGGAGGCTCTGCCCTGTGTGAGCAGAGAGCTGTCTCCTGGGTGTCCTCACCTGGTGTCCCAGGCGGTGTGGATGGTCCAGCTGAGGGCTTGTGTCCCCACCTGGGGCACTGGGCTCTGACAGAACCTTAGCGAGCTCCCTCCAGCTCTCATATCCTGCACAGAGGAGACAGAAAGGTGTCAGGGGACAGGGTTAACAAAAGCAGGGGCAGCAGTCACCAGAATAAACTGATCTTTACAAGGCTGAGAGACCTCTCCCAGTCTGGGATGGTCCAGCAGACACCAGGAATTGTTTAGGTTGCTTGGAGCTGGCAGACTGGCACAGACAGAAAAATTGCCTTTATCTTCCTTAAAAGCTCTTCCCTTCTTCTTATTAATTTAATACTTAAAGATTTAATTTCTAGTTCTAATATAGAAGTATGTTCTAATAGAGTTCTAATACAGAACTAGAACTATGATCTAAACATCACAGTTTTAATATATTTCATTAATCACCACACGACTGGGACCTTTTCCTCAGATTGCTCAGATAATCCCAGTAGTCAAACTAAAGAATACCTATTTTTATCAATTAGCAGTGCCAAAGAAAAATAAGACAATACCTAGATTACTAATTAATTTAACCATCAGAAGCGTATTATCCTTACATGCACCTATTTTCACAATAAAAGCTTCAGCTTTCTTTTCTTGAAGGGAATTATGGACACTCATCTGCTGGCACACCAGCTCAACACCCACACACCAGGAGAGCACACAGGCTCTCTCCCCACTGTCTTTAAAACTGGGAATCATCCCCAAAGCCCCAGGAAGGCCAAAGAGGCTGGCTGCCTTGGTACACACAGGGAACCACCCCGACAGCCCTGGGTGTTCAGAAGAACGGTCTGAGCCTTCTGCACCGTTCCTACAGGATACTGCAGGAATATTCCTACAGCCACAGGTGGCAGGAACGTGCCCTGAGGGGGAAGAGCAGCCCACTGCTGGGGAAAGGACACCTGCCCATCTGCTGCTCCACCTTCACCCAACCCACCCACCCACACCCTGCCCAGCCCCTCAGCAGCACAGGAGACTGGCTGTGCCTCAGGCAGGACATCTCCAGCCAAGCCTTTGGAGGGACAAGCCACAGGGCTCAGATCACCCCTCAAACATCTCAAACACAGAGGCCAAGGCAAGCCCCAAACCACCCCAGGAACCAGAGCTCACAAACAGCCCTTGGCCTTTCCCCCTCCACAGCTGCACTAAGCTCTCAGCCAGTTATTGTAGGTAAAAATACAATACAGGGTTGATAAACTCTCTCTCTGCTCTCTCCTGAATCTGTGTCCCACAGGCTCTGGCAGAGGGGAGCAGAAAGCTGCCTCCCACGGTGTGCTGATCAAAGGGGGCAATTAACAAAAAGAAAGAGAAACAAAACAAAAAGGAAGTGCAAAAAACGTGAGAAACATGAAAGCAGTCAGAGATTCGAGTGGGAGGTAAGGCTCAGAGCCAACCAGGGTGTCCTGCTTTCCTGATGTGGGTGTTGGCTCAGGTGGCTGGGTTTCATTCAGGCCCTGTTAGATGCTGAACAATAACAAATTCCTGATCAGGATCTTCTCACCCCCAGATTTGAAGCTATGCATTTAAATTTATTACTAAAACACCAAGGTCAGTATTTACCTTTGGCAGAAGATTTTTCAGTCACTGGCTGAGTAACCTACTGCTTAATGCAGCTAGGCACAACCTGTGCTTCAGGGACTGACTGGCATGGGAAAAAAAGGAGAAACTCCTTTGTCTTTATATCATTTTATGTGTACCTGGTGAGTTTCCCCCTTGTTCAGAGCAATGAGGCAGAAACCACTGCATCCTGCTGCTGGACACATGGCCCCAGTAGGAATGGGGCTGAAGCAGACTTTTAGTTCATGTGAAATTCAGCACTTGCTGCTTTGAGGGCTCCTTGTAATAGTGAGGGAGAACAGCAGGCTTTTTTTGCAGAGAATACACCCAGAGAAGCACAAATATCCTGAGCTGCAAGGGAGCCACAAGGAGCACTGAAGCCCAGCTGGCTAGAGAGGAACCAAGTAAATCAGGGAGAAAAAAAAAAAGGCAACAAAAGTCAGTTCACCCCCGGAGATTCACCGAGGGAAGAGACCAAGAGAAGCAGGTTTTTTTCTCTTGTGCAGAGGGGAGAGGTTATTTGGCTCCATCACTAAACTCAGCACTTGAGTGCCCTGTGGAATCAGCTGAGGACAAAGCACCAGCACCCTGCCTGTTCTGGGAAGGGCTGCTGGCCACCAGAGCCAGCCTCCCTGGCTGCTCCCTGGCTGGCACGGAGCCTGCCTCCCAGCAAACACACAGGCCTGGCTGCACACAAGTGCCAATGGCTGACATTTCTCTGACCCTTGGAAGAGAGAAGAAAGGGAGGCAATTCTCTTCGTTGTACAAATATTTACCTAACACATCAGCCAAGCACAGAACAGACAAAGGGAGCTGCGAATTAATCTGGAGGCAGCGATTTCCTCGCTGGGTAATTTGTGCTTTGGCAAGCCAACTCCCCAGCGTGGTAGGAAATGATTTTCAGAATCTAATAGGATCAACAGTCCCCTTAGAGAAAGCGCCTGGCACTCCAGTTCCTTCTGAGAATTGGCTTTTCCCCGGGGGTCTCCACGGGACACCCCTGGAGAAGGGCCTGGTTTTGCCCAAGCTTTCCTCACCAAGGGGAGGACAGCACAGAGAAGACAGCTCTCCTGCAGCCAGGACACCTCCCAAGGCCAGCTGCTGCCCAAGGTGCTCTCCTCAGCACACGTCACAGGGGTCAAGCCAGGCCCTGCAGTCCCCAGTGCTGTGTGACAGCAGGACAGGGGCCCTGGGGCCACCTGCACTGCCTCAGGAGCACCTGGCAGAGGGATCCAGCACAGGCTCAGCCTGTCCTCGAGCTCCCCCTCAGCCCTGCTCACCGGCTCCAGCACTCCCCTGATGGCTGCTGGAAGTCAACAAGCCCACGCCTGGAAAAAAGCAGGAGCTGGGAACAAAAATACCTCAGCAAACACTCCAGGGTTGCTGAGAAGGAATGCCAGAACTATCAGCTTTGGTGGGTTTGCTCCAGTCCCTCCACAAAACTGGTCCTGGCTAGGATGTGAAAGGGCAGAGAAACCACGAGGGCAGAAACCAAAGAGAACAGGGAAGAGCCTGTCCCAAAGGCAGGGGAAGGTTCTGGGCCAGGCAGTGCTGCCATCAGCCTGTCACCAGCCAGCTCCTTGTCCTTCTCTCCTCTGGGCTTTACTTCCCAAAGCACTTCCCATCACTCCCCAAAGCACACCCGTTGTTTTCCAGGGCTGTTTTTCACCTCAGACACCTCCAAGGAAGGCAGCACTTGCCAGAAGCAGCAGCCAGGTTTGCTGCCACACACTCCCCCCTCCCTGGCATCAGTCCAACCTCCCCTCTGCAAGCAGAGGTCCCTCTTTCTTTCTACTTTTGCACCCCGATGGTGCGAGGTTCCAGTCTCACAGGGGTCACCCAAAACCATGAAGGTGGTTCCCCTTCAGGGAAAAGTGGTCCTTTTTGTCCCTGTTCCCACCAGGCTGGCTGGCAGATGCCTGCTGAGGATCCAAGTGCCCAGCAGGGCCCACCCTCAGCTGCTCCTCTGGATTCCTGATGGGAAGCCCCCAGGACCTGAGCTTCCTGCTGGAAATAAGAGGCAGGTGAATACAAAGCAAAGGCAAAGAAGCTGAAGAGGAGGCTGGAACAGATGCTGCATCCTACAGCAGAGCCCAGCAAGAGGCAGCCAGTCTGGAGCCAGCTGGCCACAGCTCCAGTGAATCAACCATTTAGGGACAGAAAAGCTGTACCAGGAGAAAATGAGATGGGGATGATTCTAGCCCAGGGTCTGGTCAGGCACTAGGGCCATGCCTGCCTCCTCTCAGCCACGCTTTTTCCTGCTCTGGGGTTAGAAGTCAGCCAAGGAAGCTGCAAGTGGAGATGAAGAGATTTCACCCAGCAGTTATGACTCTGCCCAGAGCAATGCACTTGAAGCCCAGTTCAAGAGGAAAAACTAAAACTAAAGAAGCAGAAAGCCACAGGCAGAGATAAGAAAGAGCCAGCAGTACCCAGGGAGCTCCCAGGCCCCGGGGCAGGAGTGTGATCAGAGCTGCTCTGTGTGTGCAGAGATCAGACCCAGCCAGCCCCTGCCATGCCCCCAGCCCCAGAGAGCGCTGACATTTCAATCAGCCTGTGAAGATACCTGGCAATGTGCAAGAGGAAATCCCAGACACACTCAGGTGATCACCTTCCCCTCTGAAAGACGAGATTTGATTACCCTGCTGCTGTCACTGCTGCTTACATAGCTGCAAATGCTATTAACACCCACATGCTAGCCAGCCCTTTTGTAACCCTGCTCGATGATTTCACTCAGCAGCCTCAGGAAGGAGCAGCTCCACGGTCTGTTTTCCTTCTGATCTGAGACCCTTCTCCTCTTCCTTTTGTTGCAAGGATAGGGCAAGAGAGAAGCTGGCAGGAATGACGCAGGGTGTTGTTCCTCATTACCCCCAGCACCCACAGACCCCTCACTGTGGCGTGGTGTTTTAACCCTCCCTTGGATGGTCTCATTTCTCCTCTTATCCTGGTTGAATATTTCCAACCTACTGTTATTCCACGGGACTTCAGCATCACTTGAGGTCTTTCCCAGGGCTCCTCGTGGCTGGACAGGTGCAATACCCATCACCCCAGACATTACCACTGGGAGCCTTGCAAACATACTGGTCCAAAAGATGCTGGTGAAGGTTGCTTGAAACTGAACACGAGAAGGTGTTCAGAGAGCCTGACACGCATTTCACACTCCCTGACCAGAGCACACCCTGCTGCTGGTGCCACCCTGCAGAGGAAGAACACCCACCTCCTGCCCACCACACACCCCAACACAGCCCCACACCACTGAGTGCAGAAATCATGAGGATGTGGTGTGACCTGACCTTCTACCAACAGAGATGTGGGTGAAGGATACAGTGAAAAGAGACAGCCAACAGTTTCGGGACATGACGGGTGAGTTAGGTCCAGTCATGCATCACAGATGGGGTCAGAGAAACTACAAAATAAACCCCATTCAAGGGTAGGGCCAGGCCAAGGGAGTCTCTTTGGTTACTTATTTAGGTCAATTAAAAGGACAGACAGAAAAGAGTGAGCTTCTTGTCCTCAGGTCAAGATTGGAACATCACTCCTGCAGTTAAAGGACTCAAGGAGCATGAAACCCAGTGTTACAGAGGGAGCCCTGCAAGCCTTCCCATTCCTGGTTAGTGCACAACTCACAAATAAGGCTGCTGACCTCCTCCAGGGACAAAGCTCCAGTCAGGAACCCTGTGTGCACAAATAAATTACTCCATTCTTCCTCCAGGTACAACTCTGACTCACTGCTGTGAGAATGGCTTTGCAAACTGTGACAATAAGCCACAGAGCATTACAAGCACCTGAAGTCTGACAGAGGGAAAGGCAGAGCACTGCACTTGGGAAGGAAAGGAAAATCAGCAGACATTAACTGCCCAGGGCACTAATGCAGCCAGACTCACCCACAAGTAACACCTTGCTGCTGTTCCCCTCTAGGTATAGGAAATGTAATTAATGCAGCAAGGGAGGCACTGATAAACAATGGCTGGGGCACTAACTGCTTTCACAGAAAATATAACTCAAATCTTGCTCCTGTCACTGAAATTTTCCATTGCCCCAGTTAAATCATTAAAACCACCCATTGCCACACGGTTTTCTAGCAAATACTGCCTGAAAGCTCAGTCAGGATATGCATATATGGAGATGCAGCGCTGGATCTGAGTGAGAAAGACCACGATGTAGCTGCACTACCCTTCAAAATTATGGGGCTGAGCTCCCATGTCAGGTCCAGAAATGCCTCTGTTTCAACCCAGAATGTACTAGAGCAAACCTGCTGTAAACTCCTGCTTGTCTGCCCTTGCCACGCTGAAGGCACAGCAGGTTCAGGAGTTCATGTGACCATGGGAGGGCCAGATGCAGCAGCTGAGGTGCCCTCTCCTCTCCTCTTCCCTCCCCTCCATCCTGAAGGGTTAGACTGAGGAAGGGGGAAGAGCAGGGCACTCTGTTTTCAGGGGAAGGAGGAAACCTTGGCTCAAATGCAGACTGAGCAGAAGAGCACCCACTGCAGCTTTCAGCAGCACAAGATGAAAGCCCAGATTTTGGCACTGCTAACTTCTGCAGCAAAGCAGGCAGAAATGCTGGCTAGTCTGTTGCCCTCTTGAGGTACTCCATGGGCCATCCTAAACCACATAAAACACATATAGAAGCTTTTAAATCATAAAATACATTTGCAACATTACGGCCACGATAGCTGTGCAGTTAAAATCCTCGGCTGCTGGCAAGTCCCACTCTTTAATTTACAGAACGTGGCAATTGTGCTGCAATTATGGTGTGCCTGTCCCCGAGACACTGTGCTGCACACAGGCTGCCCCCTGTGTCTGCCTCCCTGTACAATACTGCCACCAAAAGCAGCCCCTCTGCTTTTACAGTCCTCATGCACAGCTGGAGAGTTCCCAAAACAGCTGCAGCCAGCCCAAGAGGGCTGATTCCAGCCATTCCAAGAACAAAGGTGTTTGAGCAGTTCTCATCAGGGAATCACACTTACCGAGCCAGCCTTTGGCCAGTCACTGTCTTCAAAATGTCAGATTTGCATCAGAACATTCACTGGTGGGAGGTTTGCCTTGCTCCAGCTTCAGTACTGGGAGCACTTGGGAAAAGCAGCAGGTTGTGAGAGGAACACAGAGTCAGGTGCTTTGTACACCAGGCTAGAGTTTGGTTTTGACTTCTGCTTCTAAGGTAAAAGCAATTTGCTACTTTGATGGTGAACTGTAACATCAGGCATTATTTTTGTTCCCAAAATACCTTTAATCCTGGAACATTTGCATGGGTTTCTACCAATTCCCTCCCAGCGACCACATCCTCAGTGACTCACACTGCCACCTGCCTCATTTTGGTTTTAATACAAATAATGGTAACAACTTTAAAAATTCCTACCTAAACCTCAAGGTGACTGGCGGGAGAAGCAGATGTTCTGCCTGTTCCTGGTGACTCCAAGTGGCATTCCTGGCAGTCTCCCCGTGCTTTGGAGGCACTGGTGAGGCTGGAGACAGGAGAGGCACCACAGGCCTGCTCCTCTGAGGTACAGAGTTATGTTCAGCTGAATTTTGCCTGCAACACCTCAAGGCACTGCACCTGGACACAGAGCTCCTGCCTGCTCCAGTCCGTGTTACTGAGTTTGTTTGAGCACTGAGTTTGCAAACACATGCACGTTTCTGAATGCTTTCCACCACCAACAGACCTGCTGCTTTCGTGTCCACGGTGGCTGAATGAATGCAGTTAATAAGAAGTAGCATATGTAGGCAGCTTCTCTCCCCTGAGCACGGGGAGGGACCTACAGAACTCAGGAAAGAAAATGGCAATTTTATGCTCGGCAGCCTTTGCCATCTGTTTTTCTTTCTGCAACAGGACTGTGCCCCAGAGAGCTCAACAGGGTCATCCACAAAGCTTTCAGAAAGCTTTGGTAAGTGCATTTTTCTCAGCTGATCCAGACACTGCAGCAACAGACTGCCCAAATAGCTTTCCAAGACTTTTTTTTTAAATACAGGAGCTGTCTAGGATGTGAAGCTGAACGTCAACTGAGCAACAGACCTTCAAGTCAACATTTGTTACTGCTTTACCAAACACAGCTGGTGACTTATTTTTTTATCTTGGGGATAAAAAACTGAGGATTTTCCTGAACACTCAAATACCTTGCCACTTCCATGTAGATGCAGCATTCCCAAAATATCTTCCTGCAGCTTGATTTTCAGTCAAGGTCTGTGGAACTCTGTGCTGTAGAAAAGCCCATCCACTGCTTCCATGAGAAAACCCCCCACACTTCACTTACATCTCTCCTTGCCATTTCTATTTGCCATTTTGCTTAGAGCTGCTGTAACCATTTTCTTCCCCTGGATTCACCCCCAAAGCAGTAAGTCACTCCTGCTGAAATGTGCTATGTCCATGGTGTCTGTGAGCATTGCAATGAAATTACTGCCCTACCCTTTCAGCCTCAGTGGTGACTGCAGGCAGACTCTGGACACGATTACGGGCAGAGGAAAATAAAGAAGGGGCTGGACAGAAAATGCCAGAAATGGTGCAGGTAGGGTTGGCCTGACCTCAGGGCAAGGAAGCGAGCTAAACCAACTCTCTTGCAGGCCACCCCAGAAATCTCTTCTGATTTGTTTAAATGACTTTAAATTGCCTGTGTTCTTGGGGCTGGAAAATGACTGTTCTGCCCGTGGCTCTGCACGGGACACCCTGCTCTGACACCAAACACAGCCCTGAAGACAGAGGCACCTCCTACGGTGGGACAAGACAAAAGCTCTCCGACAGCTCTGCTGAGGAGCAGCCAGAAGCAGGCAGACTGATAAATATCAAACCCACAGGAACAGAACAAGTCGTCCAAAGTACCAAAGAGGAACTGACAGTGCAGTGACTGAGGCACTGCTCTGGTGCTGCTCTCCAGGTATGGCACACTGCAAACAACCTGATGACTGCAATTTGAGTCAGCTGAAATGAGCTCTTCTAATAACGTTACTGGGGTTTGGATGAGGCTCTAAGACTACTCCCAAGTATTTCAGAAATGGCAGCAAAAGACAACTGGAATATCAGGATATTTTTCAAGAATGTCTGAGATTTCTCCTCAGATGCTGACACCCCCAAATCCACGCTCAAAGGTTTACCTGACCTCTAAGCCTAAATGCCAGCCTCCATCTGTCTGCAGAGGAGCTGTGCATGCAACCTGACACCAGCATCTCTATTCAGCAAAGCTGAGATGTGTAACACTGATTTCCTCTGAATCATCATCATCCAATGCCAACTGCTAGTCAGGGCAGACAAACATGCAAAGACAGGCCAACGTTTTGACAAGTAATGGAAAATCCTATATACCCACGGCTTAAAATATCGAGCCTCAGAGTACCAAGGGGGCAAGAGCAAGCCCGAGCTCTCCCATGACACAGGCTCCAAGCTCACATGGGCAGAACAAGCTGCCAGTCCTCCCTCCAGGCACCCTGCCTCCCAGCAAATGCAGGCTGTGCCATGGGACAGGCTGCAAAGAACACACGCTCACTCCTGGGACAGCTTTATTTACACAACATGGGTTGCTATGAGGAAAAACCAGGGTTGTCTAAACTCTCTTTATGGAGCTCTTACCCAGTGACATAATTCCAAAATATGAACTTCTGAAACACTGTTTCTCCTCTGTCTGAACTAACTCCCACGTCAGTGTCCTGCTTTGGATCTCAAACAGCCTGGGCAACACTTGACAAAAGTAATTAAGAAAGCGGGAACAGGAGTTCACAGAAACCACTCTTTGTCCCATAGAATCACAGGATATTCTGAGCTGGAAGGGACCCGCAAGGATCATCGAGTGCAACTCCTGGCCCTGCACAGGACAATCCCAAGAATCCCAGAGAGCCTTGTCCAAACGTTCCACGAGCTCTGTCAGGCTTGGAGCTGTGCCCACTGTCCTGGGGAGCTGTGCCCACTGTCCTGGGGAGCTGTGCCCACTGTCCTGGGGAGCTGTTCCAGTGCCTGAACAACCTCTGGGGGAAAAACCTTTCCCTGATAGTCAACCTATACCCCCACAGAGACAAAAAGAAAGAGCTGCTATTTACTGCTACCTAGCCTGCCCAAACACCCATGCCTAAACCCCTGTTTGAGAGAAGATTTACTGAGTTTGCTGAGTATTTTCAGCCTGCTGAACTGGGACAGACTCCACTCTCACTTGGGATTATTATTTTTTTTTTTTTAATGTGGTGTCTCCCAATTAAAAACTTTCTCAGGAAGACTTAAGAGACGCCACACAAGAAGAGGTAAGAAGAACAATTTTACTTTGCCCTGCAAATCTTGCCTTAAAAGCTCATTTGCTTTGAGCATCCCAGGATCCTTAAAATCCACCGGAGCTGGGAGAGGGATGACCATGGAGGAGGGATGCTCTGGGTGGCAGAGCTGAACATCCATCCCTGAACACCATCCCTGGAACACCATCCCTGAACTTTCCCCTAAAAGCTCCAGCGTGCTGCTGTCATCGCTCACCGTGAGCACATTTGCAGATGTGCAGACACACAATTATAGGAAGCACAAATAAGACCCCTGTGTAACAGCACAGCTGAGATCCAGGCAGGTTTATGAGTCAGGCAGTTTAAAGGACTTTTTAATGGCTGATAGGGAAGATCCAGCTTGCTTCAGCGAAGTACATACAATAATAATAATAATAATAATAATAATAATAATAATAATAATAATAATAATGCTTCAGCGAAGTACATACAATAATAATAATAATGCTTCAGCGAAGTACATACAACAATAATAATAATAATAATAATAATAATAATAATAATAATGATGCATGTACTTGGTAGAGAAAGAGAAGAAACAAAGCAGCTGTTCTGCTCTTAGCTGATCCACGGGCACATCCCTCACTGAGAAGGGTTTTGAAGCTGCTGAAGATCTTCCTTATCCAAAGTTAACAAACACCAATTGTTAAACTGCACCTCTCATTTTTAGCTGACTCCAAGTTTAAATCCTTTCTGAAGACCAAGTTGAAAGAGATCCACATTCTAAGGGAAAAAATCCCTTGTATACCATATTCTCTCCCTGTATGGGGAGTTTGGGTTGTTGTAGATTGTTGGGGTTTTTTTATCTTTCAACTTGGTCTTCAGAAAGGACCTACACTTGGATGAATATATTTTGTATAATATATTTTTATATAATATAATTTTATGTATTTATATTATATTAAATATACTACTATTATTATTATTATAGCTGGGAGTTGGAAACACAAATTAAAATGCTTTAACAGTGGAAATACAATGGAAAAATTGTGCCATCACTGCACTTTGTGAATGACCTTTAAGCTGTATTATAACTAACTCATTTCTGTGCTACCTTCTGTATTAACAAAACCCGTGGGATAGGTCTGGTGTTTTATCACACTGCCCTAAATTTCACAAAACCGGGGGAACCATTCCTGCTGCTCTTTCGGAACTTCCAGGGAACTGAAAATTCATTTACCGGGACATTTCTGGTTTGAGCTCTGCCCCAGGCAGAACAGGCTCCCAGCCATTCCGAGCTGACCTTCCCAGAGCCCAGGCTGCAGGGCCAGCCCTGCACAGGCATCCCCAGCCACCAGCAGGATTCCTGAACGCTTCCAGGAGGTGATCCTTCACCCAGCAGGAGACAGCCGGGTTGGCTGCCTTGGAGGCGGGCCAGCACGCCTCACGGAGCTATCCTGTTTCAGTGGAATATTTAACTGCGCCGCAGCTTTCTACCAGAGCATTAAAATCGCCCTCCCAGCTGCTTAAGGTGGCTCGCAAGGGCCGACTGCAAAATTGTAATTTTCGTTCCGACGCACTGGAAATTTCCATGAGCCAAGGAAGAGGGTTTCCTACTGCCCAGCACTCGTCCAGCTAGCGAACTCCGGGACAAACAAAACCCTAACAACTGTCCAATCTTGTGTAATTCAGTACAGGAAACTCACACGGTAATTCCTGTACTGCCTCCAGAATAAATAGCCACTGAAAATGCCATCTGACAGTGGTTATTTACATGCTGACCTGAGATTTCACCCCAATACTCTTCTCAGTCTCTTTACTAAGTTTTACTGATGTTTTCCACAGGTTCCTGGTGTGATTCCTGCCAGGCTCCACTGACTCTGTTCAGTTTCAGTCCTTTTCCATAATGGTAAGAGTGCACTGCCTTACACAACCACATTTACCAAAATACCCAAAATTCTAGCATGTTCTGCCAAAACCGAAGGCCAGAGAAAGCAGCCGTCCTCTCACCTGCATTCTGCCAAAAGCTGTTTACTGTCTGTCCTTCGGGCTCCTCTGACCCCAGCTCACAAAGCTCCAGGTTGTACTCTTCTGGGAGAGCATCAGCCCCGGGCTCTGGTGCCCTGAAACATCACAGGGCAGTTGATGTGCCACTGCTGTTTTACAGGAGAAGTTCCCAGTGCAGCGTCTCCTGGGATGGAGATGAGGAATGTGTGTGTCTATGACTTCCTGGGCTCCAAAAACAGCCCGGGGTAGTTCATTCTTCAATACTCTTTTCATCTATTTTTAAAGCACGCTAACACCAAAGCACAGAACCGCTGAGGTTGGGCAGCAGCTCTGGAAACCATCTGGTGTGAACCCCTGCTCACAGAGCATCGCTGTCACCTAAAGCAGCTTGCACCAGCACCCCAAAGCCCCTTCCTGCAAAGCTCCCAGGGCATTCTCTGAAGCAGGTCCCTGAACACGGCAAAGTCTGCTCTCATCGAGTCCTGGGCTGGAACTCGCCTTGTTCCAAGTTAACTCCAGCCTGTTCACCACACGAGACAAAAATAATCTCTGAAGTAGTTTTAAAAACAAGACAGCCATCGAAATACACTGATAACTCTCCACCCTGAGGTTTACAACTTCACTACTTTTGTAAAACCTGTCTTTAAGTACCGTGGAAGCAGAAGTCCCAAGGGAAAGTGCTGGGATTTGAGCCAAGCCACACGTGTGCCTGTTTAGAGCCCAGCCTAAAATGGCAATACAATCAACCACTTCAGGGTTTGCAAGAATCCTGCGAGGTTTCCTCTCTCTCTCTGCCCTCCATCTCTGCATTAGAGATGCACCTTCTTCACAGCAACCTTCAAGTCTGTGATCAAAAACCTTTGTGATCCTGGAAAATGAGGATGGAGGGACAAAAGAGAAGAGAATGAATGCCAGGAGGAATAAGGTTCTGCAACCTAAGTTTATTATTCATATCCCTACTACACTAATGAGATAAGATTTCTTTTTTTTTTTCATTCAAATAAAGCAACCACAGAATAATATCCAGGCTACCACATCAGGATTTATACTACATGGAGCAGAAAGTAAATCCTGTTTGCTGCAGGATGTCAGGGCTTTGCCTATTATATTTCATAACACACAGAAGTGCCACTGTTAGACACGCTCTTCTGCTCGGAGAGCTGATGCCAAGAGGATGCAATGGGAATTTCAGCAGTCTATTGTCCAGGAGCTCAC
Source organism: Sinosuthora webbiana (assembly GCA_013397395.1). Taxonomy (NCBI): domain Eukaryota; kingdom Metazoa; phylum Chordata; class Aves; order Passeriformes; family Sylviidae; genus Sinosuthora; species Sinosuthora webbiana. The sequence goes on from VXBN01006014.1 coordinate 184,213, forward strand.
CCATCCAAAAAAGCCCTGCCCTGATGGAATGTGCTAACAGGTAAACTGGCAGCAAACCAAACCTGCTCACCTCCAGCAGGCTCATCTCTGTGCTGCCCTGGCTCCTGGCAGCCCAGAGGAAGACCTGGTGGAGCAGTGCAGGAAATGAAGAGAGCACCACTTCGGGGCGGCCCAGGGGGCTCTCCCACACCCTGGTCCTTTAGCCAACAGCGAGAGTGACACTTGCACAACAGGTATCACACACTGGGGTTCACCTGCTTACAGCTATCACATGCTGGGGTTCACCTGCTTCTAAGGGTCTCACCAGGACTGAGCAGCAGCTGTGCTGGTGTTTGAAAATTCAGTACCCGCAACAGCAGCACCAATGAAGGACCAGGACAAAGCCTGTGATGAGTAAATACTGAAGGAGTAAATTCTGGCAAATCTTGGATGGCACCATGCTCTCCNGTTCTAAGGGTCTCACCCTGACTGATGAGTAAATTCTGGCACATCTTGGATGGCACCATGCTCTCCTTGGCTGTTTTTCAGTCAACATTTGATGGTGAGAGTAACATAAACTAGATGTAGAGTAGTGTGAGGCTCAATTATTTCACTTTCTAAAACACCAAGAAATACCAGGCTGGAGAGTCTGATTCACAGGGCCTATGCACTCAGGCTCACAGAGATTTGTTACAAAAATGCTACTGCTTCTATTGGAAAAATCAGGCCTCTGGGCACTCTAATCCTCACTAGAAATAAGAAAAAAACTTGCTTTCTAGTTTAAAAAAAAAAATCTGCTCTCTCCGTCTCAGAAGCTGGCAAAGTAAGCCTCACTGGGTTTAACTTCAAATGCTTGTAACTGCATAATTTGGAAATGTCAGAGCAACATTTTTTATTCATCTTTGCATATGATCAAAAGCATGACTGTCACAAAACCAGAGACACAGAGCATGTCCCAGAGCTTTGGTGAAATCTGGTCCCTAAAGCATTCAGCTGCTGTGAGCAACCCTCGTGGAGGGATGTCCTTTATGAACATCTCTAACTATTTTGGGTTATCTCAAATAAAAGAAGAGTTTAATTAGCAACTTCATCCCTGCTACAGGCTGTAAAGAGTTACAAAAAAACCAGACTGTGCATAATTTTCCACCAGATCCCACAGAAATTTCTCAGGTATTTCTAAAACCCATCCCCAGCTCTAACCCCAGGAAGTCTTACAGGTGTGTTTCACAAAGCCTGAGCTCACTTATGCTAGCAATGCAGTGGGCTCTGGACAGGCAAGCTCTCACACAGCAAAAGGGAGGAAATACACCTCGGCCATAACACTAATTTAAAATTTTTAGCAAACAGGAAATATCACAGCAGAGAAAAAAAAAACAAACCCGTATTTTTGTCTACCAACTGTTCAATAACAAAACTGCAGTTCTGTTATTCCAGAAACTGTCCAGTTTCTTCCATCCCTTCTCAGCTGGCCTCTCCATGCTTTTATTTATTTTCTTTTCCCTCTCCAGGGCACTCCCTTGCCCTCTCAGACTCTCACAGCCTATTTTGGGGGAGCACACAGACCTTCCCATCTCCCAGCAGCCCCCCTGAGACTCCTCCTCAGAGCTCTCCCATGTCTCCTGGTGAGCCCAGTCTCCTCTTTCATCAGCTGCCTCAAGTCCTGCCCCAGCCCTACAGCCCTGGAAGAAACACAAGCCAAGAGCATTAATTAATGATAGCTGCTCCCTCGGGCCCCTTTCATCTCCTCTGCCCTGGCTGTAAGCAATCCCCCTGCTCCCAGGGCAGGGACAGGCATCAGCTGTGGGGCTGCCCCGGCCCAGGACTGCAGGACTGGCTCCAGGACAGGTGTGTCTGAGCCCAAACCTTCTCCCCAGGTGCCCCAGCCCCTGCCAGCAGAACCCCGGCTGGCTCCAGCAGCATCACTGTGATCTGGTGTCCGTGGGCTGCTCCCGAGGGACCAGCTGCCACTCCCTGGTCCTTCCCTGCCTGCTGCCCAAGGCTCTCCTCACAAAAGCCCATCAGATTTTGTGACTCGGCCCTCACCCCAGGGTAAATCTAAGAAAAGAAGCAAGGATGAAGAGAAAAAAGAGTAACTGTCGTATGAAGAAAAATTACAAGCTATTCTTTCCACTCAGGACGTCCCCATCCCAGACATGAGAAAAGCACCAATTAAAGCACTACAGCAACTCCCAGAGCTCCAGCAGGGGCTGGGTGTGACGGACACAAGTGGCCCTGCAGACTCCTGACCTGCTGCAAAGGCCTGGGGACCTCTCAGTGCTCCTGTCCTTCGGTGCAGGCTCACATTTCTCACAGCAAAGCAAGTCCTTTCCCCTCCCCAGTGAGACAGATGCAGCGCTGACCTCTAACAGACCAACGGGAGCAGATTTGGAGAGGCTGTGGTACCTGTGAACCTGAGACAAAAGCATCAGCCCCACGTGAAATCCTGACTGCTTCAACACCACAAGCAAAGCAGGAGCCTCAGGGAGCACATTTGCTCAGCCACTCGATGTGCAGACTTCAAGTGGGACCCATGAGATGCCAAAATGCAATTACAGTCAAAGAGGGGGTACAGGACAGCATCTCAGTATCCTGTGTTTTGTCTCTTTTTAGCAGCTTGCTCCAGTTCACTCTGCTTTTGTATCAAAAGGATGTTTTCTAACCAATGGTGCTGCAAACCCACAAGCTGGAAAACTGAGCCAGGTTATTTTTTGCTCTTTAAAAACAAAACCATCACCCACCAGGGATTTTGCCCGATGGTCAAAACTGCCCAGCTGCTCCTTGGTGTGCACAGCTGTACACAGTTTGTACAGAGCTGCACAGCTAGAGGAGTGGAGGGAACAGGGCAAAACCAGGCTGCCACAACCAGCAACATTAAAGGGATTCTTTTTACCACTCATCTTCCCAGTAATTAAAGGAGCCTCCCTCCAGTTTTCTGAGTGATTGAACCACCCTGGAGGAACCAACCCCAACATATTTTCAAACCATACTCTGGTTTACTCAGAGAGGGCCAGTTTTTAATTCACTTCTTACAAGCATTCACAACACGCCTGGATTGTATAAAGGCTAGCCTTAGCCAGATCAGGAGGAAAATAATAATAATAAAAAAGCAGTGCCCATACAACTGCTAACCAATATCAAATACACGCCAGGAGATTTTGATCTGCTCCTGGAAGCTGCACAAGCAAACAAAGTGAAATAAATACTGTAGATTATCTATTGCCACTTCTTCACTCAACTCTGAGACCTTCTGGCAGAGATGCAGTTCCTGTGCAGGGAGCAGAAACCACAGAGGCCTGCCTAGGGCTACTCAGCAGGCAGACAGGGTCCAAACCCACTGAATGCTGCTGGTTTCAATTAGGGACCAGAGCTGGTGCTTTGACTCCATCTTACAAAAAAGGATCTCTCTGAAAAGTCCCAGAGCATGCACAGTACCTCACTGTGCAGGAAATAAAAGCCTTACGTAGGAATTTGGTAATTAGCAGATCAGGCCATTGGTTCATCCCATCTGATAATCCACCTTTGACCAGCAGCCAACATCGAATGTTTAAAAGGCAGAAGAAAACAACCTCCAAAAGTACCTTTAGCTGTATTACTTTGCAGAGAAGGGAAAAAAAAAAAGTCCTGATGACCTACAGGAACAGTCAGCTTATGCCCTGCAGCACAAATTGTCATTACTCTTCTCTTACCATGCATAGTTGCAAGTGTTACTATCAGTCATAAAATTATCCAACCCTTAAAAAAAAACAAACCAGCCACACCACTCGCATGGTTGGCTCCTGCAGCACTGGATTAACTACGCTGAGATTACCCAGCACACACACAACAGACTGATTCTACAAACACTGCTTTACAGGTTCCTGGTGTAACTCCCATTAAATGGCACGGTGCTGGGGGAAATCAGGAGACTGATTCCATCCCTACTTTGAATTCTGCTGCAGGACCGGCACTGTCTCTCTTCACAGGGGAAAAAAATAAGGACACAGGTATTTTACACATGTAAATCCTGTCACAAGAACAGCTCTTCTGCCTCAGCCACCTCTGCTGTTCCTTCCCCTCGGTCCTTCTGAGACCTCACGATACCCCTGAGCACCAAAGCACGCAGGGCTCTGCTCCAGACAGAGATGGATCTGGGTTCAAGGCAGTGTCAGAGCTCAGTCCTGCCTGTTTATGTTCCCTTCCATTTTTAAACAAAGCTGCTGTGGCCCTCGTTGGCTGCAGCCCAGTGGGAGCCCGGCCGCTGGCCACCGTGGGCTTGCATCCAGCCCCGGCCTCACTCTATTTATAATGTTCTGATGGGCTGCAGCAAGCCAGGCAGACAAGCCTTGTTGCACGGCCAATTTTTTACCATTCAGACCAGTGGGTGACTCCTGGTCACTTCTCCCCCTGAGCAGTGCCTGCCTGACCATCTCTGAAAGAGGTTTCCTGGTATTTTTCAGTTTCGGGTGCAAGGTGCCTGGTTTCCAAACAACTCCAGTAACTCAAAGGTCTAAGTAACTCAGAGGGATCCAGTTATGCAGATGAAGGATGTACCAGTTTGACCACCTCAAATCTCATACAGCCCGGCTTTCCTTAGCTCCTCATGGCCTGTCTCTGGGCTCAGAAGTGCTCTGGTGAATCTGGAGGCACTCCCCTGAGCAGCAGAGCTTTGAGAACAGCGTTTGGACCCTGAAGTTCTGACCTTTTACACTCCTGCAAGGGCTGACCAGTAAATGGCCATGGGAGCAGCCCCAGGCACACCCAGACCTCCAGGGCCCTGTTTCAAACCCAGGTGCCCCTGAGCCACCCAGTTCCACCACGGCAAGCAGGTGCTCCTGCAGCTCAGACCCTGTCGTGGCATCCTCTGCTCCCCTCCTGCAGGAGCTCTTGGAGGTGAGACTGCCTTGCCTAAAGCAAACCCCTGGGGAAACTCTGTCACCTTCCCCTGCTGAACTTCACATGGTGGTGACTGCCCAGCCCTCTGCTATGGCAAGGTCTCTCTGCAGGGCCTTCCTGCCTTCAAGGGAGTCAGCAGCTCCTCTCAGCTCTGTGTGGCCTGCAAATTTACTTCCTATCCCTTCCAGTCCCGTGTGGAAGTCATTTGGACTCCCGTCTGCTCTCCTCATGTCCAGAGCTGAGGTTTTGTTGGCACTTTTCCTCCTGTCAACAGAGATTTTAAACTTGATCACTTTGTGGTTGCTGTGGCCGGGATGGCCACCAATCCCCACTCCAGCCATGAGACCCTCTCTGCAGACGAGCAGCAGATCAAGGAGGGCATCCTTCCAAGTCAGCTCCCTCAGGACCTGTTCCGTGAAGCTGTCACCCAGTTTTTCTAGATCTCCTGGTTGTACCCAGGCTGTACCACCTGTGTGATGCCCCCAGTTAACACCTGGCAAGCTGAAGCTCCCCACAAGGACATGGGCAGTTGACTGGGAAGTGTTCCCTTCACTCCCCAAAGAACAATTTGTCGGTGTCCTTGTCCTGCCTGTGCACTCTGTAGTAGCCTCCCACCATGACATTTGCGTTATTTGTTTGCTCCTTGATCCTTCCCCAGGGGCTCCCAGCTGTGCCACTGCCAGCTGTGAGCTCTGCACATCCCGACCCCTCTGTTCCATACAGTGCCACCCCTCCAGGGGAGGAGATGGTGTGGGACAGTGGAAGAATTTGAAATGTAATGCACTCCTGCAACCCTAGAAAGGAAACTTGCAATGGCCATGTCACGGCTTATTTATTCCAGGATCTGACCTCTCGCATACATCAACGCTGTTCTCCCCTTTAAAGGATCCCAGAAGGTAAAAGGGCTGTAACATGCTGCAAGCTGGGCAGTCCCAGGAGCCTGGCAGGAGACAGCAGGGCTGTCAGAGTCATGAAAACGTTCAGGGGAACACAGGGAGACAGCACCAAGTAGGCGAGGTCAGCAGCAGGCAGGTACTTGCACGCTGGGGTGGACAGGTATGTGTGAGGAGGAGTGAACGTGTGGGGAGCACATCCACACGCCCAGAGAGCACAGGGAAGCTGGGACAGGAGGTGGGTGGACAGCCTCAGAGATGAAGGGATGCCTCTTGGCAGCAGGAGAGATGTTTGGCAGGGAGGAGCAGAGCGATGCGGGGCTTTGGGTGTGGAAGGAGGGAGGAGGGGGAAACTGGTACAACAACAGAGAGGTGCTGCAACCACTGAGGCACAGGTGGGGTTATCCAGGTGCTGCCGACTTCCCCTGGGCAGGGAGCTGGTGCAGGAGCTGCAGCACAGGCCTGTGATGTGCCCACAAATGTACAGTGGGACAGCTTTACTGGGAGACAGCAGCACAGCAGGCACGAGCTGTCTCCTCAAGTCTCACCTGTTGGTGCCTTCATTCCATGAGCACCCACACACACAGGAGCCCTGCCTACCACCAGGGAGGGCAACAGGAGAAACCCCACGGCAGCAAGGGACCAAGAGTGGAGAGCAAGTGTCTGAAAGCACTTGCTGCTCTGGTGGACAGCAAATGCAGGAGACAGCCTGTATCACCCACAATGCTTTAACACTGCATCCAAGAGTGATCCCATGAATCCCAGGCTGAACATTAACTGTAATCTGAAGACATCAGGGCAGAGTGTAATGAAGCCTCCCACACCCTGGCTCCACACAAAGGAAACCACTGCAGCCTGCAAGGCTTTTATGCACAACAGCAAAGCATTGAAGATGCCCCTGGTCTATAAAACAACTCAACGAGCACTGTCAGCACGTTGGTTAGGAGCAGCAGCACACTGCTCAGCTGCCAAACCCTCACCCCATCTCCACACTGTGGGTCAGAGTGGAGAGGGAAGAGCTGCAACTGGACACATCAGCTCCACGCAGACCACCCTGGCTGGTGAAGTGCATGTAAAATTCCCCCAGCAGCGGAGCTCGGCATCAAATTCCCTGGCCACTTGAAACACCTCAAAGGGAAGTACAGCAATTCCTCTGATGGGAAACAACAGTTCTCAACCTGGAACAAACAGGTTTGATCAGATGTGCTCAGCAAACAGAAGGAACACAGGTGCCTTTGGAGCATGGGACATTTAAAAGGCGCGTTATCATGAGGCACTTGGCACACCGTGCAGAGTTAGGTTAGCCCTTTGTTTTCTTGGGAGATTCAACTGCTGTTCCTGAGTTTCTGGGCCGGTTCGTAGTGCTTAGAGCACACAGGGACCCTCTACATGTAGAACACGCCTTTGGAACTTGAGACACACACACCTGCAGAGGGTAAAATTATAGTTCTTTACAAGGTACAGATCCAGACAGTGCCATCACACTGAACCACCCTCAGGACAGAGCAGCAGGTCACCCACCTGAACCACTCCAGTCTCAGGGCCTGAGACAAGATCTGTAAACAGTCCTGGGACCTGCCGAGCCCAAGAAAGGCATCTCTGTGAATTTTAGCAGCTTAACTCTGAGCAGAGATCTCTGCAGACCTTGTGAACGCCCAGCTCTCCAGAGGGGAGGCAGCAGAACACCGCAGTGGTGGATTTTAACCCAACTGGGTGCAGAGCTGAATTAGCACAGGTCCATGGGTTGTGCTCCAGCCCCCCTGCACTGGCCCTGGTGCTGGCAATGCAGACTGCTCCAGCTCCAGGGAAGCACCAGGCCCTTCCCAATCCCTTCTCCAGGGCAGGGGGGAGCCCCACTGCACGCTGCCTCGAGCACTTATGTCACACTGCATCCCCCCAGCACTGCAGGGCTGCTCACAGCCCGGCTGGCACAGACAGGGAGCCCAGCTGGAACACAGGCTGCTCCTGGACAGCCTCAGACAGCCAAGGCAGGCCACTGCAAGTGCCTGGCCGGTGAGAAATTTGTATTTTTGCCAGCAGTCAGCATCAGAGCAGAGCTCAGCAAGGGGAAGGGAACATGGAAGAAGCACTTTAGCCACTTGTCAGTAAATGATGATCACTAAGGGCGAGGAGGGCCCTCTCACTGTTACCAGCAAGTGCAGGAAAAAGCCACTTTTCCATCACAGACCAGGACTCATCTAGGAAAAGGGAAGTCCATCCTCTCAGGCCTGGGAGCCGAAGTGACACAAATGCCTCAAGCCCCCGGGCCAGCAGTGCCAGTGCCCCACAGCATGGGCCAGTGCCCCACAGCATGGGCCAGTGCCCCACAGCATGGCTCCATCCCCAGCCCCCCTGCCCTCCCACTGCCAGCACACACACCCAGGGGTGCCAGCAGCAGGAAAAAACCCTCCACTGGGACTTGCCAGGCTTGTGTGAGGGGGAAGAGCAAGACACAGCCACCCTCTCCCCCAGCCCGTGGTGAAAGGAGGTGGTGCTTTCTTCACCTTGCTGGGTTTCTGGCAAATCAACCTTTCCAGCAGAAACAGTAGCCCCAATAATGGGCAAACCCCTCAGCAGCTCTGCCTGCAATGGTCACACTTTGCCATGGTGCTGCCCTCGCTCAAGCTGCAGACAGCCCTGCCCCAGGGCCTTGGAAAAAGAACAGGGTTTAAAGACCAGGTCCTCACCTCAGCTGCATTCTTCCACCCTTGTTTTTGCCCGGGGCTGTGCAGTTCAGTGCAGTGAGTGGGAAAGGTCAGAGGTGAGATCTGTGTCCTGGGGGCCCAGAGAAGCTCCTGCCCCTGCTTTACACACAACAGCAGAGTGGCTCACAAGAGGCAGGGTGGCAGCACACCTGGGGAAGCCAAACCAGCAGGGCTGTTCCAGCAGGGCAGGCTGGCTCCAGCAGAACAATGAAACAACAGGCTCCCCCCTTTGCATTTGGAGCCCAGTGAATGCTTTCCCACTCATGGACATGAAATATTTCAAAAGAGTAAATAACAATTGTCACTGACACCTTTGACACAGAGCCTAACTGAGGCCCAGGAGGTTGAGGCAGCTGGTTGTGAAGCCTTGGCTGCTCAGCAGCAGGGACAAGGCTGGCCTACGCCCCGTCCACCCAAATCTGTGCTGTAACCACCGGGCCCCTCCTGCAGGCCAGCCTGAAATAGAGAGCACACAAGCTCTCATTTAGGGTGGGCAGCTCCAGGGGACACTGAAATCTCCAGCAGCTCCTTCTGGCAGGGTGGCAGTGGTGAACACACTCATTATCTCAGGGCAGCCAAACCCCTCATCTGCCCAGAAAACCTCTCCACAAGCGAGGACACGCCTGAAGCTCTGAAGGTGTCCAGGAGCAGGAGCTGGCCTCCCCGGCTGTTTGTGTGATATTCAAAGGGAGGACCAGAAGGAAACAGAGCTCAAAGAATCAGGATTTCCTACTGTGCCCCAGGACTGTCCTGGCAATACCCTGTTGTCCCACCTGCTCCAGCATCCCCCCAGGCACCCCCAGCCCTGGCAGGACCCTCCCGGGGGGCAGCAGGGTGCTCTGCACACAGAGATCCACGAGCCTTTTCCTCTGGCCCCGCCAGGCCAGCCCCACTGGGTCACACACAGCACTTGGCAAGGGAAGAGCTCCCTGCTGATTTTATCCTGGGGCTCTCCAGGCAGGCAGCAGAGCTCAGGCACTGTGGGAAGCCGGGCAGCACCGAGGTGAGCCAGCTCAGGATGAGGAGGGGCAGGCTGGGGGGATGACACAAATCCCTCCCCACCGCCGAGAGATGGGGCAAGGACAAACTGCAGCCCCCGGGGGATCTGCCCCTGGAGCCAGGCAGGGCTCCCATCCTGCCCAGAGGAGGAACTGAGGCTGCAAACCTGCAACAGGATCCCGTGAGTTTGACACTTCTGGGCAGTCCTGGAGCTGGAGCACCTTGGGTGCCGTGCTGACACTTTGGAAAGGCTGCTCACAGCAGAGCCTGCTCTGGCCCCTTCCCATAAGGGTCCCTTCTGGAGCACGCTGCCTGCCCACAGTTGTCACCCAGGGTGGGACGCCCTCCCTGCCGAGTCTGCAGGGCTGCAGTCCCTGCCTGGGGTGGGAGATGAGCAGGGAGAACTTCCCCCCGTGTCAGGGTGCAAACTTGCACTGGCTCCAGCAAACAACACCTCTCTCTCCCTCTGTGTAAGAGGAAAACTCCAAAAGACACAGCAAGACAGAAAGGGAGCCCTAAGGACTATGAAAAGAGGAGAGGCAGCATGAACCTCAGCAAATTCAGAGAGTTTCTGGATTAAACACTACCTGACCACGAACCACAGGACTATGTGCAAACCAAGCACCTTTTATTCAATTTTCACTGTACCTAGAGAAAAGGGACTTTACAGCCTTTGTAAATAAGGAGGGATACACAAAAAAAATCCTGGCTACATTAGCAAATCCTTTTTCTGCAGAAAAAGCTGGCAACGTGCTGAGCATTTGTTTGACACCCAGGACAAAAGGGGTAACCACACCGTGCCAGTCAAGAGCAGCATCTGCACACTGAGCACAGTGCCCTACCAGGGGAGCCAGGTGTCTCAGCAGACACTAACCACAACAAAAAGCCACCAAGCCACTGCTTTTCAAGGCACCAAACACTCTTATGACCCCAAATACACTCTTAACCACCCCGGTAGAGCTGCTTATGATCCCTACAAGCTTCTGTAACTTTTACCCCTGTATTCTCCTCCACCTCTTTAAAACATAAAACAGTGGTTTATTCTGTGCCCTCCTCTTTCTACATCTCTCTTTTGGACCTCTGTTGCAGCCTCTCTGCTCCACTGCAATCCCAAGTATTTGCTTCTAATCTAGCTTTCAGTTCCTTCCACGTTACAAGACTTTAGTGGCTCACTCCGCTCTGACACTCATCTCACTATGTCGCATTTTTGGCCACTCCTTACTTTTGTTAAATAATTTCTGTCATCTGTACTTGCAAATGCTTCCTCTTCTCCTGCTTTTCCACTTTTCTTTCTTCCTCTACTTCTGCACGAGCTGCAGATGAGCTTGCTAAAACGCTTCTTTCCCTCCCTTGATCTGCCTAAGTCGTGCATCGAATTCAAACAAAGAGTTAAAAGAAAAAGGTGAAAACAAAATTTACAAAGAATAAAAATATAAACAAAAACAGGAAGAAAAACAAAAACAACCAAACCCAAGCAGTCGTGCCTTTTGGGAAGCACGGAGTTTTGGGAAAAAGCACTCAAGAGAGAGTACTGGAAGACCCAGAGTTAATTGGCAAAGCGATTACAATTTGCAAAGCAAAGGAAATCGGCCGGCACGGCTGGGGCTGATGGAATGCAGACAGCGATCAGACAGCGCAGGCAAAGTGAAATAACACCGGCCACACCGAGGCGGGGAGCAGCAGGAGCGCACAGGGAGCGCACCGCCCCAGCAGCAGCGCCAGGGACCCCCTGCCCCACCGCAGCCAGGGGTGCCAGCCAGCCCGGGAGATGCGCCTGGGAAAGCCCATTCCCGCAGGGAATGCCCGCAGCAGTCACAGTGCACAGCGGTGCCAGCAACACCTGCAGAGCAGCAGGGATGGAGAGGAGGAATTTATCAGCTGCACACTCGGTGCAGGTGAGCAGCGCCGTGCCAGCGGCAGAGAAACTGCCGGTGGATGAAAGGCGCTGGCAGAAAAAGCAAATTCAACTCAGGCTCAGGGCTGACAGTCTCAGCTCCACTACTAGAGCAGGTAAAAGGAACAAGTAAACACAGATCATCAGCTGCAGCCAGAAATTCCATGGAAAAGGAAAACACCCACCACCACCAAGGTTAAATTCTGTCAAGCCCTGGTCTCACAAAGTGTGTGCAATTCCCTGAAGAAGAACCAACCAAAACAGCAGAGACAGAATTAGAATATGTCTTTTCAAGTATAAATAATCTCCCAACATAGCACAACACGGAGCAGTACCACTGTCCTTCAACTCATGCAACCCACAAAGTCCTTCCTGACTGAGGAAGCAGCTGAAAAAGAGCGGGATCAGGAATGGCCCTGGGAACTGGTGACAGGGATGGAGCAGCCAAGGCACACAGGCAAAAGAAGGTGATGGAACAAGCTCTGCCATGCTCCTCACCCCACAAACCCGACTGCTCAGGTGCTGGATAATTAAACACCTGTATAAAGAGGGCTTTGCCCCTGCCTGAGAGGGGAGAGGAGAATGATGGTCCACACCAAACCACTTCTGGGGCTTGAGGTGCCTACAGCTGCTGGTCCAGCCAGCACCTGGAGACAAACCAAGCATCAACTTGGCAAAACCTTTTCCCACAAACCACTGTTCAGGCTGTGTTTAGCACTGAAAACCTTTCTAGAACCCACAGGAATTTAGGCCCACGTGGATATTTCCATCACTACCACGTGGCTGACAGCTGCCATCTGCCTTCCCACAAACACTGGGCACCCACCTGCCTTGCTGCTGGGGGACCCCCCTGCTATGAACACCCTGGGACCCCGAGGGCCTCAAAGCTCAGGGATCTGTGGGTCAGCAGGCACAGTCCCTGCAGTTCCAGGGCCCAGGACAGCAGGCACAGAGGTGTGCTGGCACAACTCGAGTCCCACCCAAGGAGCTCGCAGGCCTGGAGCTGCCTGCCCTTCCTTCCTCTGCAAGCTCACCCTTGCTCTACTCCAGATTTGAAAACAAACCTTCTCACTGCCTTTTTTGTTGTTGTTGTTCCCCTAACAAGAAGAAGAAGCAACACACGAGCTGGGAAAGAACTTAATAATGCCTTCGTTCTTAACCCCTTGGCTTGGATGTTACTCTGAGTTTCCAAGTAGATGCAACTAACTCCTCCCTCCCATCGGTATGAGAGGGCAGACTACGGGGCAGAAGTGCTGCTCACAGAATTTACCCTGACACAGGAGAAGTCTCACTCTGCAATTGCTATTTACCCCTTATGTGTGGCAGGTAATTATTGCCAACGTACCCCTCTGGAAATTACAGTTCGGTCAGGTTCGGTGGGAAAACTCGGTTTTGGCAGATGGTTTGTTTGTTTTGCATTTTTGATGGAAAACAAGCAAAACACTCCCAAACCGGCCAGCTTACAACAAAACATGGACTGTGGCAGCTGCTGCAGCAGGCAAGGCAGGCTGTCAGTACAGGCTGCTCTGGACAGGAATTTCTCAGCCCATCACAAACTTTGCTCTGCAGCTCAGAGGGGGTTAATAGCACCCAGACATGACTAGTGCAATTTTACAGAAAATTGCATTACGAAATATAAATAAAACCAATTTGGGAAGTGAAGTATTTACCAGAAGGGCTGCACATATCTGAACTCAGCAGCAGCACTGAGGAAGCTGTTGGAGTTGCCAACTCCAAATCTACAGGCCCAGCCCATGCTAATGACACGAAAATAAATAAGCAGCCCCTTCAAGGAAGGCAGCAAGATTTATCTAGAATGCTGGAAAAACAATACACACATCATAAATGCAGATTATCCCTACTCCAAGAGAGCTCCACTAGGCAATTCTGTGGCCATCACAGGTGATGACACAGATCAAATATTTTTCCTGGTAAATGGAATACAACAGTCAGTGACAATGAACTACTGTTTAGTGAGTCTGAATTTACACATTTCAGTGAAACACAGGCTGCCATGTAAGGCTACTGGTTCCTAATGCTCACAAGGAAAAGAAAGTCAAAAAGATGGCACATGCCTGTTACAGTCAAGCCTCTGATCTGTATTCAGGGGTTTTACATTACTGACTAGCACTGGCTGCCAATTTCCAACTGGTAAAAAAACCAAACAAGCCAAGAATGTCAGAAATTAACATCGAGGTCACTGGAGTGGGAAAGGAAAATCCCATGGATGATGCAAAGGCCTGGGACTTACCATTTGTATCTGATGGAAAACAGTGGCATGGAAAAGGAAAAACGGCCCCAGGTGTGACAATTCTGCCATGTAAGGGTATCAGACCTGCACTGCAAAATAATCTGTGACAGCTTAATCCCCTTCTCTTACAACTTGGGAAAAAAACCCCACACTGACCCCTTTTCCCCTCAAAAAACCCCCATGACAACTCAAATGGGACATAGTCAGAGAATGCTGAAATAACTAAGCCTTGGGAAATGATAAAATCAGAGTCAGTGACTTTTGAGGGGCACTGATGCTTCAAGGGCACTCAAGTCCACCCGACAAGGTTTAGATTGTCTGAAATGATTCAACATCTTAAAGACTACCTGAATATTATTATCCTGTGTAGTTGATTTAAATTATTTATTATGGCAACACAAATTATTTTTCTGTGATGCCTTAGGAGAACTTAATGGCAGCATAATCCCAGACCACCCAAGCATCTTAAAGGATCAGGAACATCAAGGCCTTTGCACTTTGGCATGGGAAGGTCTTCTGAGAAGAACAGAAATACAGAGCAGCTCTGGTCAAGATCCCAGTGTACTTTGGCTCAGCCCACGGCGCACACAGGCTGGGAATTTCTAACACCATGAAAAGGGTGAGTATCCAAGGCCCAGTTCACAACTGTTTCCACCCAAGGCACATGGGTCTCTCTGAAATCTCACACCACACGTAAATAAGCCAGCTTATTTCCTTTTCTGGAAAGTCCTTCTCAGCTATTACTGCAAGCCCAAAAAAAGCCATGGAATTGGGAAGTGGCAGTAAGAGGCAACATCAGTGCAGAGCAAGAACAAATAAGAAAGGGAAACTGAACAAAATACATAAATTCCTGAGGGTAGCACTGTAAGCACTGGAGGAAACACCCCATCATTACCACCTGGAGGACCTACAAGGCAGGCTCTGTCCTCAGGAGAGCATCCTGCCTTTGTCCATCCTGCAGATGCCAGTAATCACAAACCACCAGATGAGAGACGATGTCCCTCTTCCCTCCCATGTGCCTGAAGCTGCAGGTGAGAGAAGGCAGAGCCTCTGTTACTGCAGCACACAGAAACACCTCCAGAGGACAGAACCACTGCCCTGCCAACCCCGTGTGGGGTGTGGGGGCACACAGGAGGGCACCCCTCTGAGATCCCAGCTATCCCAATCCAGCCCAGCTCACCCCAGGAAGGCATGTGCAGGAATACATGCTGTTTTGGCACACCACCACATAAATCTGTCAGAGTTAACACGAGTACATGAAGAGATGACACGAGAGCTCATTTATAAAGGTAGTATGTAATCTTGGCAAATTATTTGGGGACCTGCTGAGGCCAGACAAACTGCAGGCCGAGTTCCAAGGAAACCAACACCCACCTGACTTCAAGTCAAGTGGTGAAAAAGCACCAGGTTGAGAACCCACCTGCAGCACGTGCCCCAGCAGCGCTGCAGGGATGCACTGGGACAAGCATGGCACAGCCAGCCTGGGGCCTGGGCTTCCCATCAGTGAACAAAAATGAAGAGAGCAAAGCAAGCTGCAGGGGATCCACACTGGCCCCTGGAACCCTGGATTGTCCCCCAGAGCCCATGGGAGCAGAGTGTGCAGTGACAATGGGCCTGGGGATGCTGGCTCCCCTTACACACCAGGGCAGGGTCCCCTCTGCTCACCCTGCAGGGAGGCTGCCCTGAGCCCTGGCAGTGCCCCTGAGCCCTGCAGGGCCCAGCCCTGACCCACAGTGTGCTTTGGGAATGGTGCAGCCTGGCACAGACCCCTGAGCAAAGGACACCAGCGTCCTTCCAAGCACAGGAACACCAGCTGCAAGCTTCAGGTATGACAGGCATTCCCTCAGTCAGGATGGGCTTTGAGGGGGATGCCTGCAGCCTGCACAGACAGGACACACACACCTCAGACACCACAGGGCCCCGTTCCTCCCCAGGTGCACGGGGAACCTGGGGGCGATCAGCTCTGCAGGAGAAGGACACCGGCGTGCCCAGGCAGGTCAGCTCCCGTGTGAGGGATTGCAGGAGGCAGCCCCTGAGCAGGAGTGAACCTGCAGGTGTGGGTGTGCTCCTCCCGGGGCACCCAGGCAGAGGAGGAAGGTGATACATTACCTGAAATGTCCAACCTCACCTTTCTGGCAGATGCTCTTCCCACACACACACACACCTGCCCACTCACATCAGCACACAGGCACCTTGCCCTGCATTTCAGGGGCCTGGGTCAGAGCTCACAGGGGGCAGGCACACTAAAAGGCCAGTGTGCTGGGAGAGCAGAGGGATACTGAAGACTTGGAAGTCTTGCCATGAGGACATAGTTATTTGCACATTTCCACGGGCTCTTCTGAACCCTCCTATTTTCCCCTTTGGAGAGTGGGAGTGTGCCCTCCTGAGTTAGAAAAGCAGCAGTCTGAAAACCTAAGCGAGACACAAACCACTAACACAGTCCAGGACAGGAAGATAACACACCCCCAGTGCTCTTTGCTCACAACAATAAAATGTGGAGGAGCAAGGGTAGGTTGAAGCAGTTGGGAAGGGCAGGTTAAAAAAGGAGCCCCCAACTCCTTGTTCCTGCAAGCTGCACAATTCTCCCAGGATTCTAACCTAACCCTGAACACCCTCCATGTGCCTGGCTCAGTGTGACACACACACCTGCAATAAAAGAAATCAGTGCAAATGGTTTATAGCTCCTGAAATACCATGGTCTCTGTAGCAGGAAAAAACAGATTCTGCACAGTAGTGGCTGGGAATGACCTCACCTCCGAGTTTCTTCAGGGATGGGGCTGTTTTTACTACGTTGACACAAGATTTCAGAGCAGAGGGGGACTGTTGCCCACCCTGCCTGCAAACACAGCCCACTGACACCAGCCTCACCCCCTCAGTCAAACCCTTCTGCTCAGGTGGGCAAGACAAGGCACTGCTGGGCACAGAAGAGAAAACCAGAGGGAGTTGTCAGACCCACCACCTTTTCCATCCCAACAGCACTGCAGCAGCTCTGGGAAGTGGCAGTATTTTGGGAAGAGGGTTTTCCCTCTCCCTGCCCTTGTCCCTTCCATCCCTGCTGCCAAGGAACTGCGTTACAGCAGTGAAGGCAGGGTGCAGGACTTGCTCCCCAGACCTCTGTGTTTTCTCCCTCCCCAGCACCTCATTCGCCCTTGAAATAATAAAGTTTCCCCATCTCCAGCAGGAGCAAAGTGCGCCGTGTAGCAGCTCATAAAGATGAGGAAAACATTTCCTCGTGGAGAGCCCACTCCAGAGAGGTTAGTGCCTGTGAGAGCAGCAGCAAACAGACTGTCTCCAGCTCCCGGCTTTCCTGGCAGGGAGGCGGTGTCCTGCCTGTTACAACTTGTTTTGGATGACAACAGCCCACATTTCGTGTGAGGAGAGTGTGCCCATCTCCAGCCCACAGCAGCCTGCTTGTTTCTCTTCACTCAGCTGTAAACATGTTTAAGACTCCTATAAACACCTATTGGGCAGCAAACCAGCCAAACATGGTCCATTAAGAAAAGAAAAAAAGGAACAAAAAGGCAAACCCCACAACATCAGGAACACCCTGCTGCCCAAGAGCAAACGGCCCTGCCAACAAGGCTCCCCGGGAACAACATGTAGGAATATCACCTTAATACACTCACATCACAAGAAAAAAGAACAAGTTTTTTCCCTTGGCCAACTGCTCATTTCAGCATCACCTTCAAAGGAAAGCCATCACTCACAGGAGCCCACACTATCCTCTGTGCCTGTCCAGCCCATCCCAACCTCCCTGAAAGCTCAACCTTCCAGATGGACTCTGGCTCACAGAAATCCCAAGGCATGGTGCACACCAGGCACGAGTTCTGCCCCTCAGGCTGACCCCTCAGCCTCTGGGCATCTGCTCACAGCCACGTTTACCTCATGCCAGAGACTCTCCCAGCACACGGTGATGAAGCACCACGAATGCCAATGGATACTGATGATTACAGGATGTTCTCTTGGGCTCCTCATTCACCCTTATCCAAACTACTTTATATGCTCGACTTTGTTGCACAACAGAGCTGCAAATACCTCAGAGAGAACAGTCAGGGCCCCGATTTTTAAGCATCACTTACTCAAACACCCACCCCCTGGGCATCTGCTCTCCCCACCAGACACTGATCTGGGGGTAGGAGGAGGAGAGGAGATAAAGCTCAGGAGGATCCACCACACCCAGAGACTTGCTCTAAGACACTGACTTGAGAGCAGGGGTGGTGTGGGGCCATCAGAGGGGCCTGTGCTCCATCTCATGCATGGCAGAGAGGAAAAGTAACATTTCCTCTGAGTCCTCTCAGCTTTGCAAGAGGAGGAATCACTTCCCTGGAAAGAGAAAAACACACTTGGCTTTCCATACACAGGCTGGACTACAATGCCTTTTAGGGAGGCAAGAAGAAACTCCATTACAGACACGGGAGATGCAAACAGTGATCTCCTGTAGATCTTTCAAGCCCAGCAGCTTTTCATCTTTCTGGCCCCAATGGAGGAGCCTTTAGCCTTGTGCCTAGAGCAACTGCCCAATACAGAGCTTTTGTATTTTATCTTTAATAACTGGGGAGGGTGTTGTATCAGCTGAGGGGGCAGCTCTTGGTCGGTCCCAGGAGTGACTTACAACAGGGCCCCCACCTGGGACCTGCAACAGAAAACAATGCAGGAACACGAAGAGAACTATTAATTGCTTGCAGAGTCACTCCCCCCACACCAGCTTCCTGGGATCCTGGAAAATGTCACCACATGGAGTCACAAACAGCCGTCCCTGTCCCCAGAGAAGAAAATATTCCTTAGTTTTAGCAGCCAAAGGAAAACAAATACTATTTATCATCTGCTCAAATTTCTCTTAAAACAAAACAAGCTTTTAGAGGTAGCAGGGCAAGAGGAAGGGTGGGGAAGGTCACAGATTAACCTTCCTCCTGTTAGCAGGTTCCAGGATTCTGGCTACAAGGCCAAGAAAACATGACACCAAGTGCCCAGTGTGACACAGCCCTCTGTGATGCTGAGCCGGGAGGAACTGCCTGCCAGAGGATTTTACCCTCCCACCCTTTCCAGCAGCATTTAAATACCTTCTGCTTGCAACGAGCAGCAATGTCTCTGGTGGATTTGGGCGAACCTGGAATTTTATGTAATTGAACTTTAATATAATGCAATTATTTTGTGCATGTTCTGTTTTAGTTGGTAGTAACTGCAGCCGGCTCACTGTTTCCACTTTCAGTCTTAAAACAGAATGACTTTTATAACAGAGAGGCAAAAATAACCCTGTTTTAAAGCAAAGAGAAGAACCCAATTCACTAGAAAAGTTGTTTTCTCCTGCACATCTCTGCTGTCCCCGCTCTCTCAGCCCATTTCTCTCACCCCCTCCTTCTCCCTTTGCACAGCTGGCAGTGAAAAGACCATCAGCTGCTCAACTCCAAACACCTGACTCAGCCCCTCTCTCCTCATTACCACTATTTTAAACACTTGTTAGTCCTTTTCTCCCTTGCCTCTACACGAGCCCTCTGCCCACCTGTACAAATCTTCTCTAAGCGTTTTTGGCGGGGTTCTGCCCAAGTGATGGACAGTAAAAGGCACGGTGAGATTGCATGAAAGATGTAATGCAAAGCAGACTCAGAGGACAATTCATCTTCTCATTCCACCAGGCATAAAAAGAGGATTATTACTAGAGACTTTATCCTAGCCAAAGAAATCAGGTGTGTTACACTGCTGGAACAATAAATACGTGTTTTTAGCCTGAATACCATGTAAAATACAGAACAAATGTAAAAGCTGAAGTCCTGTAATGGACTTTGTGGGACAGACATTCATGATGCTCCTTGCACAACCACAGTTCAAAGCTTTAAGACTGAAACCAAGCCTGACTCGTGGGAGTAAAAATGAGGATGTTTCTAGCACGTAATGAAAGGACCAATATACTGGAAAGTATAAACAGTTAAACACTAACATGTAGTTGAAAACATATTTTTAAACTTGGTTAGTACCAAGTACCGGTATTGTTTAAAACCCAGCAGCAACATCACAGTTTTTTACAAAACCGTGAGCCATTGAAACTTTTCTGTAACTCAAAAAGGAGAAGCGTAAAAAGCCACATGACACGGACAGACTTTTCCTCTCCTCCAGAAAACACCAGCGCAGCTCCTCGCGCTTTGCCCGAGCCCCGCTGCCCTCCCCAAAGGGAGCACAAAGCGAGCCCGGCAGCGGCGGGCGGAGCGCCTCTCCAGGGTACGCATTCCCCGCTGCTCTGCATACGCTTCTCTCGCATCAAAGCCGCACTCAAAGCATCTTTGCCGCCTCCCGGGCTCGCACCGGGGCAAGAACGAGAGACATCGCAGAGCCGTGGCTGCGGGCTCTGCAGCTCCAGCACGGTCAGATTTGGGGAGGTGTCCCGACGGAGCGGGGGTAGAGCCGGCAGGCAGGAAAGGGTCCCCCAGCGCCCAAAGCCCCGCTCCCACCGCGGTCACCCCCGGGGCAGCGGAGAGGGGGCACCGCCGGGGCTCCCCGGGGTGCCCGGGCTGCCAGGGACGGCACCCCGCTCCCTCCCCTCCCCTCCCGGGGCTCACTCACTGCGCTCCGGGGCAGCCCC